>LYUA01000037.1:732340-746910 GCA_002093875.1 Calopteryx splendens | reverse complement strand
GAGGTAGCATCGGGGGTAGGCCGGGAAGGACGAAGGGGCGAGAGGGAGAGTCTCTAAGATCTAATGCAAACAACCCCCTCCCCCGCCGCACCACCCCCTTTCCGCGGGAGAGGCTTTAAAGATTAGAGGGACGGGAGAGAGGTAGGGATGGACGGGTTTGGAAGGCCAAAAGGAGAAGGCACGCCGAGAGCTTGATGGAGCAAAGGGAGGACAGACAGACGGAGGCAAGCGGATCAAAGGAGATGGGAGCGGCAAGAAGTGAAGGGGAAGATTTTAATGAAAAAAATGTGAACTTCGCGGGAGATCTGTCCGATAGGCGTTCGTTCCATCGAGGGGGGAAATTCCCCCCTGGGAGGTATGCATATTTATCCGCGAAATTAAATAAATCCGGCTGCCTCATTCAAACTTGCGTTCCATCAGAGGGCGCCTTGGCGTATGTCTTTCATTTTATTTTGGAAAGCCCGTTCATATCACTTTCGTCTCTAGCTTCGTGCAAAATTTGAGTTGAACAAAAAGGAAGGGAAATGTGAAATATCTGACGCTAAGGACGCGTAGGGATGGTTATAGCGGGAGACTTTTGGATTAGTCTCATTATCATTAAATTGAGAAAAGCGACGGCTGACCTAAAGCATGAATATCTAGTGGTTAAATCACCTCCTCGGAAATTTTTTATTAAAATACTAAAAATACTTAGCGCTCCATGTGTTAAAAAAATTACCTGCCAATCTATTTTTAGCGAAAAATTATTTTACGTCATCTTTCACACATTTCAGCAGTGAAAGGAATTTTAGCTTTTTCGTAATATTTGAACTTATTTTTTAGCAGGTCCATTCCTTTTTGTAAGTTATTTATGCACTCTCCAGTCTTTACTATTAATTTTATACTTTAAAAGGAAACAGGCTTACGGCACACGGATGCTCACGGTTTGAAGTATATAAAAACGTCAAATTCCACATGCGTAGTTTCTTCAATAATATTTCCACCTTCGCATCCTCCACGAACAGGCTTCAGCTTATGTCTTTTAAATACTTTAATATTTGCCTCAAATGTGAAATTCACTCCGCTAAGATAACGATAAAGATCATACGTAATTTTTTTCATTAATCTAATCATTTTAATCGGGTGGTCCCATCTGGAGAAATTGAAAGTTTTTCAATGCGTACGGCTATGTGAAAAAGCAAGTTTTTGGAATTTATTTTTCTATTAGCGAGAACTCAGGAGTCTGAAAATCTTTCCATAAGGATCAAAATTCCCTCAAAACACATTTTCCTTTATTTAAACTGAAAAGGTTATCAAATAAGTGTTAATATCAGTCACACTCAGGCTGAGCTCAGGCACACTCAGCTTTACTTATAAATTGAACTAAATGCTCAATTGCGTGCGAACATACATTGGACTTACGCATTCATTTAATATGCGTGTGTTATGTGATCTCGGAAGTTTTCGAAATGAAACTATTTATTTATAGTCCACTTAATTTTTTTTTTTAAGTAGCCGACTCAGGTTTTGACACTTCGTCATTTTCAAGCGTCTCTTGGAAATGACAGCATAAACTTCGAAACCGGGGTCGGTTCACAAAAAAGTTTTAAGTCTTCTGTTCCAAGGTACTTAAAATTTCATTTCGAAAATTATTAATAAGTTCCACAAAGTGACATCAGAGATCTTTCATGTAGCTTTGGGTGTTTGAATCGCCCGATGAAATAAATATGTATTTTTCGTATATATATATATATATATTCGAAGACCTGAACTTAAAGCTATGCATTATTACAATACATATATGCTTTGCAAATTGCCACACTTTCAGGATATTCCTGCATCCTTTTCTGAGTGAAAATCAGGCTAGACAAGCAAGGTGACAGAGGGAAGTGGTAGTACGGGAGAGGGGGTATGGGAGAGCATGATTACATTACATTTTTAAGATTCCTATGAGAGCTTGGGTAGTAAGATGAGGGAGATTTTCACCATTACCAATCTTTTCTCGTGTGAGCATGAACAATAATATCCCAACTTCTCAATACCATGGTCGAATTAGTGGACCAGGATCCACCTTGGAGTATGAATCAGTAATTTATTCATAAACTTCAAAATCAGGCTGTCAACGTTGTAAATCTCCTACAGACTTACTTTGAATTTCCAACTAGTGTATTAATGCAAACAACATTCAGTACATTCTTCTTTAGCATTTGATTTTCTAAGCTCTAAATATTTTCCAATAAACGAGTAATAATTGATTTTTAGCACTAGTTGACAATGTGGAAATAATTCCTTAGTTAAAAAGCCTAAAGTCCTTTCACAGTTTATTGGTTACATATGAAAATAAACTAATGATCACTGTATGCTTCCTCCGGCAAAGATAAAATTAATTTTTGTTTTGAGATATTTTAATGATATATAAGATGAGGGCTGCTGTGGTAAGTAGGGAATCATAAATAAATTTGGAAGCGGTTTATACAATATAATCTCCACTGATAACTATGAATCCAAAAATAATCCAACTACAGTTAGGATCATGTTTAACCTCATCCATAACAGCAGGAAGTATCAGAGAAACAGTGACAGGTGTTTATTAGGAATTTAATGCAGGTGTAAGATGTAGGCCTTCATTTGCACTTCAGTGATATTCATCTGAAGGAGGTTTCACAAAGTAAACATTTACTCCTGTAAAAAAACATAGGTAGTTCAAATATTTCCCTAATGTTGCTTATCAGTTCAAATTCCAAGGCCAGAAAATAATGCAAAAAAATATATCAATGCTTTGTAAGCATCAGTAAACAAGGCAGTAAAGGCATGAGGCTGAGAATATCTATAAAATATGTTTCCAAATTTTTTCTTCTGAGTGTTAATCATTAATGTTGTGATTTGCGGTTCAATTAAATTTGGTAAATACATAATCATATTCCCAGAACATGCTATATTTAATTTTTATATTACCTTGGTTATAATAGTTTTGGACTGAAATTTCATATCCTCTTTCACAAGATATACGTTTTAAGTGAGAGGTCAAATACTTAATATTCAAAAAGTTAGGCCAAAAAATTAAGTTTATGCCATAGATGCATCCGTAACTCTATAAAGTCCTTGAAAATATTAGCCAGCAAATGTTTGAGTTCATTTCCTTTCTTTGTTGAATAATTGATCAATCTACTACATACCCTTTCGTGTCAAACTATGAAAACACTGAGCCTCTCTCATTAGTAATTAAAGCACTTGTACTCAAACCCTAAAACTCTCAAAAAACTCAGATTGCAAATGAAACAGCATGTAATGATTCCATAATCAGGCACTATTCACCACAACTCCACTGAAATCCCAAGTAAATCAGTCATTACCCTTTTTAAATACATGCTTCATTATGTTAACCAAGTAACACTTAATTTCATATCTTCAAAAACTCAAAGTACAAAAGAAGGAATATAAACAGCTCATATTCATTTTACTCCTCTAGTAAACTAGTGGATTGATTCATAGCCACCAGGAACCCATCAGTCCCTTCACTAGAAGAATCCCCTGGAATAATTGCCTCCTCCTTAAGTGGTCTTTACACGGGGGCTGTGCCTTAATGCACCAGCCACAGATGGTTTACATTCACCGTGGATCACTTCAGGAATCATTTTCATGCGTGCATGTATGTATGTGTGGATGCAGGCATGGAAGTTCGACCTTGTGGAGGAACAGCTTCGCCCCTGAGGGATCCCTTGCTGGGTCAGGAGTTGGACTGCGGGAGTGGCCCAGGGAGGAGAGACTGCCCACCAGCCACCTCATACTGCCACCAGACGCCAAACTTTGCCCGGTGCTGCCCCAAGCCCGGTGTACCACAGCCCGGCCCAAGCCCCCCTGCAGCTGCCCCCCCAACTCCATCTGGTTGCGAAGAGTCATGGTTTGGGTGCTGCCCAGATGGGAGGACCGCGGCCCTGGGGAGGTCCCATGCAGGCTGCCCATCCCTATGCTTGTGTAACAAATTGGGTGAGGGCCCCAGTAGATGTTGTCAAGTTGGACCAGTGAATCAGTCCTCGGTGGTCAAATACAGTTCCTTTGAATATTAATTGATCATTTGGGATTAATTATATAATCAGATTGTTATCTTGGGAATATGCTAAATGTGCCTCCCTCTAAGCATCTACTTTCTCAGTTGAAATAGAGAATTATCGTTATAAACATTCAACGTGTGAAATGGAAATGAGGGCCTTCTGAAAAAGTTTGTGCCCAGCAATTTTTAAAAATTCTGTGAGGTGTAATTCACAAATTGTTTCATTTAAATGCCATATTTTAAAATGAATGAGGATTAATATCAAATTATTCTCAAATGCTTCTAGTTTTTTTCTCTTTTATGATCATTTGCAATCAATTACAATTTAACATTCCACCATTCAACTTACATAAATGCTTGTATTCAGCCTTAGTTCAATTCTTAATTCACTCATTTAGATAGCAGATTTTTTTAAATCGCTACCCTCCAAATTGCATTAGAAATAATATCCAGGTAGGTTAGAACAAATATGGAAGGAATGTAATACAAAATTCAGGATAACAGTATCAAGTTCACAAATTCAGGCCTGATATGGTGGAAGGAATCCATACTGATAAATAAATGCACTTTTCCACAAAAAGTCCACACTTTTTGTGGAAAAACACAACGTCCACAACCTTTCCACACTTTTTGTGGAAAAGTGCTTTTATTTATTAGTATAACAGTATCAAATATCTTTACTGATGATGAAAATTCACAATAAGTTTTGAACAGCATTTTTCCAACTTATACAAATAAAGTAGTGAAAGGCATAAATTTCCAAAAAATAATTAGTTGATCAAGCAAATAGTATTTTTTTTTCTTTCCTGATTTAATTGCAAAATGTCGTAATAAAATCTTATTTCCATTGATGAAAAAAGTGATATATTTATTCATTTTTATAATATTTTCCCTGATTTAGGTTCATACTCTGAAACTTGTGATCCAGACAGTGGACAATGCTCTTGTCGCCCAGGAGTTGGAGGTCTTCGTTGTGATCGCTGTGAGCCTGGTTATTGGGGGCTGCCAAAGATATCAGAGGGTCATAGAGGATGCATTCGTGAGTACAAGCATGAATAAATCTCTTTTCTGGCCAATTAACATAAATCATTACCCTTTTTCAGTGGAGGTAAATGGCCATGGGTATTTTTTTATGAACTTTTTTTTTTTGGAAAATTGTCATCAATTGTCCCTCATTAATTTCATATTAATCACACAATTTCACATCAATTTCACCTCCTCATAAATTTCATTTTGTATTTTATCAAACCTGTAGGGATGTGTCTACAAACATTCTGCTCAAAACATAACTTGGTAATAACAAGAAGAAAGAAATACAGTAAATCCTTCATTTACATTGTCCCATTTACATAATTTCAGCGCAACAACCTTGCCAGCAAGGAGCAAAATTGCCATTGTCACCAATAGTTTTTCTCATAATACCGACCCAATTTTTTAAATTCAATTTCCAAAAAAATATAAAAATACCCTGTACATAGGTATTCATTTATTTTGTTAGTCTCTCCTTAATTCATTCTCATAATGTTTTATCATAGCCATTCTCATACTCTATTGTACAAACAAAATTCTAGTCCTATTCTATCATTAAACCCTTAGGAAAAAAATTCCCTAGTCAAATCTATGAGGGACTTGTGACCTTTCATTTCAAACTGTTGCTGGGTGCATCAATAGCTCGTTTCCACAAGCTACATAGTTTCCAGTGGAAGCAGCAAAGTCTTAGCAAAGGTCAGAGAGGGAGAGATATTTTGGTCAACAAACATCCCATGTGCCCCCCTTCCACTCGCTATGGGGAGAAGGGCCATTATCACAGAAAGATTAAAATGTAAGCACTTCATCAGTCCTCACTCAGTAACCATCACAGAAAATATTGTTGCAGCAATAATTAACATTTGGCTCTCTCTATCTCTCTCTTGGATAGATTAATTTGTTTCCCAAACAGAATTATATGGCCTTCTTGTAAACTGTGTTCAAATGCACTCAAAGTTGATTTTTTAAACCCACTCCTCATGCTGGTAGTCAGCAGTATGGCAGAGGCATAGTAAGGGTTGATGTATTTGTATGGAAACTCAACTCTGCCCAGTTATGTCCCAGTCAGGTCTCTCCCTCACCAACAGTGGGCATCAGTGATAATACGTTCACTCCCCCATTTTCCACTGATATTTTAATTCATGCAACTATCCCCTTCACGTAATATCACCTTTCCTTGAGTGGTTTTGAGGATACTCTAGGTCTTTAAACTGTATTTCCTACTGTGGTATGCCACCATAGGGTATTGTAGTTACATGTACCACACTTTTTCCATAATTCGCCACTCCCTTCCAATATTGTGGTTCAATTTAATTTACTAAACATGGAATCACAAAAACATCAACAGTCACATGAGGTGTTTTATGATAGGTAGTGAATTCTGTTGGACATATGTATAGCTGTAAAATTCAAAACGAATGTTTGTGCAATAATTAGGGAAGCAAATCACTATGATATGGTAGAATGTTCAATTTGTAGCCATATATAATGCTGCTTACACATCACCAGTGCCCAGATTTACTAACATGTATTTTATGGAGAAAAATGCATTGTGTGTGCATTGTGAATTCATGCCAATTTCCATAGCTTAACCAAAAATGTAATCTACAATATATTCTAACTATACAATAATCTCACCCAAAAGAGTTAGTTCAGCAGTTGTTTATCCAAATTAAATTAAAAGCACAACCTTAGATACCAATACATTGATAAATTTATGAATTATACATAATGGCCACAAGCATCTGATTCCAAAGTAGGTATTTCAATGTACACCTCATGTTTTAGCATGCAATATTAACGTAAATCAAGGACTTAATGTAATATTTTTCCTCCAAGGGATATTTTTGTATTTCTTTGTTAATGAAGAATTATAAACTAATGATAGGTTATTTATTTGGGTCATTTAGCACAAGCTATATAAAGTAAAACAACAGAGCAGTTTATTTCAATCTGTTTTCCTCTCTTTACTTAAAATAGTATACATATAATCATTTAAATATTTCCAATTCATGGTCCTGGCTGGATTCGGTAGACTATGTTCATGACTTGGAGTTTTACAATTTAAGCATAAATTTCTCATTTGTTTCTTTTAATATTTGTGAAATCTTGAAACAAAATCGACCCTTTGATGGCTTCACTGTTTTATTAAAATACATCAACTCAAATATCTAATCACAATGCTAATATACACTATGAGTATTTCTCATATTCAATTGTTCTGCACACCCCATTTTAGCGTGTGGGTGCTCATTGCATGGCTCTGTGAGAGAAGACTGTGAACAGATGACTGGCCGCTGTGTTTGTAAGCCTGGAGTCCATGGGCAAAAGTGTACACTATGCTCCACTCCTGGAAGATTGCTGGGACCAACAGGATGTGTACCAGGCAAGTATTTCTTTCTATTTCCATATTTTTTGTGAAAAATTGATTCTATTTTATGTATTTCCTATACATTTTATTTAAGCTATATTACTTTGCCTAATATTACACACAGTAAGTACTTTCAATTCATGAAAAAAAGGGAAATTCACTACAAGAACTAACTATTTCAATTATGTAGATGGGACCAACAACTTTTGGCATTATCATGTAACAAAGCTTAAATGAAAGTAATAAATGATTCAGCAGAAAAATACTATTTTAATTTTCAAAAAGTTAAAATTATAAATGTGTCATTTTATTTGGGTTTATATATCCAAAATCACATTGTCATTTGCCAGAGGGAAAAAGTAACTCATAAAAAGCGTAACTTAATTCAGTAAAACTAGTAATCTATACAGTTTGCGGCATCTTCAAGAATACAATTACTAATAATAAGGGTAAAGGGTTACATTTAATTTCATCTTTGGTAAAGGAAAAATTATGTGTTGGAATGAATAAATACAGATTAAGACAAAAACATGGTTTAAGGACCCATTTAATAATAATTTATTCTATTTTAATAAAATATAATGGTCATAAATAAGAAACTTACCTAATTTTGCAATCAATTTCTCAAATAACAAAATTTTATTCAAGTAAGGGATTCACTACAATTCTGTAAAACTTTCAGTGCTGGTGGCTGCTCAAACACACTTGAGAATTACAATGGTTCTTGTCTTCTTCAGCCAGATGCTGACTCAGGGTTTTAATTTCAGCATTATATTGCCAGTAGAAACTTATGCATTATCTGGGGAGTTGTATGTTTTTAATGAAATGTATGCCTATTACAAATGTGTGAGAAAATTAACCATTTTCACTTAGTAATCATTCAAAAATGTATTTCTCCATCACTAATTCATATGAAATTCACTTCAGTTTTGAAAGTGCTGAAAGCAAAAATTACCAGAATGAATAAAATGCTTAGCTTATTTAATACTTGGTAAATGGATTAACTCAGTTGGCTAACAACACTGAATAATTTTTCCCAAATGCAGAGGGGTCGTTGCCCACAGAATCACCAGTCCGGCGGTCCACTGTCCTACGATCTACAGCCCCAGAGGATGTAGTCAGCTCACCACTTTACAAGTCCACACGGCACCTCCTCATGCCCCCTGTCCCACCCCACTTTCACCACCATGCCACCCCTTACCACGAGTTTTCCGGGTCCCCAGAAGAGGGCACCATTGATGCCGAATCCGCCCTTGGGCAGCTGCAGACGAGGCCAGACACTCCAGGGGATCGCTGGGGGAGCCGGCAGATGGCCCTGCCTGCTTACCGTCCAACCCCAGCCACAATAATTGCCGATGGCAATGGGATTGTAGGCTTCCGACCAACATCTACAGCTGCCTTCTCATCTTACCAGCACATGCGTTACCTCGGGGATGGCTGTATGAGGGACTCGGACTGCTCAGCCGTGGAGCATGCTGTGTGCGAGGCAGTGTCATTGCCTGGGCCCCTTGCTAGGGAGGGGAAGTGTTCCTGTCGTGGAGGATATGCCGAAATGCCAGATGGAAGGGAATGCTTGGGTAAAGTTTCTTCATGCTTTGGTCCAACTTTTATCACCCAACCCCTCAGTTAAAAAAGGATTATCAACAAGGATGGTGGTCTATTAAACATTTGAGTTGATTGATAAAATTATTGCCTCATGAACAGAAGGCATAGGAAATTTATGTTCCTGAGCTTGGTTTACATTTTCATTACTTGATACGGCAATAGCAGTAATGCAATTCAAGAATTATCTCACTGGGATTCCACCTCCTAAGCTGATAAAACATCATTAGTTTTTTATACCTATGGGTGTGGGCAGTGGTGAAATGATGAATAAATTAGGTTACTTGTCATAAGAGTACTGCAACTTATCTATCACATTGCCACTGAGCTTATGTAAGAGGTGAAGGAAACTGAAAATGGATGCTTTTTAAGTTTGAGCACTTTGAAAATTTAGTCTCTAAGGGATGAAAAAATAAATCCTTTGATAGCTGTGAATGGGAGACAAAAATACCCTGAGGTTTAATTATTAGGTACCCTAGCACAATATTATAAATCATTACCTTCTCTTTTGTGTCTGGACAAAATACCTTAACATTCAGTCCCATGTCTGTTGATTTTAAGATTGCAGTAAGCCATTACTGTGTTATAGGTAGTTAAAGAATCACACCTATGTGAAAAGTAGGTGGATATTTTCACAATGAATTTCAGTCCTTCAGTTTTCACTATCATGAATCATGGAATCCCATAGATTAAGTAAGAGTATTCTTATTTAATCTATATGGAATTCAATTAATAATGTAAATAAAAGTGTAAAGTTGTTGATCTTCACAGTTTATTTATTCATCCTAAATTGATATTATGCATTGTATGTCAAATATAATATCTTTTGAATGCAGGCACAGCATAGCAAAAATAATAAATATCATCAACCTTTCAAGTTATGGTAATCATAAACATCCATTTAAACTGTAGAAACAGAGGTTGTGCATGTAATTTCTTGTATTTATTTGTTACGTGATGCATTATTTCCTTCAGCAAATACACCACCCATACATCCCACTGAAGAGTTCAGGGCTTGTGCCTCACAACCGTGCCTACGAGGTGGTTCCTGTATTGACCTCCCATCCACTGCCTCCTTGGTGCCAGCCTTGCCAACTCCTTCACCATTGCCATTGAGTGAATTTAATGGGATGGGTGGGAGCTTCCGATGCCTGTGTGACCCTGCCCTTGGAACAGGCCCTCTCTGTGCTGATCCCCCAATTCCCAAGGGTAAGTGATATAAGTGCCCATGTGTAAGAGGACTGAATGAGGTCAACATAAAGAATTGCTCAACGTTCTACATCAGAAATAAGTCTAAATTATTTTTAATTACTATAATTGAAAATGTAGACGTTTTTTAGTCAGTCATGTCAATCTGCATGATGAATTTAAAAGAATAACTTTTGTATCCCAGACATTGAATGCTGCAAAGAAAAGCAATAAATGGGCATGGGAAAATTTCTAATTCCAATTTTTTTAAATCCACATTCATCAAAGCAGTTGCTTCCTTGACTGTCTGTTTATACAAATCCTTGAAGACCAAGTATAATTAAATGGATTTCTCACATTTTTCATATAGTATACCTGGTGAAATTTAGATTTTTTTTCATTTTCAGCTTATGAAATCCCCGCCTTTGATGGGCGTTCCTATGTGCGACTAAAGAGACTTAAGGCCTACAATAAGCTCAGCATAGAAGTAGAATTCAAAACATATGCCAAGGATGGTATTCTTCTGTATAACCAGCAAAAGTCTGATGGAACTGGGGATTTTGTATCTCTTGCTATTGTGAATGGGTGAGTAAAAATAACTTACGAAATTACGTTCAATTTACAATGAGATCTGACCATGCTAAAAGTGTTTTTTTTATGAACAGCCCACTCGTGACCCTAATGCTTTTTTATTCACTATCTCTAGTTATGTTGAATTCCGGTATAACCTTGGAAACGGACCAGTGGTCATACAATCACATGAGCGAGTTCGGTTACGAACATTCCATCGTGCTGTTGCCAAGCGATATCACAGAGATGGCATGCTGCGATTAGACAATGGTGAAGATGTTGCTGGACAATCATCAGGCAGTCTAAGGGCATTGGATCTTCTTGAAGATGCATATGTTGGTTACGTTCCTACTGGAGAACAAAGGTAGAGTTTTATGAAAGGGATACAACCAATATAACTAATAGCAATGGCAATGGCATGAACACTGAATCAAAATGACTTTGTGATGTCATTTAATAAAAAAACCTTGGTCACTTACCTATGAGGCTTATAATGATGAAAGCGTTATTGAATTTTAAGTATGAAAATTTTGGAGCATTAAAATGTATTCATATGGCCTATTATTTTCCAGGGTATTTGAAAATATTGGGACATCAGTAGGTTTGACTGGTTGCATACGTCGCCTCAAAGTTGGTCGAAGAGTGGTGGAACTTCATGAGGGGAGGGACGCTCTGGTGGAAGAAGCAGTCGGAGTTGCTGAATGTGGAGAAAATCCTTGTGCTGCCTTACCATGTGCTCACGCTGCCACCTGCAGGCCTATTGACACCACACACTTTCTCTGCTTGTGCCCCCCTGAATTCACAGGTATTATTGAGAAAATTCACAAATCCCATCATACCTCCCAGTCCATCATACCACGCAGAGGTGCGTGATGAAGGATCTGATGCTTTCCCAGCATATAATATTGGTGAATTCTTCTCGGGATTTCCAAAGGAGAGTACATAAGCCGGCAGAAAATCTTGTCCCAGCATCATCACCCTGAAGAAGATGGCAGAGTTTGCCGTTGATGCGTCGGTTGCAGAATACCTGACTCGGTGGGAATCCCGAGAAGAATTCACCAATTTTATATGCCGGGAAAGCATCAGACCCATCATACCTTCTTTCAGCTCTATTGATTAGATTAACCCTCCTATTGTCTAGTATAAATTACACTATAAACTTATGCTGACATATTGAGCTTCACTTTTTTGGTTCAAAACTGTTATTCTAAACTTCTTTGGAAGATTTATTTATAAGTCAATGATTAATCAGTTAATGATGTCATGTAATCAGCATAATAAATGTGATTAATGTTCTGGATCATGAATTCCATAAAATTGTAACTTCTGTGTGAGTATAGTATGATACAAAATCAATGCTGAAGAGAGGTCACATAAGGTGGGTAAGGAGAGTTTATCTTCGAATTTCCTTATTTTTATTTACATACTCAACAGCTTGTGTGGCAGAATGCTCAGGATGGAAACCATACTGAGCAAGAGTAAATAAATACTGACTTTCAAAGTAATCCAATGTCTGAGCAGAACCTATGTTTTCAAATCTTTTTGCAATGGTAGATATGATAGTATTTGAATGGTAGGTATTTGGAAGATTTTTATTGCCACTTTTGTGCACTGGGATTACTTTGGAATAATTTAATGGCTCAGGGTAATAACCAGCAGTATCTGCTATTTCATTACTAGATGACAGTGGAAAGAGTAATTAGATGAAAACAGATTTAATGAGATCATTGGAAAGACCAAAAATATCTTTAGATTTTGAATTTTTGAACTTTCTAACAGCTTAACCCCTCAGTATCGAGCAAACTAGACTGAACATTGGGCCCTGACATAACATACCATCAATCAATGTATTCACTATGTCACTGTGGCCAACAGCCTAATTTAATTTTTGTAGGCATTATGATACTCCTCAGTACCTACAATGTTAAAGTTAACCAAGAGAGGATTAATGAGGGTTTTTCTATCATTTATTTTTTGTTACAATTTTATTAGTAAACATTGAGAAAAAATCATTTAAATATCCTACAACCTATGCGATGGGACTCATTTAAGGACCTCCTCTGAGCTTGATGGGCAAATTATTTCTCCAGAAGTGACCATTTTCCATTGAAATGAAAAATTATTGATAGATAAGTTGTGAAGGAGTTCAAACTGCCTTTTGTCTTTGTTTCCTAATGTCAGTCAATGTAAATCAACTGGAATATTTACAGCTTTATTTGAGAAACCTGTTCCACTTTTAATTACTGACCAGGTTGCCTTGCATTTATTAAGAGCATCATCAATTTATTTGATATTGGCTGTTATTTTTGCAGGTCATATTTTTTGGTACTTCTTTTTCAATTTCATGCACATACTTACTTTTTAGCTCATCAATCCCCAATGATTTATATTGATGATAAACTTGCAGTAAGTTATTTCTAAGTTGCCCATGGTACAAGGTTGACCCAGAGGATGTGTTTCTTTTCAAGTGAACAACTTTTTTGGGAAATAATCATTCAAACATTCAATTCAGAGAATATTACAATGTTCACACTATACTTATACAAATTTTCCAGGAGCTTTTCCTATTGTTCATTGAAAATCACCATTTGGTGAACGATAATGATGGGCAACTATGAGGTTCAGACTTCATCGGTAGATTGCTGATATTTCACGATGAGGATCTATGCAAAAGCACCATGCATCTAATGGTTTACATTCTAGATTATTTGATATAAATAAACATGCCCCACTGTTTTTATACACTTTTCTGCAATATATGGAGGCAAGTTTGAAACCCTGATCTTGATATAATTCAGCTTCATTTGGATGAAGTTAAATGTAATCTGTGAGGCCAAGGATATCATATTTATTGGAACTAAGATATGATACAAGTTCACAGAATTTATTTCTCAATTACTGAATATTCAGCAATAGGAAATTCACTGCTGAGAAACCATTATCCAACAATACTGGTGAGACACTAACCTAAAACTCTCTATTAATATATTAGGGTTATCAGATTTAGTGAAAAAAGGCTTTAGTCATGCCTTCATAGGTTTGGAGGAACCAGTTTGACTTCTCAAAACCATTTGTAGACAGAGCTGACTTGAAGGGTTTGACGTGTCAGCACTTTGGAGGGATTACACACACTTTGAAGAAGAAACAGGAGCACTAGCCAGACTAGAGAGAACACTGGGATAATAAAGGAGGATAATATATACAGTGAATTGGGGCATATTTTGACACTTTTTTATGTATGTTTTTTTATAAGAAAAAAATCATTATAAGTAATTCTGAAGTCTGTACTCTGAAAAATATAAATTAATACCATCTGAGCACACCAGCAAGTTCAGGCATGAGCGATGTATTTACATTGTTCTTCAAAGTAAACATTTTTGCTACCATGGGGAATAGTGCATCCATTTAAATGCTCCTATGATAAGAATAATCCCTCATTTACCATATGTTTATGTCAAAATTCTGTGTGATGCTTTTAGTTTTCTACAGTAGTAGGACAGTAGTTTCTTTTGGGTGATGTGAAACTTCACCCAACTACCTAACTCGCCGCAAACTTATCAGTTTGACTATGATGAGAAGTAGCAAATCCATCACCTTTTTTGGTAATATACTACATTGTACCTCTCCTCATCTGGGAGACATGATTAAATTGAAAAGCAATGAGAACTTTAGGAGAAACAAAATTTAAGCACCAGCTGTCACGATTGTCTGGTCTTGCCTCACCTGTCCAAACTCACCCCAACTTATGGTATGTACGTGAATTGCAGAAAAAAATATACTAGT
>LYUA01000037.1:612615-624252 GCA_002093875.1 Calopteryx splendens | reverse complement strand
TGTTATGCACTTCAGCCAGAAACTGGATTTTGAAAAATTTTATATCTTATTTTTAACTAATTAATATCTTATTTTTAACTTATCTAATTGGTTCATATGGAATTTATTCCTGTGATTTACACAAAATGAACCATGCATTAAGAATGGCTAATTATTTGTAATGAGCAGCCCACGCCATTCATAGCTCACAATTAGTGGCTCTGGTGCAATGCAAAATCCCAGAATTTCTCAGAAGAGAAAACACTTAACTGAGTCGAACTCGCCTAATTTACTGTAATATGAGTAATAGCAAAGATAAAAAACTATTAAGCATTTTCACTGAATTATAAAAGTATTCCCGCGTTTTAGTTTCACCTCTTCCGCAGGATATAGCAATGTTCACGATATCAAACACTATACTACACATATTAAGTTTTCGTATAAAAAGCATTCTATAATAATTCATTTTCAAAACGTCTGAAAAATCTTGCCAATGTTCTACAACTTATTAATAACCATTAAAGGGACATATGTACAAAACTTATGACGTGATAAAATTGCATGAAAGTCACGAAGAAATTCACTATTTTCGAAATTAACTTACTTGATCTGAGGCCATGACGCTTAACCCGATTCAAAGAACTTTCCACCACCGCGTCCCCAGGACCAATTTCAATGAGATTTGAAGCGACTTCTGTTTTTGAAGCACCTCAAATTTTGTTTTGGCGGATCGCAGGTTCCCACGTATTACCGGAGTGGTTGTTGTTCTCTAACAAAGATTAGATACCCGAGTTTGAGTTTACGCTTTACTCAATAGATGTCAATACCGTCAACTCACGATTTTGCCGCGAAGCTTGATACTTGGGTACGGTGTTTTTAAATAATAAGTTCATTATATTTTGGCGCGTATAAAATAGTATCATTGCATTTCAAATGTTACTTACTATGAAGAGGTTCATTCCCATTATGGTGTATGAACCAAAACCATTGTCCATTAAGGAAGTTATACTCCAAAGAGCTCACCGAAGTCGTAATTACGACTTCGGTCAGCTCCTTCGGCCAGCTAGATTAATCTACGTGAATTCCCAACTGAAAACTTCATTTTGTGGAAATTAAAAATATTAATTTTTACACAAATAGCAAATGTGTCAAGTTATAAGGAAAAATTTACATGTTTACAGTATCATCTGTACAGCATCACCATACCGTTAACTTCAGATAACAGTAGGAGGATAATGCAAACTAGTATTAAAAATTGATCATTGGAATAGTTTAATATTAATTTTAAAATGAATACATTAATTAAATATTTTTGATAATTCTCTGAACCTAGAATTGTGTGTCAATACCACAATATACTAGTTAAAAGAATTTAAAGTGTGTCGAGGAACACAAAAAGTCGAGATCATTTACTAAACATATGTACTCCTGAAACAACATTATTAAATCTAGTTTGAATGTTATTAAGCAAACACAAAGTGCACACTAGCATGTGTTCTATTTTTTGATGATAAACCCACTTTCAGCCCAAAAACAATTTATAACAAATTTAATGTTTTATACACATATATTAGTATCTTGAGGTAAGGCCAAAAAATTAAATTCATGTATTATTTGCCAACGTTTCTGAATATAATTTATTCCAAATTCGGAATTAAATTTTTTGACCTTACCTCAAGATACTAATATATTGAAATCTTGAGGTCGATATGATGAATGCAGAGTTGTTTTATAAACCCCCTCTAACTATTCAACCTCAACTAGGACCATTGGAACAGGATTTCTAACTACATCTACTCTACCCCCAGACTTTTTGAAGTGCATTTTGTTTTCTCCTTCTTTTATATGTCAGAACACAGTCACATGTGAATATATAAATATTGGAAATTAAATACATAAATAGGTGCTGCTATGTAATTATCGTGCAGATAGAAAATGAGACATTATTAGAATAGGTAAAAGATAAAACCTATGGTAAATGAATACAAGAGGCATAAAAATGGCAGTTCAAAATCAATGATGTGATTATAATCAGTACATAATTATAATTTATTTAAAATTCAACTTTTTAACCAAAAAAGATCTTTTTTGGCAATGATTTTTACTTATCAAATCTCCACTAAACCATTGATCAGAGCAGTGTATTGTTAAATCTTAATAACTAATGAGATTTTCTGTTATACTTGATGTATTAATCACACTGCACGCTACATTAAGCTACTAAGCTTATATTCCCAACATAGGTTATTCATAGTGAAATTTAATAGATGATCAACATCATCAAACATTTTTAAAGACATGAAAATTGCTTATGTGAGGAAACCAGACCTGTAACAACTCAAGACAGCAAAGCATCATATTTTCAATATAAAATGAAAGCTGGCTGTACATAGTCGTACTTTTAAAACTATACTTATTGAATAGCATAAATGGAATGGATAATGCCTTTAGGATCCTCAGACATATCGGAATAACCAGCAATGAGAGAGCAGACATGGCAGCAAAAGATGCACTTAAAACTGCGGGAACCATTTCTACGCTGGTTTCCTTAGAAGGCCTCAGGGCTAAGCAGCAGCTTGTATGTACAGACAAGGGGAGCAAATTGTGGGACACACAAAGGAACAATAACCTCAGGACCCTGAAACCTGTAATAACAGCGTGGCCCACTCCCGTCAGGAGAAATAGGAAGAGATCATAGTCACTAGGTTGTGGATAGGGTACTTCACTCACACACACTCACCTGTTCTCGGAGGAGAAAATACAAATTCATTGTGATGAGTGCAATTCTCTTCTTTCCATGAAACATCTCCTGACAAGAGTGTGTAAAATATCAGGCTGTCCGAGATAGGCTGAACATAAGGGGCGACCTAAGCCAAGTCCTAGGAGACAATGGAGACTACATCAGCCACGTTTTCTTTTCGAAAATAACTCACCTTTTACTCAAATTTAATTCTCCTCATAGTAATTTGCTCAAACTATATTAGTATATTTATTGCACATATTTTATTTTTTCCGTACACATTAAGCGTAAATTTTACTTGAGAGTGATGAAAAATGACCTCTCATGTCGACACACCCTAAATTTTAAGCACTAACAAACGTGAATGGCATAAATGCCAAGGATGCTGATATTTATTTTGTTACAATCAATTTAAATTAATCTATTTCACAACCATATTTTTATCTTGCTTTGTAAGAAAATAAAAATAAATACGAAATAAAACCCTTCTTCCATTCACTTTCCAGGCTTCAGGAAAGTGACAGTTCAGCAGCAAATGAAATGGCTGATACTACAAAGATGGAAACAGGAACCAATTTTCTGGAGCAAATCCAAAAGAACTCCTCGTTTTGGAGGTTGTGAGGGTTTCCTGCTAAGCAGGGATTGGAGAAAACTAAGCTTGGAGACAAACCCAGACTTGATTTGACAAAGATTTTGATGGTTTTCTCAAGAACTAGCTGTTCTCAGATGCTAAACTATTCAATTGGGTTTTTCAGGTTAGGAAATGACCTTCAAGTATCAGTCAAAGAGGGTGGCAAGGTTGACAATAGTTTCAGGATTAGTAATGTCAATGCCATCAACTTCTACATTTCTTCAGGATGGTAATGGCAAGCTCTCATAATCTCTGCTTGCCTGCTAGCGGCATTCTTTACACCACAGTCGAAAACAATAACTGTATCCTCATGGATGGTATTCTTTTTTAATTAAGTTAGATCTCAATCTTGTATTGAAGCAGAATAAGCCATTTCAAGTGTCCATTGTACAGAAAAAATGTACTATTGATGTGAACAAAACATTGTTTCCGCATGGGTTATGATGATCCCTTGGCTCCAGGCTCTAGTGATCTTAAAGTGGTGTGAATACAAGTCCATTTTCTGATAAAAAGGGAGTTTTAAAGAAAAATATCAATCCTTTTTCATTCTCTTTCATCTAATTTCTTTCCCTGTATCCTCTCCCACTTCCAAACCCTCACCCCTCTCCCAGGACGTATGCTAAGCACATCCTGGTAGTAAATAGATTAATATGCTTTCAGTTCACCAACAGCAATATAATCAGGCAGGGGAAAAATGTTCCTGATAATGGGAATGGTTTTGTGTGGTAGCAAGGCTGATTAGACCAAGGGTTGATGGTGGCAGAGAGGTTTGAGGGTGGAAATGGGTCTTGTGGAAAATGATGCATGCGTGAAAAGGCTAAACACAAATGGTTGACACAATACAATTACATATAAAAAAAGAATGAGAGCTAGAAGAGGGGGAAATGCATGAAATGAGGGGATGCACTGGAATCAATTCAACTTGCATTAAAACTGTAAATGAAAATGCCAGCTACATGGGAAGTTCTTTGCTGACTTTAACTACCTACATCCATTGACAATTTTGCAATAGACCCAATGCAATTTTGGAACAAAAACTGGAGTCAAAATACATGAGGCTGCAGCAAATTTACCTTTGGACGACTGCCCATGCGACTTTATGGTCACCTCGCACACCATGGAGACACCAAATCCTTGAAAAAACATAATTAAATACAGTTCTGGTTTGATGACACAGAGAGAAATCAAGGGATATAGACAAAGTCAGTACCCAAGCTCAATACCTCTATAGAAGACAAGATTTCAATTCTAAAATGAAACTCAAACACAAGGTTTAGTTTCAAACTGCAATTCAGCTTTAAATTCCCATAAATAACTACCCAGCAAAGCCTACTTTCTGATTTTATGAGGCTTGCTTTCAGCAAAATTGTACCTATATAAACACACAATCTCATTTACACATGTCTGGGAGAGAGCTAAAGAGAAAAAGAGCTGGCTGCTCCCTGATCACCTCTAAGCCCCTCTCTCAAGCTCCAATCCCATGACGAGCATTGTAAATATATATGTAGTGCATATGCTATTATTTCTCAAAAGGCTACTAGGCTCAATTGATTTATTTTGCATATACATAGCAATGAAGTTTTGCCAGTCATGATTGCTACTTTTTCCATGTGATATTTGAAGGAATATTATGAGGCATGCACTAACTACTCCACAGTGAAATAACCCACTGAGTGTTATAAATGGTTAAGAGTGATTTTAAAAATGGAATGAATAGAAATTTTTAGCTTTACCCATGAGAAAGTCAAGTCAAGTAGTCAAACTCAGACCAGTTGGAACAAGGAATTTTCAGATTGATTTGAGAATGGAATGAAAATTTTTTGAAGTTTTCAGCACTGTATCACCCTTGAAAGTGGTGATTTGATGGTGATTGAGTGACTCATTCAATTATTCATGTATAACTAGATTTCTCATAACAACATATGTACAGTTTGCATTTGAGATAACAATGCATTGATATTCAATCTAGTATAATTCCCTTATTTCAGTTATGTAAATTTTCTTAAATTGCTTAACCACAGTGAAAATGTTTTATCCCTCTGAGTTTGACCCTTGTAATTTGGCACCATGTAATTGGCTCAAACAACTAAATAATAACCAGTCAAAAATTAAACATGGTTTAATAAAAAATATTACAATTGGGTTGACATTATTTTAGTACCATCAGCATATTTTTTTACATTACCTTACATGAAATGCTTTTTGATGGATAGTATTTGAATTTTATATAATCTGAACAGCATTACCTATGAAGGATCTCAGGTTTTCCTGGCGAATAGACTGGAGGAAAAATTCTCGGGTTTCCGACCGGGTCCAGGCGTTGGTAAGCACCTTACCACCTTACGCAGCACGCACCTTACGCCCACGAATGGTTACGGACCTGGGCCAGCCTTTGGGCTCTTGAAAAGGAGCAGCATTACCTATTTTCCTGATTTCATCTTCAACAAGTACCCATAAGTGGTACTAGGATCCATTACAGTAACTGTACCAAAATTCACACCAAACTGAATGCATCCATAGAGGATAAACGGCAGCTTTTCACTGAACTCCCCCTGAGTCTCTCCATTCAGGAAAAAATGTAATTTTCCAGATGAATCTTGGAGTACTCCTACCCGATCACCAATCTATAATGATGCACAAAAATAAATTAAAAGCAACATATATGTATACATGTGCGTATATGCATTTTAAAAGCCAAGGTGGAAAATCTTGGAATCAAGGCGATAATGAACTTAAATAAACTGCATGAAATACCACAATTGTAACTTTAATGGAGTCACCCAATGGATTGCAAACAAATGAGAGAATTTCACTGGTCGGTGACATTGTTAAAGCTACTGTTGCAGAATTTTCCACCTTTGAATTTCTCTAAGGCAAACCTATGTCTTTAAACTTTGGCTTTAACCCTGTCAGCTGTGTGCATGACGATTGAGTACTTTGTGGCATTGCATGCATGCCAATTCATAAGAATATCGTGTTCCTTTAGTAAAATTAGAAATTCACAGAAAAGAGGGGTGCCTTAATAACTTGTCTGGCTAAAGCACTCAGCCATAAATTGAGGAATCCTGGATCAAGGTGAATAAATTATACTGTGAAATTTTCACAAAACTTTCTCAATATCTCACTACAAATATACCATTTTTTAGGTCCTCTGATATATTTTATAAACCTATATTTCTGATACTATGGGTCAAAGAGTACATTAAAGAAGTTTTATTAGTGAATGTAATGTAAAAAAAATTACCCTGAATATAAACCAAAGTAATAATAAATTGCCAAGGAGAAGTAGACAAATTTTATCATTTTACTTACTTATTTCAGTGTCATTTGATACTTTTTATTTAAACTTATACATTATGAGAATTAGCAGAATACTTCTTTGTTGTTGGAAATTTTATTAGCACTTTTTCATGGGAACTGCTAAAGTTACCCAATTTCATTATGACCCCAGGCTATGATTGAAATCACTTATACTGGTTGAGGTACAAAATTTCTGATTTCTGATTCCATATTTTATTTTCATTTCTGTTCATGACCTGTAAGTGTAAGCCTGAACATTTTTGTAGGTTATGCATAGATTGACAGTTAACAGTAACAGCTACAGAACAGCAGTTAACAGTACAGCAACAGAAAAGTAACAGCTAACAACTTTACTACAAGGAAAGACTGGCTGTGTGGCTCACCAAGTTGGGAGAGGGTGAGAGAGAACAATCATGGTAGATGGGAGAGAAGAGTGGGAAGGAACAGGAGGGTAATAGAATGGCAGAGAGATTCAAGGAAGAGGGAGGAGGAAAGGGAGGTGGATGGGGATATCTAATTACATGCTCAATTATATTTTATAAATATATTTTGTAGCATGCATTTGTAATACAAATGGTGAGAAAATTCCAATGTAAAATTGGGTCAAGTACACTTAATATCATTTCATTACATAGTTTCGTTTAGCAGTCATATAAATTTTTTTATTAATAATTTATTTTTTTTGCAAGAATATAATCTCCAGGTATATCAGTATTTTTTCCACTATTAGCCATCCCAATCTCTAGACAAAGACTACCACATTTTCGAAAAACACTGCAGTGACCCCTTTCCATTCCTCTTTCACCATTACTCAGACCTCATCGTGAGTTTTTACATCATTTATCATCTATTTCATAATTTCAACCAAATATTGTTAAAAGGGCTCAAATTAGGATTTTTAGCAGATCACTAAGCTCAGTTACGTTGCTTATGTACTACATTCTCAAATTCCTAGATGTTAGCACATGGGAATTTTCCTGTTTAGGGTAAATAAAGATGATATTTTAAACGTCAATATCACTGTCTCCTAATATGAGAGTGAAAATCGCTCTCAAAAGAAGCACCAACAAAATAAATCAGTTTATGTTTTGTGAGATAATCTTCATCAGAATAAAAGCATGAAACTAATTTCAAGGTTATTTTGCATGCAGATAAATGCCATTATCCTGAAAAAGTGAAGTAACTAATGGGACCATGATGTTGTCCAATATTTGCATGCATTTTCACTATTCAGATTCCATTTTACTGTTTAGCAGACTCCCATTCCTTAAACAGAAATTTATGACAAGGAGTGGACCGAAACTCACTCAATCCTAGGCGATTCTGAGATGATCTAGGTTCAAGGCAAGTGTTTGTACTGCAGGAAAAATTTGACTCTAGCATACCCACCACCTGCTTTCTTATCCTGAGAGAATGATGAGACACAGAGTGTCATTAAAGAATACGGACTAGTGCAAAGGATGCACGAGACAACATAAGAAAAATAATCAAAAAAACAAAGAAATAAAAAGTATCAAAGACCATTTTATAGCATAACACTCAGCATACTTGTAATTAACAATACCCCAGAGTAAAGGTCTGACCTGGAAATGTATGTATGAGCATGAAGCAGGTATTGGTTTGGCAATATCTCTCGGATTCAGAGAAGAGGAGACACTCGTTGCCATTACAGGAACTTTATGGAATTGTCAAACTCTTCCATTGGCAAAGACATTAAAAGACACTACCTTCTACTGTACTGAATGCCAGCCATAATAAATATTTCTTCTGATTTCACGAGGAAAGCCCTGGTGCTCGCTCAACAGAGATAGTTTGAAGAAGGCAGTCTTTTGACTGGATTCTTTGGACTTTGACTGGCCTTCAGTTAAAAACCATTCTCCCTCAACTCCATTTTCATACCTGGATTGAAGGGTATTTTCATAGTTTACCTTACGGTGCATCCACTTTAACTAATTCTCAACAGATCATTCTATTGTTTCCTGCCACTGTAAAAATTCAGTCCAGTAACATAACTAACTTTACATTTCACATCCTGGATGGGTGATTCATACATGCAACCTTTTGACTGGCAGTCCAGTACACTAACTACCTGAGTAATCTCACAGGCAAATATTCTCCTAGTATGTTACTTATATTAAACAAGAAGTCAAGTGGAAAAACACTATTTTTGATGAAAAAGTCAAACAATAAAAAAATACAGTTTTATCTCCCAAAATAAACAGGTTATCTCTCTTGCCGATACTTCGCTAATCTCACACAATCAAAATTAAGTGATGGTTTTAAACTGCTACACTCTGTGCATGGCAACATGTTGAAGTGATTATACATCTATGTCTCTAACCTCGTGACATTAGTTAATTTGGAATGGAATAACAGAATGTTACAGAATCTGTTGGACTACAGAAAAGAGTATTGAGAAAAATTGATGATATATGAGACATCATATGATACGTTAACATTATACGAGAAGGCTTCCAGTTAGCCACAGTCAAGTAGTTCAACAAGACCTATATATAAGTTAAAAATAAGCATCTATGATATAACTAGAGAAAAATTCAACTGTATAGACAGCTTATAAAAGTACCTACCACAACACCACAAACATTTAAAGTTATCAATAATTTATGGAAACCAAAACATATAAAATATTGTGAAATTAAATTTTATAAATGCTTTTAAGTCACATGCGAAACAATCCAAATAGGCATATTTACAAACAAAAATACTTACTTTTGGAGTTCCTTTTCCAAATTGTTTCACTGACTTTTCATTATGATATATTTCTGTCCCAGACCAGTACCAGCCATTAGGCCTTAAAGAAAAATAAAGACTTCCAATAAAATACAGAGAAACACTATTATTTTTCCTAATTTAAGCACAACTATTTGGTGACTACACAGGTTTAGGGAATAACTAACTCTACTATGTATTTCAAGGACCCCAAAAGTACCTTAGATGTTTCAATTCAGCTATTCCGTATGGTGAAGTGGCAAAACATGGAATATAAAAAAAAACTGAAAACATTGACACATGGACAGGGTTTTTTTATGCAAATGGACATCATGGTGAGGAGATTAGGAGAAGGTTTACATTGAAAAAAGCATTTACAAAGAGGAGGAAAATGATAACCAGTGGCCCAATTCTCATTCTCATGAAACACATGAGACATAACCAGAATGCAAGTTTAAACTGATGCTGTGTTGATGCCATAATTGCCCTTCACAACATTTCAGGAAAAAAATATTTAAATTATTGGTACTTTTAGAATTTGGCTTTCCCAAGAGTTTATTGGTTTTGTTTCTTCACTTTCATTTTTCAATGGCTGGGAAGATTTGGGAACAATTTTGAGATAGAAGAAGAGCCAGCTAAGGACGTTAAGAACAATTCACATTGTCAAAATGCCTTTGCAAACAGGGTCAATGAACACTCTTCTTTTTAGCTTCAATGGTCATGAAAAAGTTGACAGCAGGAAGTCAAATGACTGACATTGGTGAATTGCCTAGTACTTGTATTTGTATTTTTCCCCTCAGTCATATGTCACTGAATCCTTTACTTACAAGAGAAAATTAAACTCAGTTTTTGGTGAAAAAATAGTCCTCAGAAAAAAGCATACAAACTAGAATGAGACACGCAAAAAGTCTGCTTACTATATGCACACCTTTGACATGAAGTGTCCAATAACTTGCTCAGTGCACTCACAATGGGCATGTTCCTTTCACGCTTTAAAGTGCTTTGACACAGTAATCGTATTTCACATACTTTGTGGACCTTTTAGTTCAACTATCAAAAATATAGTCAAGTCAATATGCTTTCCAGGATTCTTATAAATTTCACATTCTTCATATTTTACCACATTCTACTAACAATGTTTTCAATCTTTTTAAAAATACATCAGCAGCCCTATATCACCTTTTGGCACTGTTTTTGCACACTTTTCAAAGCATTGCCACACCTTTTTAATAATTGTGCATGCTTTATTTTGTTGAGTTGGTAGCTATGGCTGATGAAACTGCTTGTATCAGTGTTTACAGAGTTATGAATTGGGTCTGAGTCAAACAATGGGACTGACCCACAGAGTGCCAAGGGCTGACACAATGGGAAAATGGGATGGCGGCTAGTACTTGCAACTAGGGAAGAGGAAAAAAGATGAGAGTTTCAGAAGGAACAGAAATAAGAAGAATGCGAAATGAAAGGGATTGCTTGAGATAATGAATATACAGTAAAACCTCTACCCAGTGAAACTACTCTTATTGTAAACCTCCATTTTTCATACCGTCCCTTAGCTCCCGCCAAAATTGTACGTAATTGTATCGGGAAACCATTTACTATTGTACCTCTAAAATTTCGAAAAACCTCCTAATTTCGTGTTGAGAAAAAACTCCTCTGACAATGCAACTACCTCCATAGAATAAAATATTCAACTTTTGTGTTTACGATTAGCAGGGATATTAGAAAAATTCATGGTAATCAGTATAGTAATGCTAGTTTCCATGGTTAATACCTCATTCCCATAATAGCCAATGGTTAGGTATATCCCTATTGCGTTAATAAAGAATTATTATTAATAAATCTTGCAAACCAATGGCTATCTGTCTTGTGAATTCATTCATACTCTCATACAATATCTGATGTGACTATCTCAGCAGCAACCGAAGATTTCAATAATTTTGGGATATATTGACCTTTGAAGAGAATTTAACCTGATCTACCTCTTCATTTTTTTTTTATCCCCCAGAAATTTCAGTATAGTTATACACTCTCGCTGCTCTTTATGCTCTCTCGCTACTCATGGAACACTCTCGCTGGTTCATCCCCAACAGATTTTGGAGGTGTACTTACGCAAGCTAGAACGTATCATCCGGAGCTCAAACTACATTCATTGTAATTTTGGATAAACATGTCTTGGTTATAGGAAATAGTTTCCGGCGTGACTACGTGGAACTGCTTCATGATTAAATAAAACAAAACACTTTGTAATTCCACATTA
>LYUA01000037.1:342386-358280 GCA_002093875.1 Calopteryx splendens | reverse complement strand
AGACCCCATCGACTCCGACGGCCCCTGGGCTCTCCGTCCCCGATTAGACAAAAAAAGCAGGACAAAACTGACACCTTTCTGCTAATGCCTTCCGCCATTATATGAGTCTCATCTAAAGTTTTTTGAGCCGAGTAGATTTTTATTGAATTGTTTTTTTTCATCTCTGAGGCATAAAGTGTTGAGCGGTATAACCACTATAAATATTTGAAAAAATCAAATAATAACTCAGTGCATATTTTCCTTAATGCCCTTTTAAAATATGTTTTGACTTTAGCGTCACAACGTCATATGTTCCCAGCGGCGCAACCAGGGTGGAAGAGACTTATTAGGCTATAGTTAATCCCTTAGTTAATCCCACAAGAATAGTAAACGAGGTAGAGAACCATTATTAACTCCATCCAACTTGTTAATTACATTTGTGCTTCGCAAAATACCAAATTAAAAAAATACAAACTAAGCCAATGAAAATTTTTTTCGATAAAGCTTTAGGACGTGAGAACAAAATTATTTAGGCGCGGTGAAGTAGACCACAAAGAGTCAGCTTTACCCCGCAAACCTCAAATTATTTTATGGTTACGCCATTCTATGCATGAAATAAGGAAAACATAATTTTTCCTTATTCCATGCATAGACATAGTTTTCCTTATTTCACCAACATGAACTTCCACATAGTTCACCGCGATACCATTGAATATGTCACTCTATTTTCCGTATCCTACAAAAATAATGTTCTCGGGAAGAAATGACCTAGCTTTTTAAACTGGAATTAACAACTCTAACTGCCATGAGTTTGTAAATGTAGTTGATATCTTGCAAAATACACCCATTCCCGAGTCCATTCGATTCGGATAAAAGCGCGCAATTTCCTCGCTATCCATTCATTTTCGCTTGCGGGGGAGGGGGTGTTTCCATGTCGGCGCGGATGGTTAACGTCTCACGGCAGTGAAAATTATGCATCAAAATCCTACGAATATCCGTTCTAGTATGGCTCGTCTTACATGTCCTACATGTCATGCAGTCCTTTTTAGGAATATTAAATGTGCATGCAACAATGCTCAATGGTTAACACTCCGAAAATTTAATTCACCACGCGAATGCAAGCCAGCGAAAACCTGATCGAATCAATTAAAAGGATAGCAGAGAATGGGAAAGAAGAGATTTTAAACACTCCAAAGTATTGACGTGCATTTCTTTTGCGTAAAATGTACCGAGTAAATATTTAAGCCGTCGATGGCGAGTACGAGATCACGTATCGATGCCATCGCCAATATCCCTTCGTAGCCGTTAACGGGAAGTATTACTGCATATTCCCTCTTTGGGGATTATCAAATATTTAATTCGTCGCATTTAATTCGCAAACAGGTATATTTCGTGTACGGGTCATTCGATTTCAGAACGTTACCAGCTTGGTATGGACACAGCAGCGAGATAGGTCAAGTTGGAACTTTTTTTTCCACAACAAAAAACGGTGAAACTCATCACATTTAAGGCCTGTACAAAAAAAATAAAAGGCAAACGAGCATCCTTAAGCCACGCCATGGTGTGGGGTTCGTGGCCGTGGTAGTGGTAGAAAGGTCCTTCCATCCATCTGCCACCGGCATTGTTTGGCTCCACTGTATTCTAATCTGATGCTTCTTCACTTTTTTTAATCGTTTACCTATCGCTACCGGAAATTCGCCGCTGGTCTGCTACCCCCCCATTTGGCGAAAATACCCCCCTTCCGCTCCATAGAAACCATTCTTGAATCGGCCGCTTTGTCCGACAACCTCGGATAGAACGCACGCATAATGTGGCGGCCACCGATATGCGAGCATGCATCCATCAGGATGAAAAAAAATAAATTAGTCGCTTAGAAATGTCTCAGACTTGTCTCCGATTACTGGACTCGGAAGTGATTTCAAAACAACTTTCCATAATCATCCGTCCATATCGTTCTTTCAGAACTGTGGGGAATATTAATTGCGGATTCAATCGAGCGTATCATACCCGAAAACCGTTTTTGAGAAGAAAATAAAAAAAAAACTAGTCGTAATAATTTGTCGAGCGATCGAAGCGATGAAAACATGTTTGGGCCTTGCAGGAGGTAGGCTAAGGCCAAGCGAGTTCAAAATTTTTGTCACGTACCACCGATTTCATTAATTCGCCACAGTGCAATGTTCTTACAGGGAAGTTCAAGCCCTTTTTAAAATAACCAGCCCACAGAGTCTGGAAGTGAACGTGCAACTGCGATTAGTGAAAGGATAACTTCCTGCAAATAATGAAATGACTTCCTGCTACAGGTTTCAGTGAAGTAAGTGAAGTAAGGAGCTTGGAGGATTGAAGATTATTAAAAAACAATTTCTTATGGCTCTTGGAGTAAAATTCCACATGATTTATCGACAATTATAACTAAATTTAGATTGTTTGTTGTGCTATCGTTCTCCTACCAGGTATGAATACATGATATTACATTCCAATCAGAATATAAGAATAAATATTTTATTATAAATAACAATAATACGCGTAGTTTTCCTCTGTAGCGGAAAACTACATTCTCGATTTTGTTCCCCTATAGTACTCAAATGTCGACTACTTCAATCAATTCTTAACAACCAAGCATACCATATATAACATAAAAATTTAGCAGAGCCAGGAGCTGGAAAGAATAATCATAAAAATTCTGCATGTGAGAATATGTAGATCAGAGAGCTCCTTACGATTTCGCCAATACGATGTAACCTCCTAACGGGTGCTCCACTTCAGATAATTAATTTCTTTTACTTTATTCCTCGTGCACTTCTTCACTTATGAAGGGAAATTGTATTTAATGACATTCCGAGTTTAAAACTTCATCGCTAGACATTTAAACAAAGTAAAAACTAAAAAAACGAAGAAATTTTTTAACAATAATTTTACGATACTTTAGACGGTTGATACGACGCAAATGATAAAATTCATTCAAATGAAATTCCGCAGCATGAAACTATAATTAAGTAGTTGTAATGCTTCTAATAGTCCTTATCAAGGCTCCTTATTCATTATTCCTTATTCATCATTTAATTAAATTTCAGTAACGTTTTCACTTCAATTTTCATATGCGCAGTTGGTCAAAATATTAACAAGACTTCTTAGGGCAAGAAAAGGTCCAGAACGTGCTAACGCATAACGCTAGGTAGGAGTTTAAGATAGAAATGACGCCGCCATTTGGCACGAGAATTTGAGAATTCACGTGGTGGCATGAACGCAATTCGATTTGAATAAAAGAGAGGGGGGGGAGAGGGGAGGAGAGGGAGAAGAGTTTTGGGAACCCAAGCCCATTCCTTTCCAGACGGTTGCCAAGGCGCGGTCATGTTCTTCCACGAACAGAAGATTTATTTTTATCCCATTTTCATTCCAAAATGTCTGAGCGAAATTCATGCAGGGCGTACCACTTCATTTATAAATTCAAATTGCTCACGATCGAATAAAAACCTTTTTGTGTACTCCTTTTCCATTTTAACCTTGATACGCCCTTGTTTCTCGAACCACGGAGGATCTTTTATCTTCGATGAACAAGTCGCGGATACAGAAGAAACATTTATCCACTGGAAACTAGGTGCAATACTTCATAATTTGCGTACATTATTCATAATATTAGACCGCCGTCCACGGAATCATCTCAAGGATAATTCGTTCCGAATTTCGGTTTAACCGGCATTGAGTATGTCCCCACATTGCGATATCAATGTGATTTAATTGAGAACTAGGGCTTGGTGGCGCTGACCTGAAAAACCACCGCCTACAATAACCATCTATTTGAGCACTGCTTTGCTAGTATCCAAGCCGCCTGTGACGTCTCACAACAGAAGTTTGGGGTATTAATGAGTGAACGGCACAATTTTTGTTCCACTTTAATGCCTGCGCCAAGGTCAGTGGCCATCATATTGCGCAGTTTCCGTTGGTTGATGAAATATTTATGCAATTAAAGCAGACAAAAAAATGGAGCTATTCTGTAAAAACACGATAATTATTACAAATCCTTAAAAAATCTCATGGAACGGCTGAATTCGTAGTACAAGGTCTGACGGTCAAGATCAGAATGGCGTTTAGCCGAAGTTCTCCCGAAACCTCAACATGACTTCACACCATTTTTTCTATTGAATACCTTATAATATCGAATATAGAATAAATTTCGACGATTCGGGCGGGTTGGTGTGGAATTTAAACATTACAAGAGAATTGAAGGTGCAATTTTTCACAAATTTTTAAAATTTTATTTTACTACTACTATTTTTTTAATTTTACTGTAGTAAAATATAAACATTGTGAATAATTGCACCTTCAATTCTCTTGTCATGGCTTAGAATCACTACATAGCCACCATCTATGGTTTCTGAAATAATTTAAACATCACTTCGTCTCGAGGTGAATAATAACTTTGAGGAAATGCACGACTGAAACTTCCGGTTTAACCGGCCTCGCACAAGCTATATCAATTATATGCATAAACTAATTACACAAATATATCCAACTATCCACAGTAATCAACCTGAAGGGTGGTCGTGGCAGGTGAAGGTAGAGCTCACCCCGACCTAAGCCTCGAGGCGTATGAAATTCAAAGATTTAAGTTAGGGGGACAGTTCCTCTCCCTGTGCCACATTCCGTTTCCCACTAAGTTCTGGTAATCAGAATATCACATCGTTTGTATTATTAGATGGAGTTGTCCGAAAGACTTTTAAGGGGATTTTAATCCGAGACCTTTTGGTCAGCTTAGGAATGCTCTATATGCACTTGGCTGACACTCCCCAACACAAATTGTGTATGTTGGCTACAATTTAGTCCACGGCGAGATAGAGATTAAGCAAACCTCCTCCTCGCCTACCCGTCGGCCGCAGCTTCCGTCCTCGAATATTTCGATCGCGTGGAGCGTAATAAAATACCGCAGACCATGGTCTCCTTCCATCTCAGAATACTACTCTAGGGTCCCTTTAGAATTCTCTTATCATTTGGCCCCCGAAATAAGGGAGCACACCTTTTTCTTTTAATATTTGGAGGCTTCATAACTGACGCATTTTTATTCCTGAGACTTGGGTAGGCACATTGATATTGCCGGGTGTGGAATTGGGACAACAGAGGTTTGACTTAAATATTTTTTAAATCAGGGGGTGCTTCTGGTACCGGTTCTTATATACCGAGAAACACCTAAGATTCATGCTCTAAGAACGGGTACTTGGGTGCCAATGATTCATACCTGGGGTAAGATTTGACCTGGATAGAACATGCTTATGAGCACACTCCCCTAACAAAAATGTTCTAGCTCCACTGCAGATATTTGCTTTGTCAATGTCGTTCAAAATAGGTCATGTTAAAATTTACCACAAAATGCGAGACTGCGTGCAAAAGTTATAGCCCACGAAGACTTCATGAAACTGAGAATCGGAGCGTAGGTATTTACTTCACGATGCACCGTTCATGAATAGTGGCGAAAGACGCCCATTTAACCCAAAGATTCCCCAAAGGCCGCTATGCTTTCCCCTTTCCTCCCACCACAAAGTACTGTCCTCAAAGTGTTACCTCCATTCCGAGAGGAAAAATTGTCACGCGCGTGACGAGGCGGGCACCTCGCCAAACGGCGCCGCTTGCGCGTGCCCGCAGGCCTCCCGGAGACGTATTACGGCAGCCTCGGTAGTCGCGGCGTCCATGCGTGTACGCGAAGATGGGAGGAAGCATTCCGCATCACTGATTCATCGGAGGAGGAAAAACGCATCATCTGAAAAGTGGGGCAATGCTTCGCGCCCGTCGACAATGGAATGGAAGCGGACGACCGTGGGAGGAAGTAAACACCGGGGAAACTGGTTCCTCCTCCAGCGGATCGAAAGATGAGTGCAGCAGCAGCCTTCCATTCGTCGGCATCGACGAGCGTCGCCTTCCAACGAGACCTATCGCCGGGCGTACAAGTTTCCCCGTATGGCATGGAAAGATTTTTTTCATGGGATGGTGCCTAAGGAAGAAAACTAGTGACTAGTACCTCGGTGCCGGTGCCTAAGGAAGTAATCCTAGATATTTCTCGGTACCTAGATACCGCTACCAATCCCCGATATTTATTATCAGTGTAAATGGCTTTAGGGGTAGGCGCTTAGGGTAATACAAATAGATACCGGTCGTGTTTGTAAGGTAACTTACCGATAATTTGTGCAGTTATGAGCTTCCCGGAAAAGAAATCCATACATCCTTATGCCTATAAACTCTCCGGGAAGGATATAAAAAAAACGAGTAAAAAAACTTAAGAGTATAATCTAAAATCAGACTTAACATGGGGTAAACACGTTAGGACCACCTGCGGAGCTGCGCTGCATGAACTGGGATTCATTAGACGCGTAGTTTGAAAATATTCCAATGAAAAAGTTAAGGAGATGTGTTACTTTGCGCCTGTTAGACACCTCACCTTGAGTGCGCTTCCAGCATTTGGGATCCCGCACGGATAGAACTAATCTCGGAATTGAACAGATGAATTGAAGCTGCCCGTTTCGTGAAGGATCGCTATGAACGAACAGAGAGCGTCACATTGTTATCGGATAGTCTTAAATGGGATCCACAGGAACAAAGAAAATTACATGCACGCCTTTAAATGTTAGAGAGATACAAATCATTCGAGTTTAACACTGAAACAGAACCAATCATTTTACCTCCGCATTACATTGGTAGACAAGACCACGATGGGAAGTTGAGAGAGATTGACTGCCGAATAGATAGACACATGGAACCCTTTTTCCCACTAGTTCAGTCATCAAGCAATGAATTGCAGTAATATGGTGAATGCAACTGTAGCTTGCATTTTTGTCCTGGACCCCCAAAGAGTGAACATTTTGGCCTAACTTCTTCTGACTATGAGTAGCTCAATAACAGAATTCTGTGGGAAAATATTTATCATATTACGCATGGTTCTCATCGGCCTTCAATATATTCGAGCACGGTGGTTAACCTTATTTCGTTTTGAAATGATTTGGCGGTATAGGGATAACTTTTAGACAGGTGAAGTATTCATTTGATTACACCCGGGGTATGACCAGATATTCTAAATTACTATATTATATCAGTTTTACTGTAGAACTATTCAGTTAAGACTTGCCTAATATTGGAATTGACCCAATTTTTTTCTTCTGAAAATCTACTTAATTGTCTTCACTGAAAATTTATCTGTAGCGAAATCTAATGTCTAGGCTGACGTATATTTAATTCCTTTCCTCCGCTTAGAGATGTGTAGATACTTTTCCATAAATTTTTTTTTTGGATATACAAAGTTCAAAATGCAATTGATGTGTAGCGTCCACTTTGTCACCTCATTGGCACATGGTTGGAGGGGGTATGGTATATGGTGATGAGATTGTACGTTTTTTTTGACAACCATAGGTAACCAAACACCCTGAGGACATATTTATACTATGACATATTTATTTTTATAATATTTTGAGACATAAAAGAGAGAACATATTCTTGAATCGTAACATTTTTTTGTTCTTCATATTATATTTCTATTCTATTCTGTTTCTCTTCCCTAAAGTCTGCATGACTAGGTTCTAATAATCAAGTTTTATATTCTATTTTACCACACACTGTAGAAATGATGCGATCCGTGGAGTCGCTGCAGTAGGCATGTATCCTTGGCGAATTAAGTGCTGTATAAGCCTTTTCTGATCACACTTGACTATCTTAATTGACTCCATACGACATCTGGAAATTGAGGACGCTTCCAGTGATTTTTTTAAATGAATCTTTTATGTCCATTCACTTCGGTTACATAACGATGTATTACATACAGATCCACAAGAGATATAATACTTTCGAAAAGAACTTAATTATTTAACTGCCGATGTAATCCGGAAACACATGACGCAAACGCACCCCAATAAAATGAGACATGTGGTGGGTTTAAGTCGTAAATCTGGCCACTAAAATTCATTCACTCGGATAAGCCCTTTTACAACCAAGTTCAAATCTGTCCAGCTGTTAGCCGAATTTCTTTTAGCACCGGGGGCGATTACGCAGTATGTTCCGCCATTGGAGTGGTACCACTTCATTTATGCATCAATTGATTATTTTTGCGGACTTTGTGTTGCGAGATATTTCGGGGAAAGTGTCACAAAACATTACTACACAGTATATGCATTAGGTGGTACAGGTAAAAGTATTATATCCGTGAAAAGAGTCGACCACTGAATTTTAACGAATGCACACGTCTTGGAGTTCACTTCACCCGTTCATAAACATTTTACTGCACACATGTGCGATTGAACACGACTAGGATTCTTTTTAGATATAATAAATTAGAAACTATTAATCTCAACAATACGAAATTTTGTTTAGCATTCTTACTAATCGAGAATGAGAGAAAAAACTGATTCAACTTTGACCAACATCGGCCCATCGTGAAACATGAAAAACTGAAAGAAATTCCATTATGGTATCGATTTTCTCGTTAAAATCGAACGAGCATTATAATGGGTCGAATCGAACAAAAATCGTATTATTATTCATTAATGCTACCGTCCCCTAATTGCGCAAATGACCTCCGCTGTCGGTCGCCCACCCCCAAGAACTCCAGGCACTGTACTGGACCAGCACATAAGGTGGGGATACAAACCGAACCCTATTCGAACCGCTTCTATCTCCTCTCACCGCACAATATGCTTATGACACACCCGGGAAGTGCTGAACCCTTTGCAGTGAAAAATGAAATTTTGAGAAGAAAAATTGAACAAGCGCTGTTTTCTTGCAATCCATTTCCCATGACTTGAATCACGACTCAGACGAGACTTTCACGCGGTCAAATTTTTTTTTTTAGATTGGCAACCAATTTGGCCACTTGGGCGTGAGAAGTGACACCCGATGACTAGTTTGTTTACTGTTGAGGTGCCCAAGCGTAAATAAATAAACAAAGATGATTTACATTAATAAAACATTCAAAGACGCTGGAAATGTATCGCGGTCGCCGCAGTCGGTTCCACTATAGTGCTGACCAACTGTTGCGCATCGCAAGAGCGTCAGTTCACGCCATTCAATAGCATACCAAAAGCAGATTTTTTTTCGAGCAAGGTCCCGAACGAGAACTTGGATGGACACTGAACCGTCAAATTCGATTCAAGTTAAACATTTCCGCGATTATGGCGACGCCATTTTCATTCAAGTTTCATGTACGAGAGATATCTCGAACGAAAATTTGGCGAAAAATTTGGCCGCGTGAAACGAGTTTGAAGCTCCCCATCATCATGCATTTGGACAACCCAGATATCCCCCGCGATCTTCCACAACACACCCTTAGGTTCCGTCGGGGAACCGGTGCTTTTCGGAATACCACTCAAATCGCCACCACCCCGGTATCAGAGCGACGAGACTTTCTCGGCGAAATTTCTCCCTCCCTCCTTCCTCCCGCTAATTATGCACCTGCTCATTCGCCTCACACTCCCTCGCACTCGCCGCATTCGTCCCTCCTATTCGTATCCAGATGAACGGGTCCTCCCCCCCCCCTCCGGCTTCTGCACGTCCTGCACTCCGAATGGAAGTCGTTCCATTTCGAATTTGGCAAACCTTTAAGCCTCGATTTCTCCGGCCCCGCTAACGACAGAATACGCCGCTGCATTCCGGCACGCAAGGGAAAGTTTCCTGAGAGGGGCCAGGACGGGCTGCCCCCGTCCCATCCTATCTCCCCCTCTCTCTCTCTCTCTCTCCTCGCGCAGGAGTCTAATTAAAATGAGATAGGGATCGAGACCACACCGGGAACTGTAATAATCCGGGCTCCAAAACTAGTAGTGCGGTGAATCATCCGCGTGGATATGAGAGCGAGAAAAATCCAGCAGCTATGGAACACCCTTTTAAAGACGGACCGGGCAGCAAATTAATTCGAGTGGAGCATAATGGAAGGAAAGATTGAGGGGCAACCGACCAGGATGAAGGCCAAGGGGCAAATGCTCAAGTCCCCATCGCACAGTACAATGAACATTTGACGAGAGAAGACTTGAACGTAAACATGGGTTTCGCATGATAGGTACGGCTCCCGAGACTTGAATCACGACTTTGACCACGCTCCCTTCCACATGGTCAAAGAATTTGTAATGAGAATACCTACAACTTTGATCACTTGATGACGCGTGGAAAGTGAAAAGCGATAACCAATTTGCTTATCGTCGAGATGTTCGGATACAAATAAAAGATAGATGATTCGCAATAATAAATATGAACAATCAATGATTCCAGGAACTTAGTATGGAAAGGACAATTAGTTCCGCTATGGTGGTGACCAGCAGATATGTGTCGCTCGCGTGCTGCCCGGATTTAAGCTCTGATTTTTTAAAATTACATTAAGTAGCATTATGAATCAAAGAAATTTCCGAGCATATTGTTGTGAGAGGAGTAAAAATGAACCAATTCAAGTCATGTAAAAACACGACAGCTACATTCAAATTTCTTGCAGAATATTTCATTAACGGAATTTGGCGATAGCGCCATTATTCCTGTAACTAAAACTGCTCGCCCTCACTGACTTCTCCCTAATTATTCTGTCTCCGGAGCTAGGATAATAACATTCTTAAAAAAAACTCTTGATCGAATCAAATTATCTGCACAATTTTCAAGGTTTTTTGTATATAAAAAAATAAAGACTAAGTAGGAGCAATCTTGTTCTCAGGATTCATTACAGTTCTATTGAAAAGTTTTTAGTAAAGAGTTTAACTTTATCCTCTAGCACTGTCGTCGGTAACTCGAGGTTTATTATTTGATTATTGCAAACTAGATACGGTAATTTTGAGAGAGATTATGAACGATAGGGTACTAAACATTTTTACCTGATAATTATGATTACATAGTTCAATACGAATTCATCAACTTGCGGCTAATTTATCGTTACGCGAAATTTTCATATGCCATATCCAACAGCCATCAAATATTTCTTGCATATAGGAATATCCCAGAATTAGAGGCGTTAAATTTTCAGATCATCAGCTAAGCCTAAGAATGTGCAACCGTGGTTTTTCCAGAAACATTTTGCATTTTGTCGACATGTGCTGATTTATTTCCATGTCATATATTTAACATTATAGAAATTTCCTACCTCATCTGCCATAAAATTGAAAAGATAAAATCCATTAAGGGCAAATCTCACTTAAAGTTGATTTTCATAAGATACTGCGGGATGAACAAAATAGAATCAACGGAGCATGAAAAAGCACACATGAATATTTATAGTACCTATGCATAGTTATGTGACGTGCGGATAATTAAATAATAATTTCTGGAAGGGATTACTGTTTTGGGTGGGCTATCTATCAGTGAAAGGCTAAGGATAACTGAGTAATTATTCCTTGGACAAGTAGTGCATGAATGTCCGTTGCGGTATACTAACCCGTGGCCTGCATACCAGGTCGGCGAACTGACTGCTTAGTACCTACCACGAGTTCATTTCTGTTTGCGAAAAGCTAAAACTCCTTTGCCTCGGAAGATTTTAAGCACTCGGAATTTTCACCGCTTCCTTCTTCCAGTCAATTAAACCTGACTATTCATTACGATTTTTAATTGACGAAATCTTCATAAAATTAAGTCAAAAATATTGTTTTCAATTTGGCAACAGTCCACTGATTAACGAGGTAATTCAAGGAATCGCTTACATGCACATACGCCTCCGGCTGTGAAAGGTATCGGCTCTTCACGTGGAAAATTGGAGTTCGAAATTGTTTTCTCAAGCGTGGAGTTCGTTTAATTCCGTATCGCTCTTTGCTGAGCTCTTGGGAGGACCTTCGCGTCAAGTTGCAAAGTCCAAAGATTAATTTCAATATTAATCGGCATATTTGTCCGTTCCACTCCGGAGCGCATCGGCTGAAGGTCTGAGAAAACTTATCCGGATGTCCTTCGGCCATTTTTGCTTAATATAATTTATTAAGGTCTTTGGAAATAATTGCCTCTTTACAGTTAGAGCGTTAATAGGGGAGGGGGGGGAAACTTCTTCTAGACTCCTTTTTACACGAGACGACGTTGCGCAAGGTCATGCTAGATTAGATTTCGTATCACAAAAATGCTCCGTGCAAGGCATAATTAGGCGAATCAAAAATCATTCCAATCAAATCAAAACCATTTTCAACCGCTTGTGCGAAGTCCATGCTCGCAATTTTGCTAGTTCCGAATGTTTCACTGCTTGATCTGCATACATTCAGGGGTTTTTTGCAAAGGGCAATAGAACTAGGTAATGGCACCTAGGATACGAATCCTAGGTACAAGTAACAAGGATATTAATTTTAGGTACCGATACCAAACCCTGGCTCATATTACCAAATATTCGCGTAAAATTGAACCGTGTTAATGCATATGGTACCCAGATCTGTGAGCAAGACAAAATGAAGTATGGCATTTTGGTATGCCCCCCCGTGAGTATTGGACGCATTGAAGTTTCGTAACTTAAATTTTGAGCATCACTTAAAGATTGTTAGACATGAGCGCCGGTGTGATTTGCTCTACTGAGAAACGGGCGTGATTTAATTCGCTCACTCACACGCCTGTCATTACCATTTCTCCGTATCTGTGGTTAACGCTTCACTTGGAGAACCACGGACAACGGCCAATTCCGATGGAAACACCAAAGCCCTTCGTTTGAAACAGCAGGTTCATCTTACATACCCACACTCGATGCATAACAAGATCGATACATTGAGAAAAATGCATGATTACAACAGTGCGTAAGCTTTCAGCGTAGGAAACAGTAGAATTTATTTTTACACTCATAAATCTGGATAGAAAAAGGTGGATACACATGGAGAAATAAAATTGGATAACACGACAATAAACAGATCTTCTTCAGATTTGAGCCCATGTAGCGAATCAATTGTTCGCTCGGACGCGAAATCACAATTGTATGCACGAATTCAGAACATTGGCCCAAAAAATTATTTTTAGTATACATACTTTTCTTTTTAGGTCATCCATTAATTCGTAAAACGAAAATAAAATACCCAAAAGTCGCCGTCCACTCTGCTATAGTTTTTACGTCATCGGATATGGCCCAGCCGATGCCACTGCAAAAGAGAACGTAGATACCGCGGCGATTGGATGGAAACGACCCATGATGTAATAACGACAATGGGCCCGCCTCTTCAGCGAAGGGATAATGCATTCAGATTTTTAGTCGCCTATAATTCGGAAAATAGACGACAGATTGAGGAACAGAAAAGTACGAATATTATATTTATTTTTAAACCGTGTCAAAAACGTCATCGAACAAAATTTTGAATGAGCCCATCTAGCATACGCAACATAATAATGCCTCAACCTAAGCGGCCTAGGGAAATGCCATCGCTTGTGTTGACGTGGATACAAATAATACGACGAGACCTAGGAATGAAAGGAGGAAGGGATAGGAGAAAATACTACACGAGGTGAACTGATTGTAGGTCGGAGATATAGAGCATGAGACGGTATTGACCCATCGACCTCAAACTGAGAAACGCAAACCAGAGAGTGCCAAGCATTTCTAGTTTAGGACAAAAGAAACACAAAAGTACTATCAACAATGATATTTAACGCGGTAGTTAGAGAGTAGTATTTGCGCGTTAAATCATGGCACAAATTTCACGACAAAGTAAATTGTATATAATTTCATCCAACAATGAATGCGTTGCACAGGAAACCTACATAAAATGACAAAACAAAAATAATTTCGCGTTGCCTCAGTAGGTACCGCTCAGATGCATTTCCCTAAGTGTAATCTAATATTTCAACAAGATGAGATACACAAATTCAAACTCCATCCGGAAGATGATCCATCTGGAAATAAGAATTCAAGTGTGGTCCACAGACGTGTACTGGCGAAATACACAATAAGAAAAGGAAATATGAAATCTAGGGCAGAAATTGCATTAATTTATGTATCTCAGAATAATGATTCATCGCACTGAGCTCCTCCCTTACTCCGTTCGAAAGTTTTTTTTGTTTTTTGGTCGTTTTGTCTTTCGAAGACTTTTTTTATAACCGCAGCGGAAATATGACGGTTTAATTGCCAACCCTTTGCTGGAAAATAGTGCGGGAGGAAGAGTATCGGGTGAGTCGGTCACGCCTAAAGAAATCGTCTACGTCGAAGGCAATTCAGAGCTTTAATAACCCCTGCAATATAAAACCTTGCCGATCTGCTCAGGTAGAGAGAGAGAGAGAGAGACCTTATTAAAAATAGTGTATCCCTTCACAAAAGTGGTTTTCGACTCGCTTTCGTCAATTTTAAAAACGACATTTTGGCTTGTTTTTCTGTTATTAGGTCAAACATTACGGTTGGTAGCCCCTTGGAAGTTCTTTAAAAATTTATATTCTTAGAAAGACACCGCCTTCACGATATCTGTAACATTGTGCTACCTTCATTAAAGAGAATTACCGTGACAGCATAAACGAAATGTTGTTTGCAAAATAGGAATTCATTAATAGGTAATCCGCAGAAATAGCCCAGGACCACTAGATTTCCCACGAGAGCTTTGAAATGGTTACTTGATTAATAATTAAAAACAAGAAGCAAGGCAGGAAAATCTGATTTTATTTTTTCCATCTTTTACGATTACTTCCTTACCTTTACTACTTTTACGATAGCTTCTCGATTCCAGACTTCCAGTTTTAGTATTAATGAATTCGTTCGATTTTTGGCCAAATCAAACATTTTCCTTAAAGGAGAAAAGGAAACACAAACTTTCACCTCCCTCTTGTTTTAACCTCTCACACTTTTCGGATAATATTCATTAGTCCTTTACGCCGCCAGCCCTTCATTCTTCCCCATATAATGAATGCTAGGCTCTCATAAGTCTCGCTAGGCCTCTTTCGTTCGACTCGCCCATCTGTTCCTAGATCTTCCCCGAGGTACCTTAATGGTATCTTATGCCTCTAAGTGGTATCTTATGCGTGGTGGTATCTTATGCCTCTACGAAATGTTTTAAACCTCAAAGTGTGCCCAGTCCATCTGTTTCTCCTTTCCCGTATCGTGCTCCTTATGACCTTCTATGTCTGTCTAACTACTCGAAATCGATCGAAAAATGTAACAATTTAAAAATGTAATAGTAAAATACGTAGAGGTTTTAATCAGTTGGCTCTCATTGGCGATGAAAGTTAAGTGACTAGAGAATTATTAAATTACAAACATCGAATTCGTACGTTAACTTTTTAACCTAATGCCTGTGTAAGTTATAGTATAATTGTGTATAACAAGAAAGAGAGAGAGAGAGAGAGTGAGAAATGCGTGCAAGTGAAGAAATGTGAATTGGAAAAAGTAGTCATACATGTAAGTATGAAAGGGGTTCGGTCATGCAGAGAAAATGGATGAGAGCCGAATCATCAACGAGATACGTGAGAGAAGACAGAATGGTTTGAGAGGAATGGGCACCGAAAAAGCCATGGACAAATGCTATTGCAGATAATTTCAAAACAAGGAACATTGGAAGTCTCATGAACATTAAACCTCGCACAAAACGATGAATAAACATGATAGAGGCGATAAAATTATCCAGGGATAGGGCGGAATGTAAAAATCACTAAAAAAAACACTAAGTTTCCTGCCCTAATCCAAAATCAGCCCTTCTCGACTGTGTCTGTCCAGAGAGGAATTTGGCTTGAAGGGTTTGTAAGAATGCATTTGAGAATAAGCTATTGACAGTTCAACACAAATCCGCGCCCGTTATACCTTCGTTTCGTTCGTGCGTTCGAAAATGATTCCCCGGACGGAGTTTCACACCCATATGGAGCCGACTTAATGGCAGAGGTGCAAATACGTCCCGCTCACTTCTTGTGATCGACGTCCATCGAATCACAGACCTTCGATCGGGCAATCATCATCCCGGAAGCAGAAAAAACTTCGACTGGCACAGCGCACGTTGAGCAACCGCCGGAGATAGCAGCGAGAAGAAGAGTCCGGGGGGGGTGGGTGTC
>LYUA01000037.1:278223-288489 GCA_002093875.1 Calopteryx splendens | reverse complement strand
GCGTACGTACGTAAAAACGTATGGTAGCACTAGGCAAAAAAATGTTGTAAATATTTTTACTAATATTTGGCCAAAATGAAAGGGGGGGGGCCTAGTGACTCCTCTGGATCCACCACTGATCATCATATTCACCATTCTTGTATTTATTTCAAAATTAAGAAATCCATGCCAACTTCAGTCGAACCATTTTGCTCTCAACGAAGCATAAATCTATCGCTGAGAATACATCAATTCGTGGCGTTGAAATGATCGAGGTAAAACTACCTATGCCAGTGTATCATAAAGCATGAGCTCACAAAATTCATGGAAAACGAATTACTGAACTTTGTGAAAGAATGTATTTCATTACAACAAACTCTTTTTACTAAACAAAAATATGCCATTGAAAATTGAGGAAGCATGATATATTAGAAGAAATAAAATGTCTTCCGTTATATGTTCGATTTAAATATTTATATAAAATAGACTAATCACATAGCTAAATCTCTATCACAAAATAAATTCTAAATCGATAGAGTTTTTAATCGCGTCACAAAGCTTATTTGAAACACTATCTATCATGCCCACCAATGTAAAAAACTATCGATGAGCAAAACAAATAGAATGTGCTACACCTTCTAGGGTTATTTTTGAAGGCATCGAGATGGAAACTAAGAATGGCTCAAGTTTTGGCATGCTATGCCGACTTCACAATGATATGTAATAGCATCATCATACGATGATTTTTCTCGGTAGGACTAAGAATTGTCCGATTTGCTCCTTATATGTAGGTAACTACATACCTTATAGTAACGGACCAAAGGTTTATTAGGGGACCGTACGTGAAGCCGATGTTCGCCTGCTTCCCAACCATAAAAGTCACATTGCGTCTAAGCAGAATTTTCAATCAAAGACCTGCGTTTTCCTGTAATTCCAAATCCCGTTCTTGCCTAAGTGCATATAAACCAACAGACGTGCTATTTAAATGAAAGAATGCCGTTTGTAAATGCGGATGTTCGTAAGTAGGATACTTCCATTCTATTCCGTAACTTCCGCTGTGGAAATGTGGGCTCTCTCTCTATCTTGAGCATTAAAGGCTTTATTTCTGTATTTTGTTTTCTGATGCCCAATTTAATCAATACATGATGAATTACCTAAAACTCCTCCTGAAGCGAAACTATTTCATTAGTTTAAGGTATAACCGACGCCGAGTTTACTCTCCACCCTTCGTTCAGTCCTGAAATTCTACCTTCAAATTACCCACCACTGCCCGGGTTTTGAGAAATGAATTAAACAAGCATACTATTTATTTTACTACTGTCAATACTTGACTTATATGAAATATAACTCATTTGCCAAATTGCTTTAAAGTTTGGAGTCTTTTGCTTTAATGAAAGAACATTTGTTCATTTCCTTGCATTGCCATTTTAAACTAGTTTTTATTGTAAAATATCTCTGACAAGACCTACGTTCTTTAAAATAAATACATGGGGCTTATTAAATCGAAACAAAAAAAAAGTTTGTGGTCGGCTCATCAGTAATGTCGTTAATGCCTTCCTACCCAAAAATCACGCGTTGCCCAATAAGGAATTTTTATTATGTGAAGATTACGGTGCGGTATGACCTCAGACGTCCATGAGTATCATTGGAAAAAACAATTTCCATTCTAAGAGGTTGTTTTGCAGGGGGTTAATTAAATATTAATTAATAATACGTTACTCACCATTGGCCGCTACCGCCGGCGTCGCCAGGGCCGACTCCCTCCCCGCCGGGGCTCCGTCAGGGGCAGCATCGTGGCACAGGCACGTCCCCACGAGGAGGAAGAGGCAGAGGAGGAGGAGGAGTGGCGAGGCGGGGGGGCGGAGGAAAGGTGCGGCGGGGAGAGAGCCCGGGGGTGGCGGCATCTCACCGCGCCACGCGACGGGAATCCAAATGCGCCGATTCCGTGGAAGGCAACGCCCTCCACTGTTGCACCTCCCGCCCACCCCCGGCCAGCCAGCTACATCCGATGCGTCAACGCCGAAAAAGCACGTCGTCCCAAAGAGACGCTCTCTCCACCTCCCTCCACACTCACAAACACCAAGCGCCGGGGTATGTATATTTTTTTGACCGCAGTGTACCCTCCCAGCACGAACACCACCAACACCACCCGTAACTATGTATTTCCGCCGATCCGGGGAGGGGCTCCCCGGCCTTTTTTTCACCACCCTTGTTTGTGCTTTCACTTCCGAAACCCACCGGCGGATGAGTGTGTCCATCCCATGGGTGCGGTCCGGGGAAAAAGAAAAATTATGGGAGACACTCGTCCAAAACCTAGGATGGCACTCGTTAAAGGGTCCCTTTAGAGAGCACAGAGAAATGTTACTCCCATCCCAGGCCGGAGGAAGTACACTCACACGCACACACCTCCGTTAGGATGTATTAGACACAGAGAACCCTTGTTAGCCCATGGCAGCTTCCGGGAATAAGGATTCCGAGAATGGTCAGTGTAGTTTAAAAATAAGACGATGACCACAGCAGTAATTAAAAATTCCTCTCGAGTGTCCCATCAAATGACAATGGTTGCTCCCTCAGAACACAACCACATGCAGTGAAAAATTATGTCATTCATTCCGCGACTGAGAGGTCACTCAAAAATGGTCACCATATTCACTCAAACGGTCCGCCCCAATCCGGGCCTTGGGTGCACAGGGATCTACGTGAAAATCCGATGGCTGGCACGGCCAGAGTTCTGTTCAATAGTCCCTAGGCTGGTATCCAAAGCGGATGACAAAGGTCGCACACGTAAACGAAAATTCCACACTTTCAAGCGTTGAAGTCTCCAATGAATTTTCGAGAGTGCAATGTTAGGTCTAATCGACACTAACTCATTTTACTACTTGCTCAAGCTACGAAGTCACACGTAAAATAGTCGTGTCGATTGAACGAAATGGTAAACGACTCCGTGAACGAACTCGAAAATCCTTCAAGCCTATCAAGAGACAAACAAACTTCTGGCTACCCCCTCACTCGCCCTATTCTGTTTGGGTCGGAGACCGTCGGGATCGACCTGACGAAAACAAGAGAGCCGGCAGCAACGGTTATAAGTTCCCACCTTCTCCTGCGCTGCCGGGAACGAACTGCCCGCGCGGCTCTCCCTACGCCTCTCACTCCTCGACACTTCCCACTCACCCATTCCACTCCCCACAGAGAGAGCCCCTCCGTGCATCGAAAGCCCCTCCTCCGCGCCGCCGCCCACCCCTCGCCCGCGCGAGCCTTCCGAGGTGCACACGGGAATACAAGACTGCATCACCTTCCGCGCCCATCGCTCTCACCCAGGCACCTCTTAAAAACAGACCCACGGGGACGAGGTTCGAGCCTAAAATAACGAAGGGTGTACGGACCGGAACTATATATCATTCGACTCCGTCCATCCACTCTGACTGTCGAATCTCAGCATTCCTCAGTTCCCAAAGGGAACGTCACGCTCTTGCAGTCAATACCAAACGAGAGAAATAAATTGTTGGTACGGTAATAACCTAATTGCAATCATTTTTCCATGGAATAATCTGTCAAAATAAATAACGCAAACAAAACACAAGCAAAAAGGTGATACACATTGTTTATTTTCACACATTCCCTTCATATGCGAGTTTTTCCTAAGAGTTTATATTTATTTGGATTTTCCGGCAAATGACAATGTTTTTCTTCTCGTGTCTGGATAAATATCGCAATATTTCGCACTAAATACTCCATAACAGTATTAGTATTCGTTTTATTTTAACTATTCCTTCACCAAGGAAAAATGTACAAAAGAGCTTGCAAATTCCTTCTCAATGCATAAACGTACAAATGCCCTTGACAACATACAAACTCTTGTATTCCAATTCATACACGTATACTTTATTAACTAGTGAGTCACCAATTTTCATAAAGGGTTAACTTCTAGAAGAAGCTAATGGTGTGTATCGCTCTCCTAAAATTAATACATTTTGACTTACGTTCCCATCTATGCATTCCCTTAAGTGACGATCTTTTTTGTTGCGTGTAATCGAATATAAAAATGAGCCGTGGTAAATAAAGAGTATTCCTTTTGCTAAGTTTACCATATTTCCCCTTTCGGCCGTTGCCCCATTCATATAAAATACCCTATGCAGAAATGAAGGAATAAAAATAAGCGTATATTGTCGAATTATATTTAATTACCTAACAAAATTCAATTAAAGATCCATAATTGTTCAAGGCCCTAAACGGAAATAGAATTTAAGGACTGGTGTCTCGGCTTAAATGTCCTCAACTGTAATATACAAAGTATTCAAACGCTAGTTTTTTATAGATCAACTTAAAACTACTGATACTTATTTTGAGATCGTTGGCATAAAGACCTTTCACATTTATTATGATATAACCACATCAAAATATCAGCTCTAAAATTCAAGCAATATCATGTTACACAAAAAAATGAAAATACCTACACTTGCTGCTTTTGTATGCAATTGATTCCGCGGTATTTCAAGGGCAATGACACATTTTAAATGCATTTACTAACCCAATTCAACGCCTTTTTCTGATTGGTTCACGTACAATTTCCTTCACATAATAACCGAAGCTGATTTATTAGGTGCTTATATACCATACCACAAACTCGATAATGCCTGAACTATCATTGCCTACTCTCAAGAAAATATGACTTTCTTTGAGAAATCTATTAAGAATTTTAAATATCACTTCATTCCGAAGAGGCTTTCCGCTAATTACTGCATTCATTATCTCAATTAATTCAGGAAATAAGGTATTTACATTTATCTCAGCACGCATAAAATTCTGCGCTTAATTTTCTAATGTATTTGTCCATAACTTTTAAGCTTCACGTGACATATTTATATTTGTGTTCATTTAAATTTTTAACGCCGCATTCAGAATCACCATTTATTTAAAATAGTTCTGCGTGGATGCATTATCTTACACGCAGCTAATCTATGTGAGCCAACACCTTCGTTACGGAGAATATTTAGGGGCAAAGTAGCTTCCACGCGCTCGTCTGTCATACATACTTAAAAGTTCCATCGCTTTTCAATTTCAAACGCGAAAAATAAATGCCGACGTCGAAAGCCTTGATTCAGTCGGATACGTAAAAATTCACATGGAAGTAAGGGGGAAATGCGAACATGTTCAAAGAAAACTGCAGAGATTATTGTAGGTCAAGGCGATGAGAGAATCTCTTGTATTTTCCCGGCCATTTGCGTAAGAAACGGACGAACGATCGTCCGGCCAAGTTGGTCCGAATGGGAGAATTGTTACCTCAGCGCCACTCCTCGGTCGGGTGGAGAGTTATGAATGCATGCCCGACTCCGATTCCTACGTATTGCCTGCTTCGCAAGGCTCCTCTATTGGACATACCCATCCTACCCACAGTTTTCGCGAAATTGCCATCACCACAAAACATTATCGACCGCACGGCATGCTTACTTTGTCGAAAAAATTCAAATGGTATTTGTAGCTAAATCAAACAACCCATGAAATTGAGGAGAGAACAGATCGGAATTTAGAAAAGGCGCGCCCATTTTATAAATTTTCATTACAACATTCCATAGAGGCAGTAACTAGGTCTTTCGTCTAAAAATAAGACATTTTTAATTAATGTGTGCGAAGAACGGGCCCTCAGAACAGGGAGAGTGTATTTTTCGGACCTGCGGATTTTTATTGTTTCCACGGAAGTTTACAGGTGAGAGTTACCTCCCAACTTGACGTGATCCAAGTTACATCTACCATGCCTCCAAAGGCCTTCTCATCAAAATGCAATTGCACTAAACCTTAAATCTTGCACCTAATTACATTTACGACGGCGAATTTCATAATTCAAATTCTCAGGCACTTTACCGTACCACCACAATACGAGAGCAGATAGGAGAGTCATTAACATGAAGCAAAGTGATTTAGAGAATAGATGATACAAAGCGACCTGGATAAGGAAAGCTAATGACGAGGAATACTGAGAGAAATAGATACCGAAATAGACAAAGCGCAACGGAAAAAAGATGACCCTAGCAGGATAAGGATTTAGAAAAAATTGGATGGAAAATTTATATTTTAAACTCATACATCGCAGTACTTATGGGCAGGCCAATTAAAATTCCGAAAAGTAAAAGAAAGTAAGTAACCGCAGTAAGGATGTTTTCATTTGTTCGTGAAGGCATTCGAAAATGTGGAGCGAAAAACGTTAATGATATTTTGCAAATTATTACAAATTACAGGAGTAGTATGAAGGTATATGGGTCTTTTAAAAAAAAAACCTGGACAGGAATAGGAATCTGAATAGCAGTGTGGCAGATAGAGAATTAGAATAGTAACGATAATTTTTCCCGTTATCTCCGATTTTTATAATCAATTCCCCAACAATATTGTAAGAGAGACATTGGAAAAATATGTGGCAGGAATGAAAGAAGTGATGAGATTCTCGAGAAGTAGGAATACAGGAAGTGAAGCATCAAAGTGGAAGGGATAGAATACATTTGAGCAGGTGAAACAATGCTCCAATTTGAGCAGCATTTTGGAAGAAAGTGGTCAGGGTGGTGGGAATGTACATTGGTAGAAGAATTCCAAGGGCAAAAGAAACATGCATGAGAGGAGGGAATTGTTCCATGGGTATTCGACGTAAAAGTTATAAAAAGAAAATGTCAGTTCAATCTTTGATAAGAAAGGTAAAGTTACGTGGTTCCGCTCGTTCGTATTAACAGGATAGTATCGTTATCAACGCGATAGATAACTAAATCCCTTTCACCTTTTTTTTCAAATGTCATGCTGCGGAGCCGAATGGAATGAGTAATGCTTATCTGAAAATTGCATGAGTGACAGAAAATCAATTTTCGGTGGTAACAAGATAACTTCACACTAAAATATATAGATAAAAAATCACAGAGGAATGCAAAATACTAAGTAATCGATTTATTTTAATTTGGAATAAAGGTTTACGGAGAAAATGCTCAGATTAATGGACAACTCTAGCTTACCTAAGAAGCAGAAACACGTTACCTGAGAAAAAAATCATTGGTAAAAATAAAATTCAATTCAGGTCACAAAATTCTACGCAAGTGCACAAAGATTAATACTTCTTTATTGACCCTTCGTACAACGTCTACAAAGATGTATTTCAGTATCAGTCATATCATCAAAAATTATTTTTGCAACAATACGATACCAACTAAAAGGAAAAGAAGTAAGAATTTTTACCGCAATTAAATTTGAATGAACTAATGGACAAACGTACGCATGTACCACATACAGACATAAATACCAACGCGTTACAAGGTGTCGGCTATTTCTGGAGTTTTGAAGTATTTCTGTATAATGCATAGTAATTCATAGGGTCATAGTAAGTTTTATACAGTATTTGAGGGTAGTATTTTAGTGGCCAATGCCTACACCAAATGGAGGAAAAATTTTAATTCCAACATTAGGCGCATAAAAAACAGTACATATATTTATATATGTATGTATTATAAAGACCGTAGCCACTTTACGGGAAGAAGTTCAACGCAATAAACTTTTAAATATAGCTTTTGTGCGTAAAATTTCTCTACAACTGCATATAATAAAACAGTGTGAATGTTTCAGGTTTTGCACATCTAATCTATCATGCTGATATCCAATAAATGGCGTTTAAAATGCATGATCCATGTTTAAGCATATTCAAATTATGTTCAGTGACGCAAATTACAGGCAAAGATAATATTACTGAAATGTGGTCACTCTCTCCATTAGGAGTAACAATGGGGGAGGGAAAGTGGCGAGTGACACCCCAGGGTTCTTCGAGACATTGACAGCAGACATTGAGGCATTAAATAACGCATGCGTCGCCCAAATTACGTGGTGCGTCTACGGTGGCCCGGTTTTAAAACGCACTCATACAGAGGAGTACACTAGCATTTTCAATTTAAATAAATTCATAATAAGAGGCGATACGCATGCATAGTGACAACACAAGGTTTAAAAATGCATTATATATTGCTTAATTCAGTTTGTCTAAAACAATCAGACAATCCGATAAACTTCACCTAACATGTAACAATGAGCCCCTACACGCAGCAGAACTTACTAGTTGCAATAATTTTAAAAATACAATTGAGAAATGGCTAATTTCAAAACCTCTGTGCTCTACTCGAGAATATTTTGAACGGAACTTATGACAGTTCTTGTATAACGTTTAGTGTTGTTCTTGTTTTTGTCCCTTTCTTGTTTCCCTTCCACTGAAATCTACTAGTGCTGCACATACTCTGATCAACAAAGACTTATTATTAGCAACGACTGACGAGCGATGCGGAGGGAAGGCCGTTCGACCAATGATGTAAAGGGATTTGCTACGCATTGGACCTCAGAAGCTAACTCCTTTCCCCTGATTAGTCCAACGGCCTTCGCACCGCACCCGTATGTATAAAAATTTTTATCCGTGCACCTCAGTGTTGTCGCCACCACCGCCTTTCAATAGCATTCACGAATACAAGTTTCGTTTGATATAACTGCGCGAGATCGTGATACGGTCTGCCTTGCGTAACATTGCCCCACGTTTCAGACGGTGTCCGGATTAATGGGTAGTTTTCGCGATGAGAGACCCTTTACGGAAAACAAATTTCTCAGGCAACAAAAACCGGGAGAGAAAACTCATGCGTGTCAAAATTTCTGTTTAAAATTGGTTCGTCCGATTTGAATCTTCCACTTCCCATATCACCTTCTAAAAGAGAGACCACTTATTCAACGATGAATTTTCATGCAAAGATGAAATTGGAATTACGGGCTGTTTTCTGGCCCGCTGTTTCCCTGGAGAAAATCATAGTTAACATACACCCCTTACATGATTCGGCACAACTGGGTACATTACCCAGGTGGTGGAGAATTTTTAGCAATATCTCTGCCTACCCTACAGGTTACGCGTGCTTAAACATCTCTTTTGCTTGTAAGTCGTAAACACACAGAGCTGCACGAGGGGAAGAGAGAGCCGAAATGAAGGAATGCAAATTTTTATTTTTTGATGAGAGCTCTGATTTCTACCCAAATGCCATGAGTTAATAACTTCAGAATTTTTTAGTTCGTTCTTAATCTCCTCTAACATACGCCGCACTGTGCCGCCCCTCTCTCAACGTTGTCGTGCCCTCGACTATAAGCTATAGCTTAAGATTTCAAGTTTTCAATATTTATTTAAAAGAGTTGACAAAAGAAATACCATATGTGGTTTAAAGAAAAAATTTTCTAATAATAAGATGAGCCCTCTTCTTACCACTAAACATATCTAAATTGGTCCACCTATATGTGGTAAAACGATATCGCTTTACATATGTCTCATATATAAATATATCTCATCAACCAACCCATGAAGTTAACAGGATTCAGAAGCAATGTGCGACATCGAAACATCTCAACAAACCTCCTCCCACAGAATTGAAGCCTAAATCAGGAGTTTTACTCATTGAATTACGGTAATTTTATTTCCCCACTTTGGATCGTGTCACTTTGCACAATAAGGCAGTAAGAAATTTTAATTAGCTTCATCGCCAGAGGACTCGACCGTTAATAGAACTAGTCAAACGTAACAGGCAATGGAAATGTATTAAGTTAAGAAATATAATGATGCACACTACCTGGCAGTGGAGAGCTGAAAGCAACCAATCTTCGGAACGGTAACTACTAATTAGGAGCCTATGTTTACCATTTTATCGTTCCATTCTTCGGATTGATCCTCATCTGCAGAGATTTGATATGTACCCACATACCATTTTTTATTTTCCGAGAAGCAGATTATTTAGCAGTTGATTAAAGCTGAGAAATTTAGATGTTATACGATGTAAATATGCCACTTCACTGCTAATTATTCATTAAGTATTTTAATGCATATTCCACACAAATAATTAGAACCTCAAAATCTAAAAAGATGCGCACCACTGCACTGAGAAGCCTGCATCATTCCATTGCGTCCATGTCTTTTCGCCGTTCATTTGACATCACCTTGCGCTCATTTATAATGACGATAATGACCAATCCTGATTATTTTGTCTTAAATATTTACATCGGCTGATTTTTTTCACTCATGTGCGTAATACTATAAGAAAGGCATTCCTAAAATGGGGATGGAGGATTAAAATGTTTGTATGTACATTGCTACTTCTCCTTATTGAGCAAAACTTAATCATCACCCTAGGCAAAAATTATGGTACCCTTAGGTGTTTTATAACTAGGTGACTAGACGTCCTTTTAGCGGGACAGTCCCGATTTTTTTAAATTTATCCCGCGTCCCGCAGGGTTTTAAGAAAGTCCCGA
>LYUA01000037.1:266465-278143 GCA_002093875.1 Calopteryx splendens | reverse complement strand
GTTCGCCTTTGATCAGTTGCTAGAATTCGACCACCATTGTTTGGACTTAATGAAAAGTTGCAATGAAACCCCCCCCCAGTCAATGTTGTCCCGCTTTACGAATGTTAAAATATTTATAACCCTTTAAAATTTCTCTCCCCCTCATGGTTCGCTGGCGATTATGCTAACCTCCGTGTACTCCTAAGCACCTTTATCAGTTGCATTTACTTGGTAACGAGGAGAATAAACACAAATATAGCCACCTATTTATCAAAACTTCATCCATAGAGATATTTTATCATTATTCAACTACATTGCTGCTGGGGCGAATCCTTCGGGTCATTGTCTACATAGGAATGAGCATGATGATCCTTCACAGCTGTGGTTTGAAATTTTTTTGCTGTCACCACTCTCTTTTGATTGACATTTCCCTGTTACTAGCTTTTCAAGTATGGAGCCAATTCATTTAAGTTAGTTTTTTAACAATTTACATCCTTTTCCGGGACCAACAAAGTGGACATAAAATGTAATTCTTTTTATTTTTCGGTTGTCAGGTCATAGATTTCTTGTAATAATAACAAATGTAGTTATAACTATAGCGGTGTTAAACTTAACATCCTTGCACCTCACAGAGTGTAACATAGTATTTCTTGGAATTATGCCATAGTGTAGATGAAGAAAAAATACTCATGGCTTAGGTGACATGGCATATAATGTCAAAATATACTGCAATGGGTTTTTATTCCTTCCATTCACTGCTAATGAACCATTTAAGATACACTACCTAACCTGTATATGTTGCAACAAAAATTTTTTCCTAACCTATGTTGTCAGACCTAAGTCACATTAATGAAAACCTTTCATTAGAATTTAGCAAACTTTAGACTTAAACCCTTCTTCCCAATTTAATCAACAATTCTAAATGCAAACTAATGAACCAATATGTGACAGACAAGTAACACTAAAAAATACACTATTTCCTTGGGTGTATAAAAATTAATGAGTTTCTCCCATTGGCCATTTATAAAATAACAAATTATATACTCTTAAGTGAGATTACTAGAAACCACTTTCACTTAATTCAAAATATGCTAATTTCACTAGAAACAGTTTGACACTCAACCCATTCCACTGTATGGAAGAATAATTCCAACATAACTTAGTAGGACCAATTTTTCAATGCTGTCTACATTCAAGACTATGCAAGATGTCTATTTATTTCTTTTTATGGCATGCATGCTAAAATTGGAAGTACATTTTCCCCTTACTTGTACTAGGTGTACATGTGCATTAAACAGTTTTTTTGTATTACCTAGCGTGGTTTTTAGGAGGATGGAAAATAATTGAGTATTTAAAAAATATTGAAACAAATTTTAATTGTAACCTTTCCTTCAATCAAAACATACATAAAAATACAAAAAATATAAATTATAAGAGCTTGGCAAGTGTTTTCAAATCTTTCAACTCATGCTGGATGAGAGGAAATCAAGCTGTGCATTTAATCACAAAGCACATCAATTATTGAACAATTCTTCCTTATATACAAATATACTGGATAAACTTCCATCACAATTTAATTAACAAAGATCAAATTTTGCATAATTAAGGATAAAATATATCAGAGCTAAAGGCCATGAAATATGTTTTTCAAGTCTATAGCTCAAGAAATATTTGGCCCACAAACTTGATGGGTCAACAAATTAAAAAATCTTGCATCAATTTGTTGAAATGCTTACCAATCACTTCTACTACATACATAGGTGAGCCAGCACCTTTAAAATGGAAATACGTATGTATGGAAAATAGAAATCTAAGAAGAATTTATTATGTACTATACCTCCAAAGATATATACAGCTCAGTAAATGCCTCTTCCTAAATTGTTCATAGTAATCATGATAAGATTAAACTCAATTATAAAAGATTCTGTTGTAATAGAACATATGCAATGATATGATCAATTGCTGCCACAGATACATGGACAATTTCCATGAGTAATGCTTATCTGAACATTGCATAAATGATCGCAAATCAATTTTCAGTGGTAACAAGATAACTTCACACTACTCTACCACACAATCAATGAGGTTAAAGACATATATTCAGGAACAGCAATGTTATCAAGCACACATTTACAGAAAGTCATCTTTTTCATCATAATTCATTTGACACTACTGTAAAAACTCCAATTTCATCACTTTTCCATTATCTGTTGCTATATTATCTAGTAAATGCTCACAATTAGGATAATGGTTTGCAAAAATACTATTTAACTAGTTATACCAAAATATACATTCTTATTTAAGTAAAGATACCTATACACACATACAAAAGTCCACTAGTAGAATAATATCTCGGGCATTAACAAGGAATATGAATTAAAAATTGGAATGTGCATTTATCAAAGGAACTTGAGTGCAATAATATAAAATAGAATGCAAAGGATCAAATCTTCCACAGTAGTAAAAAAGAAAAGTCACCTCTTTGATTGCATACTTAACAAAAGAAATGTTATAAATAACAGTACCTTCATTGGTGAAAATAAATTAAGATACACAAAGCCTGATGACTGATATAAATACAAGCTGCTCTTTATGAACCAAATCTATACACAAAAGACAATAATTAGCATTTTGAAATGCTGTAGGTACCTATAGTTCCATTAAATTAAACTTCAAGGAGGGATATAGAAGGATAAGCAATACAAAAAGTTATTCTTTGACACTGAAATAAGATCAAACCCAATAACATCAGCCATGACACCAAAACTAAATGGTAAGCTTTAATCTTAAATGATGATATGCGATATAAAAAGCCAAGTGTCGATGTGTTATTATCACATTCACTTAATATATTTGTGTGTAGAGACCATGAATAAATAACATTGGAGTTTTAAAAAATTGACATATGAACTACAGAAGAGTATACGCAGTACACTAATATTCCTGCAGAAAACATATGCTGTTATCAATGATCATCGGTCACAAATAGATTCACAGAATTGCAATTGAATAAATACAATATTGGCTATAAAAAAACACAGAAAATGCAATACAGATAGCCTCTGTGTTATACATCACTTCCTCAATAGTTACAATTGCTAACCAGAATTTGAAGTCAAGTACCTGCTGATAAAGCCTTCTGGAATTTTAAAGTTACTGTCCTGGCTTAATCACAGGAAGCTTAGTTTTGAACACCCTTATTGTGAGGATAAAATATCTGCAAGAGATTATTCCTCATAACATTGCCCCATAGATATCCTAGCAGAAATATTTCAGAAAGCTGTAATACACGTGCAAAGTATAAAGTTGATATGCTCATAAAGCTAGAATGATTTTCCACACATGAGGAAGTGATGAACTTCCATTTCCTATGAACACCCAATTAAAAATGCACTTCATTACTTGAAGTGGCTTTCATGGCATCACAATTACATCAGCAGATAAAGCCCTTACAATACACTCAAATAGTAAAGCATACTTTTATCACAAATATTAAATTATGCTGCATCGCATGGAATGATCATTTGAATCCTAATAAAATTTATTATGTACAAATATTAACCTGTATTGCCATAATGGATTACAAGACATCAAAAATCAGTTGTTTATTATATATAGGCAAAAACAAATCATTTATAAATAGGTATTGCAATAATTTTTAAAAAAGAGATAAAGCAAACAGTTTGTAGTACGATGCTGCATAACATTATGCATTTTCCCAAAACCATTTGGAACACTTCTATTTTTTTTATAAACCCAAAAGAAAACCCTTGGAATGATATATTACAATTATAGATTCAATGTCCTAGTGGATTTTTAAAGAGAAAGCATATTAAAGCATGAAGAGTAGCAAGTAGTGAATAGTACATGGTGATGGGCAAACATGGTGTAGAGCAATGCATTTGGTTTCAATTCCCATGCAATATATTTGTATATAAACTTAATACAGAAAAGTTTAAACCATTTTACTAAGATGAATCAGTAATAGTGATTTCAACCCTCTGAGAGAGTCAATGGAGAATATGTTCACCATTCAAAATAGCAGTCATTTTTCACTTCTTTAGTTAGTTATTGGACTACTTAGGGCAATACTTTGGACTTTCAAAGTGATACAACAGCTGATACCACACTTAAATCAACACTTGGGTCATGGAAAATCCAATGGTAATGTAACATCCAAGCATATGGTAGGATTCTAGCCAACAAATTTTTGGAAGGCAAAAACACTTAACATACTGAAATTTATCTCATCCAACCAAATGAAATGAAGCAGCCGAATTAATGCAAGGACAAAAGAGAATATAACTGGGATCCCCTTATAAATATTCATTTAAAATTGAGACAATGTTTGTGAGGAACATAAACAAGCCATGAATGTGCACATTCTACATAATATAGAACTTGAAGTAAAATTTTGTCTATTGGAATGCATACATTTCTGCACCAGTAGTATGAGCTCATATTCTCCATGGTTGAGGCAATGGCATGTGAACCAAATCACTGACTATTAATACATTTTTACTGAAAAAATGTCTTCAAACATTTACCTTCTGGAGAGATGAAACAACTGTAGCATCATAAGTATCGAAAAGAGTGAAAAGTAATTTTAATAAATCATTTAATTAATGAATGTGATAATAGCAATTTCAATCACATATGAAAAAATAAGTATGACCAGTGCTAAAAAGTGAACTTAGTGGACAAAATTTTGTGACTACTTTCAGTAAAAATGAGACACTAAACAATACATACCGCTTGTATATTGAATTAAAATGCAAACTCCCCTCTTGATGTAATACAACATTAAACTAAAATTTGAGTTGAAGAATTAGGTTGATTACTAAAGGTTAGCTTCATTGATATGGCATAACATGCAAGAAGCAAGAAATATCCCATCAGGTGAAGGAAAAATATAAGGATATTCATCTTCATTACTACACACATATTTACAAATGCACAGAATAAATTTTTAATTGAAATTCTAAATAATTTATAATAAAGTAACAACACAAACTAATGTCAACACCACAGGTCAGCAAAAATGACACAATCTTATTATATTCAAGTACAAACTGAAAGGAGTATGTCAAAAAAAAACATAAGGGTGATGTGAAGTGCAGACGGGTAGCATTAATACTCAGAAAAAAACGTTCATATCCTTACAATTTTCAAAAGCTTAATAAATTACTACATATTAGATAGTTCATATTAGGAAAAAATAAATAATGAAGTTTCATCCTAAAATCTTACAAGGCAGGTTTGACATGTCTCCATAAACTTTGCATGATACTCATGTCCTTACTAGCGTGGCTTATACATTAAAGAAAAATTCCACAGATTTAACATCAAATTTGATTTCAAGAGCTGCCCGTAGAACAATTAATCACACTTTCACTTACCATATATACTCGTGCATAGTTCAGCCCCCAATTTATTGCCGAAAGATTTAGTTTGAAAAAGACAAACTATACACGGCTATATATGGTATATTTAAGCATAAGCAAATTCATAGAGAAAAAAATTTCAACCTTTAATATTCTAGGCACATATTTGCTCCAAGATCTTTGCTGGAATACCAGTCTGTTCAAGATTGATTATTTTTTAAACATGATACAATGTTAACCACAAGAAAAAAATTCTTGAAGAACTTTTACCGGAACTGAATTAAATGGACTTACTCATGATTGCTATTCCCTTAACTTTGAAAATGTAAGTATTCTTGTAAAAACTTTTAATAAATAGGGTCACAGACAAATTTCCATTTACCTGGAGGATATTTTTTTACATGAATAAAGCCCATTTACCAAATTGGATAAAAATGTTCATCCCATTCATGGACATACCACAATGAAAAACAGAGTACATATTTATAAATACTATGAAGAATTATCACCATAAAATGTGAATAACTAGACACCACTGAATAATAAGACCCGTATTAACTGGAGGTGTATTTAGTTCACAGAGTGAATTTCCTTTTAAGTTTCAAAACAGTAAAGAAGTGATCATCAATTTAAGCTAAGTGGTTCAATGCTACAAATTTTAAAATCTAACTTTTGTTATCAGGTGTAAACTTTTCATATAACAGCATAGAATACAACATATTGAATTTGTATTGACATATCTGATCTATCTAACTATCACATAATTATAATGATAAATATATATGGATATTCAATGTGTGCTAATAAGGAAAATTGATGAAAGAAAATTATTTTAAGTTAACAACAGAGATTGAAAATATAGATTTGTGCTTCAAAAACAGGAAATATTGTACAATACCATCCCCTTTAAGTTAAAACATTCATTGCAGTAATTAGGCAGAGAAATGCATGAAGTGAAATATTAAAGTACAGGTTGACAATGAGAAAAGGTGTAACTAATTCTGTATTCTTCAGTAAGTTCACTTAGTAAAAATAATTTAATGGAAATAATATTACAATAACGAAGTGAAGTATTTACCAAATGTAATATGTACTTTTAATCTAATTGTACAGAGAATTCAGGGAAACATTATTATTGAGGCTAGCTGAGTGAAAAATTTTGGGGCTAAGCTCCCAGAAGAAGGCTGTACAGAAGAGAAAACTAATCCGACATAATGGCATGTGTGCAACCCCACAAATATTTTAACTACTAATGCATCTACTATGTGCTGTGCTATGTTCCCCACAAAAATTATCCAAAACCACAGTAATCAACCTTAAGATTAGATTTGATAAGAAGGATAGAGAAAATAGTAAAAAAAGATGATTTGCCAAATTTCATATCATCAGCTGACCTTAGAATAAGAAGGATCAACCTATTAAAAATGTTTCAAATGGTGTAATACCACATTGGTTTCCAAGGCCTTTATAGAAAAATTTCTGAATGATTAATAACTGAAGATTTGTTTGGTGGTCACTGTAATGTAATATGTATGGGTAACATCAGCTTTCACCACTATTTCTCTAAATTTGAGTACAAGTGCTTTTTGCAACCCTAGTAGAATAGCAATAGAAATTAGTTGAAAAAAAGGAAGACAAATTAAGTAAAGAATGTCTTATAAAAGAAAAGAAGGAAGTTTTAATTAGTCATCTTCATCATATTAATTTCTTATATCAATTTATCTGAACCCTGTAATAGTAATTTCAATTTATGAGCAATTCAAAGGAGGTTGTAGATAGGCAAGGATAAATACATCCAATAGCCTAGAGGTCAGAAATTTTAAGTCACCATAGAGTAAACATTTGATTAGCATGTATTTCAAAAAAATTCTCTAAAGGACGGATCAAAATGTACTTTACAGGATATGGAACATGCATACCCATAATCCTACCTTTTTATATGTTTTAAGGACCTTCAGAAGGACAAAGATAGTTTCAAATGATTTATAATCTCTCTTGAACTTCAAAATACAGACTTTCAAAACAGGACAGTCCAACCTACTCATTAGCAAAAAACAACTGAAAATTGCACGCTAGTCCTCTAGCGGTTATATAGGCAGTAAAGTATAATACACAATATGTCATAAATAACAGGCTTATTAATGGTTAAAGAGGAAACAACAAAGATACTTGTGAAATGTGTGATATACATGCAACATGTGATGAATAACTAAGAATTTCTCCATGATTAAATAGCACACAATTGGGCACTGGAGGAATATTGTGCACGAAAACCATGCACACAGTAACAACAGTCATGAATTACAGCATAAACTTGGGCACAACAATAAAGTAGAAAAAATTCCTCAGACATTTCAAGTGAAAATTAAATTACGTCTCCTAGAAAAATTGGTGAATTTAACCCAGTCACCAATTGTTAATTTTAACATTAAAATAAGATGCTATCTATATGGATATGTTGTATGAAAATCCCTGTAAGCTAAGATATGATTGATCAATTTTTTGGTGACAAAGTAAAGGAATACTCTATGGAAACCATGAAAATAATAGCATTATGATTCAAAGATAATTTTAGCAATGATTCAAAATCAATGAGAATTTTCAAAATGTCCACCGTGGCATCATATGTTGAGTCAATAAACGAAATGCTACTAATTCTATAAAATCACTTGCTAATAATCAATCCTATTAAAGACTATTTTTAACATATAGCAATGTGCGAACAGAGATTAGTTAATATGAGGACATACAGAGCAAGTAAAAACACTATTATGGAATGGATGATGAAAATGTACAAAAAATCAATTATTTAAAGGAAAATAATTTCCATGTTGCACCTTCAGAGGAATGAAAGAATGAGTAATTTTAGTAATAGGATAAAATGAAGATCCTGAATTTAATTTTAAGATGTGTAAAGAAAATTTGAGCATGAAAAGACAAAGACGATATACATATACTTGCTATGAAAAGTATGTACACTTAATTCAAAGTAACTGCTTTTTGTTTTTATAAGCTGTTTGAACTGATAAAGGTTTTTTTCCAAGAAATGTCTACAGATATATAGCAGCAGTACTATCCACGTACTGAAATTAGGAACACACAATTAGTGTGCAACAATACCATTAAATGCTAGCTGGCAGTTAGTGGTGCTAATGTAAACATCAAAGACATTTAAGTTTGATATTCATCATGAAAAATGAATTATTGACATTCAATGAATTAAAAATATTCACAAAAACATTTTATGGCAGGATAATAGTAAAATACATATGGCTGAAATAAGAAATTACTTGAGCCACGTAAAACATTCTGATTGCACACCTAATTGGCCAATTTATAATAACTTAATGAGCTTTTAATCAATACTTAAAAAAATACATTACCATCCATACCAGTGGTTTTAAATTGAATGCTTTGCTGCAAAGACTAGTGTGTAGTAGAACTACAACACAATGCCATGGGTAAAAGATCAATTTTTAGATATGAACTTTACCTTAGTATGGGTGAGTGAATATTCAGAAGAGAATTTCAATTTGTTTGCAAAGTATCACTGATGTTCTAAAAATCTCTCCTACACAGATAATAAATAGATTAAGTACACATGAATATATACATATTATAAAAATATGAGAGAAAATTATAAATATAGCTAAACATTTTCTATCAAATGATTACAATACAATATTTAACTTCATTCAATGGAATAAAGCAAATTCAACCATTTTAAATGGTACTAACTGCCTCCCTGCCTCGTAAACCTCCTGCGTTCCTTCATAAATCATTTAAAATAAATTAATCATTAATACCAGCTGTATCTTATAAATACTGTACACAGGGTTACATACTAAATAATTGTTTGCTGAATGTGTGATTCGAGTACCTGTCCTGTTATCAGGTTACTACCACATTATAACAACTTCCGAGTTCTCAGCTCACAAGGCAAAAAGGTTATAACACTCCTTTATAATTTGTACATGAACTCCAATATTTCATTTTTCACCATCAAATGAATAAAATATAGATGACCCCACTAAAATAAGTAACAGCAAGTTCATTGCACAATATTCATTCATAAAAATGGGGTCACTCTGTGCAAGGACATTGCTGAAGACAGGACTTCAAGTACAAATACCATCATCAAAACAATTTTTGTGCTCTTGCCACAAAATGACATTCATCAAAATTTTTATGATCCAGTTTGGAAACAAAAGTTTTCCACCAAGAATAAAACCAACTTTTTAGGTGATCAAATACAGATCATCTACCTGTCTTCAATTTTCTAATAGCCTTCATCTTCATCTAACACCAAAGTTTAATGCAAATAAATTTATTCCCATTTATTCAATTTTATTTCCAATTATTATTAGGCAATTGCCAATGATAAAATAACCTGGTATGTTAACACTCAAATTTTAAATGGCAAGACTGGCTATTTAAAGCTTTGGTGTTTTATTCTCCTTCCTACTAAACACTTAGCTATTGCAATTATCATCACCTGCACGCAAATGCAGAAAAGGCAGTGGAAAGAAAGGCATAACACCTAAAAACGGCACCTGAGTGACACTAATTTAAAGTGATTAATGATAGAATCACAACCAAGAGTAACAAACTTTGTGAACATGCATAACTTAAATATCCTATCAACATTCACGGCAGGAAAATAGGAATAAAGTATGGTCAACCTCATAAATAAGGGAACAAAACTCTTCCCTTTTCATTCAAATAAGACAATTTCACAAAAGAATAGGCTTTCTTAACATGCAACCAATCATTCACAAAAAAAATTGAAAAAGTCAACGGGAACACAAGTATGTATATCTTTCCTCAGGCAATATTTTATGAAAATTGCCAAAAAAGACCAGCAAACCCTGCTCTCAAGAGCTAAATTAATAACCTCTTAACAATCACAAATAAAGAGGAAGGCAAGTTCATGAGTGTTCTGCACTCATTCTTAAACATTAAGAGGAAGACCAAATGGGGGCGAGGGGTTGGAAAACCCAGGATAACTCTCTGCCCACCATCCTGGAAAAAATAAATATCACAGTAATGTGTAAATCACTAACTTTCCCCAATACTCCACAATGGAAAGGCACGATGCAAATTCAGGAGACAACACAACACCTCCTTGCACCACCCTCATCGCCCACAACCTCCCCCGTTTGCCCTGTGAAACGGTTAACAGGCAGCTGGGGACTACCCATTGAGATTGTGGGAGATGAGAGGGAGCTCTTCAGTTGAGGTTTTGGCAAAGATCCACCACCACTGCTGATGCTATCGCCTCGTACTATTGAACCATCAAGTGATGAAGGGCCATTTCTTATTTGTGCCCTCTGCTTTTTCAAGTCAGCCAGAGTCCCAGGATTGATTGTCACCGACACATGGATATTTATCTTGCCATTACCAGCTTCCTGGGTGACATAGCTGGCCTCAGTCGATGGAAAACCTGATTCAAGATAAGAGACACTTGAGCGTTCACTTTCTTAAGTAAAGATTACAGAGAGCACTCTTAGAATTAAATTTTTAAAAACTTATCTCATATCTGAGGCATTATGATAGGTGATGAGTGAGAATTTAAGTGAATTCACCAGAAGAGCAGAGACTAACAAAGTCTATGAAGTTGGTACACTGGTATTCAAAGGTGAGTCACAGGACAGTAATGAGGGCAATGAAAATTGAATCAAATCTGCTGGGTTCATCCTCTTTAACTCTTCAATATTAACACTCATTAGAAGAAAATGGCTGAATATTTAAAAGTAAAACTTCAAAGATTTTTTATAATCCAATGAAAATAAAATTTAGGATGAAGATTTATTATACAAATTGAAGATCCAATTAAGGATTTATTAAAGAGCAATTAATTACTCAATGGTCAGATAATACATCAGTTCCACCAAAAAGTATTTTCATCATTACCCATGCCTGAGCCCTCCCATCCACTTTCATTTCCTAATCTGTTTCCATTTCAAAGTTAGCAGTTAATGCCAGTACGTAATCTACAACACTGCTTCATTTAATCCCCTTGTAAAGTTTATCCTGAAATACTAAAAAAAATTATGTTTTATGGAATTTGGCTAAGATTATGCAATTTCCCTTTTTTCACCTCTAAAAACTTTTTCTTACCAATCACCTGGTCTCCTTTTTTGTCATAAAATTTCATTTTAGTTTTAGGGATATATATTTTTAAGCCCCCTTAATGTTTCATAAGCAATATCAATCCCACTAATAAACTCAATTTTACCATTAACGAAGTTCACAAATTCAACCTTGATATGGTGGAAGGAATCCATACTGATAAATAAATCAAAGCACTTTTCC
>LYUA01000037.1:240212-250497 GCA_002093875.1 Calopteryx splendens | reverse complement strand
TACCCGAAAAATGGTACACAGCTTGGGTGAAGCTGAGGGTGCCCAGAGGCCCTCCAGTTGAACCGGGCCCTCCAGTTAGTAGCTCAGCACTTTACCCACTGGACTACCGGACCTCCTATTTTTCCATTTTACATTTTTAAATTGTGTAAGTGCACAGAGAAAAGTTCAAAATTTTAAAGTGCTTGTACTAACAGATTACAATCTCAACCCGCTCCAAAATGTGATGCATAACCTCCAGCCAATTATGTGCTATGCTCATTGTATCATACTAATGCTAACAAGATCGACTTATAAAAATTATTACAACATGGCAATGCATGCTATATAAATCATGTCAAGGTATACAAATGTAAGATAAATCACTATTATTAGTTTCCCTGTAGACATCCCTATACCATGATGTAAAATAGACACACCAGCTATAATATTCTCAAAGTCATTAATATAATAATTATAAATTGCTATAAAATTACAAGAACTTGATACTGTGATTTTTTTAGAGATTGTTAGAACTTGTTATACTGAGATTCTACTGCAGAGGAAAATACATTAGGGATCTAAGGTATGGCAGTATACAACAAGTAAGTATGGACTCTGTTAAACCAGACCATGTTATAATAGCATGCCACTATGAATAGGTAATACCACATGGTTTAATCTCTATTAATTTTTTCTTTCTTTGGCAAAAATTACATTTCTATAAAATGCAGAAGTTGGAATTTCTTACAGGTGTTGCCCCATGACGATCAGGAGTCTCTAAGCCTGGTGCAGGGAGGCCAATCCCAGACTGGGCACCAGCTTCCGCTACCTCTTGCATGTCATCCAGCATTTTCAGTTCTGTAGCTGCTCTTGTGTCATCTATGAGCTCTTGCGTAACCCCACGCCTAGCCATTTCTCCCTCTATACAGTCTAGAGCAGCTTCATCTTCACAGATGTCATATGGCATATTGCCATCAGCATTTACAGCAAGAAGATTTGCACCTCTGATGAAAAATATTAACTTGCATGAGAAATATTTTGCGGTGATATTATTAATTATTAAATCACTAATTTAGCCATTAGGATTATATATGCATGCCCTGCAATGATTATAAAAAAAATCAGTAGGACTATGTGGTTCACAGCCAAGCAGTGATCATCCTCAAGGCTTGTCAAATTGATCAGCTTTAAAATTTTTACAAATATGACCCAGTACGAGGTTTGTCCAAAAAGAAACATTAAAATAGCCTGCCATTGAGTCAATGCTTGCTTCTTCACTTACTAGTGTCGCGAAGAGGGTTTCTTCAGAAGTTATATGCTGTTTATTGTATTATTCTAAATTATTTAGTTTTTAGCCAGCAAGTAGTGTTTTATTCTTCTGATGATTCTTGTTGTGAAAGAAAATGAAGATTTTCGAGGAGCAATGGGTGTACATCAAATTTTGTTTAAAATTAGGTAAGACATTTACAGAAACTCGAACGACGAAAATATTACAAGATGGTTATGGGGAACATATGAGTCAAGAACAATGCTAACAGTAGTATCGGAGGTTCAAAGTAGTCAGAACATTCATTGAAGACAATGCAAAATCTGGGTGGCCAGCCATCAACATTGACTGATGATGTTCATGTTTAGGAAGTGTATGCTGTGCAACAGGAAAATTTTCAGTTGACAATCCATGAAATTGCAGAGGAAGTAGAAATTAGCAAAAGTTCAAGTCATATTATTTTGACTGAAAAACTGAACATACCAAACGGTGGCTGCAAAATTCATTCCACGATTGCACACAGATGTACAAGAAGAAGCACATAAAGAAGCCAGTCAAGATCTTCTGAATCCATCAAATGAGGATATATATTCCTGAGGAACATCATAACAGGTGATAAGACCCGGGTTTATGCTCATGATGTCGAAACAAGAGTACAACTTTTGCAGTGAGTGGGAAAATCCTCACCAAAATTGGAAAAAACACAACAAATTCGCTCCAATACCAAGTGACGCTCATCATCTTCTTTGATTTTAATGGTGTTGTTCAATAAGAGTACATTCCATGTGGTCAAACCAACAATGAACAGTTTAATTTACAAATATTGCAGCGTTTAAGGGAGGCTGTGAGAAAGAAGAGACCTGAGGCCTGGGCAAATGGAACATGGACGATTCACCACAATAATTCTCCCCCACATTCATTGCTCCTTATTGCAAAGCATTACACATCTGTTGTACCCCTACAACCTTCCTTGCCTCATTTGGCTACAGGAAAGTTATTTTTGTTTCCAAAATTGAAATCCACCCTCAAAGGACAGAGTTCCCATTCCATAGAAGAGATAAAGGAAAATTAGCTGCAGCACCTGAAAGTTGCTCCACAAACAACGCTCCAGAAGCCATTCCAACAGTGAAAGCAGCACTGGGAGCAACACATTAACTGCAGAGAGAACTACTTTGAAGGTGATAAATCTGATTAAGCTGTACAAAAAGTAAATAAATTATTTGGGAAAAGTTGGGATCTTTTTAGACTCGTATGTTAGCCAAGTGTCGCTCCTACACTCACAATGACTATTTTTATGTTCTCATACTGAATGGGTTTTTTCTTCAATACATGGGGAAATGAGCACTAGGACCTCTACTACAATAAGTACATTGCCTATTCAGCAAATCACTGTGCAAGCTAATACATTAATCCTGCATTCCAGCAATAGAACTTAAGCCTTTAAAATTGCTTGGTTTGTAAACAGAGTAAGTTTTTTAAGACTTTGAAAGAAAATACAAAATATTAACTTACTTGCTTATTAGATACTGAACAAGATGTAGATGCCCACAGGTGGCCGCTGCATGAAGAGGAGTCCACCTTTCACTATCTTCTGCATTGACATTTGCTCCATATTCAATTAGTAGTTTCATCATTTCTTCATTGTCATCAATGCAACACTGAAATTCAAGAAATCTTGTCAAGAACAAACATTTGAAACATATAGTGTAACAACCAAATATCGTATTTGCACAAAGACAATGTTTTTTTTTTCTTTTTGGGAATTCCAAAAATAAGGGGTCATCTGAAAAATGTAAGTAAAATTATTTGGTCTGGTTCAAAAAAAGACAGATCTTAACTTTGATCCATGAACATAGGTACTATGTATACGGGAAAGAAGAAATAAAATGTCATATGAAGCTTTTTCTTTATTTAAGATGGCATTACGTTTTGAAAGTTTTAAACACAGAACTTTAAACAACAGTGCAAGTTACCTAACCAGAGGAACTACAAACAGATTATGAGGCAGACTTTAGGAAGTTGTCATATTTAATAAGGCATAAATGAAAACTATTTGGCAAAGTCAGTTGAACTTTAGAGAGTAGTGAACTGAGGTAAAATAGAGGTTACCAGTTTTATACATTCTTTGATTATTTTTGCACAGGCGACACATCTCCTTTGTGGGTGTTGTTTCTTTCCAGAAGGAGGGTTCCTACTAATGAAATGCCTTTCTGCCAGGCAAGGCACTAAACTATGCAGATTGATGAATGGGCACTCAAACATCCTTTATGGAATATTTCAAAAATAGTTTCACCACCAGCACACAAAAGAAGAAATGGTCAGCTTATTTCTTTGTGTTTTCCCAGTATATTATTAGAGCATTCAATACTACCAAATTCAAGAGTCTTCTGAATAACTTCATGTACTACTTGTTGAGCTGCTTCCTTATAATCAAGTAGGTTTGAAGTAACTGATCTTTTAGATCCACCCCAACCTTACACTTATTATGTATAATCAATGATACTCACTGGGTTTATGAGCTCATTCCGTATTTTTATTAAAGTCTTTGTTTCTATGCCATGGAATGTAGAAATCATTGTGACTATTTTTTTTATTTTTCCACTTTACAACTGAAACTGGGCCGCAGTGTTGACCAGCTACCTCTCCTTTTTTCAATGGTTTATCCTTCACCTTTTGAGGGACATTTTTTTCTGTTAGTCCTCAAAGTTCCAACACAGTCAGTACCAATTTGAAACTTTCAATAGTTTTGCTAAATCTGGTGGATTGTAGAAATTGTCCATCCAAAGGTCTTTGCCTTGATTCAGTAGAGGAAACACAAGATTCAAAACTTTTGCAGTTGTGATTATTGGCGTTTGCAGTGCAAATCAGTGATCTAAATGCTGTATCTCTCCTGGTGTAGATTAGAAAAGACCATAGGTAACCATTAGCTGCATCGCAGAGCTCGAATATTTTTATTCCGAATTTCAATGATTTCAATGACAAGTACTTTATTAAGGACAAACGACCTTTCTATAACGTCAAATATTCATCAATTGAGATGCCTCTATTAGGAAGGTGGTATTTCTTGAATGTTTTATTGAAATGTGAAATGACTGGAAATATTTTTTAAACTTTGGTGGTCTTCGATAACTAAGAATGTCTCCATTGTTTGTGAAGTGCAAAAATTTGCATTTTAGTTCAAAACGATTTCTTGTAATTGCATCTCCAAATCCAGGTGTGGACAGGACCATTTTGGTGGAAAAATATAAGTGAATTGATGGCTCTTGTATTATTCCCATCAACATGAATAATCCAAATATTGTATAAATTTCTTCGATCATCACCATTTTCCAAGAGAAAATTCTAAATATTTTGGAAAGGTAGGGCCCATCCAAGGTCATGTGCGGTTCAGCATAACGAATAGTTTAGTTGACAAATGTACTTTCTAATTCCTCATTGAAGAAAAGTTGAAAGGCATCTAAAACATCAGTCACCAATGAAGCTACCCACTGACGAACTTTTCTCTTTTTCCCATGTAATTTCACCGGTCCTCCCATGAAAAGCCTTCCTCCTTGGAATCATTGCTGTCTTCTTTTATCACATCCATTTCTGAGCAAACTTCAATCACTTCGTCGCTATCACTTTCAGAGCTCTCACTCTCTTCCGATTCGTATTCAAGTAGTCACTCTCTTCCGATTCGTATTCAAGTAGGAGTTCCTCCTCAATTTCTTCATCCATTACAGAAAGTCCTTTTCTGCTTGCCAATGCCATGATGTAAAATTAGTGATATTGTAACATCGGAGTTCAATAAGTCAATGTGATTACCAAAAATTAGAACTTCCACAAGAGATACCTCACTCAAGAGGGGTATCTTTCAGACTAAATCATCTTGAGTTCCAAAAAAAATACTTCCCATAGCCCGTGAACTCCGGATTTGTCATGGCCAAGCTTCCAACCATGTAAGCCACTTCATAATGAGAGATAATGCACAAAAACGAAACAAAATGCAAATCTAAGGGTCCTTCCCACAATTTACAATGATGAAGTGCTGGCAGAGATGAAACTAGACTAAGGCCTGAGATAACACCGGCCATATGGAGGGCCATGGGGCGATATGGAAAAGATACACAAGCCGTTAAAAGATTTCATGAGAGAGTGTGGTCCTCAAAAAGCTTTGACAAACACTTCTTCGAAGAGAAGAAAGTCGCCTATAATCATTTCTTAGGAAATGGGAAACGAATTTCTTGGGAAAAGGAAACGAATGTGTAGCATCATATGTTAAGTGATTGAGAAAAAAATCGTAAATTTCGTACTAATAACACACTCGCAATAAAATATGTTAATTTAAAAAATATATAATAGTTATGAATATAAAAAGCTGCATCATTTCTATTTTGAATAATACCAAAAACGCAGAGACCAAGATATGTTATAATGGATTAAAAAATTAAGATATGCAGTTGGCCGCCACAACATATTGAATATGCTGCTTGACAGCATGCAAAGTCTGGGCCGAACATACTCAGTACGTTGCTTGATGCTGAAGGGTTAAGCAGTGTAAGAAAAATATTAAATTTTCATAACTATATATATTTAAAATGGTAGTTCTATGCCATCTTGATGCACAAGTAAAAGGACTTATACCCCAAAGACATTCGCTCACAAACCTGATGCAAAGCTGTTAACCCATCTTCATTTGTAGAATCTGGACTGACACCTTTCATAAGCAAACGGCGAACTGAAAAAGACAAAATTTTCACTAAAAACAGCGAACGAAAAAGACAAAATTTTCACTAAAAACAGCATTTAACCTTCCTTAACATTTATGAATAATCAGCATCCGAGAATGAAACATTTTGTTTTACACCATTTGAGGAATTAATATTTTTAACAACTTTTCTGAAAATGAATTCCAAATACAGTTTATAAAACTGGGTGCTTCAATTAACAATATTTCACAAATAGTCCAGTTTTTAAAATATAATTAGGTTTTCATTAGGTCCTAAAACAAAACTGGAAAATTATCTTAAACACAAACTATTTCTTCCCATTATTCATAAAATCTGTAACAAGTGTGAAAAAATAATGAGAGAAAATTAATAAAATAAATGCTCAATGAATCAGAATAACTTCATATGGAATGGATGGTAAACACACAAAGGAAGCCAGATTTTCCACAATACTTCTCATGAGTTTACATTTAAGGTACTGGACAAGAGTTTATAGGCTTCCTTTGTCGCCAAAATAAGGTAAAGAGTATAATATTGGTACAGGAATGGATCATAGTTGTCTAAGGGAAATTGCTTATCTTTATTAGCCACAAAAAACCTTTCATATATGTTATTGCAATATTTATGCAGTAATTTAAATAAGAACATTTTACATTCTACACTCTTTAGCGATAGTTTAGGTAGCATCAGATGCAAACCATACAAATATAGGTAATCCTTGCTTATAAAATAACCCAAAAAGGAATTAATTTAAAACGAAAAAGTGAGTATCATTATTTCTATTAGATGGAACAACAATTCTGATTTAATTAAAACGAATACATCATCTTCCCTATTTATTCCACATCAATAACTGCTAATTAGAGTCTAAATTCTACTTTTCAGCACCCCTGTGATTTAATTAAAATATCTGCTAATATTTAGGAAAATACTATAAACAAGTCATAGCCAAGATGGACTCACATCCATGTTTAATCGCCTACTGGTCAACTTCCACTAATCAATTTCTAACATTCCAAAAATAATCAATTCATAGGGTATGCATAGTTGCCAACTGCTTACCCTCATCTACATCATTACGTGCAGCTGCTTCAAGGAGTACAACACTATCACTGAAAAATATACTCCTCCGACTTCCTTTGGGATGTGAAGTTCCAGATGACATGCCACCACTTCCCCCACCACGTCTCATCCATTCTTTCTCCCTTTGGGACCAAATTTTCAACTGCTGCATGCGTCTATGTCTTGCCTGTCTGAGACGGTCCTGGGTACTCATCCTCTCCACTTGGGACATTTCACTAACCAGATCTGAATGCTCCATTGTGCTTAACTTTAGATCCAGGTATATGCACTAGTGAAAAGAAAAAGGTTGGTAGGGTGAAAATGTAACAGTATTAATAATTTAGTAAAACCCATAGAATGAACTTTTAATTATTCTTCAATAAATAAACGTATTATTAAACAAGTACTCACGAAACTATGCAGATATTCAATTCAGCAATGCACCGTACGCCTGCTAGTCATTTCTTTTACATTGTATTGATAAAAAAGTCTGATATCATAGCAGGTAAGGAGAGACTGAAAAGTCAAACAATGTCATGCATGCATATGATTTTTTTCAAATCAAAATTTATCAATCACTACATGCTAGTTTTCATGATCATTAAAAAGATCAGGATTCATGATCTTTTTATTACGTTTTACGACTGTGATATCATTTTCCGTTGTTTTTAACCGCATTTTTATCGTAAAAAATTGCTTTAAAGAATAACATACAACCGAGTATTAAAATATGACAAAACCCATAGCACGAATACACTTGCATTCAAAGTCCGCCAGTGGAAATTATCAAAAACGCAAACAATACCTGTTTGATTTTCTCAGTTCCCACTAAGTCTTATGGCATTTTATTAACACTTCCTATCACCAATTAAATGGTGTCGGTAAATATGTATAGATAAAAGTTACTCCTGCTTTGTTTTAAAAACGCGGCTTGAAAAGCCAAATGCCGTACTGGTCTTATCTTCGGAATCCAAGATAAATCATTAGATAAACGTATTTTTGACACCTCCCTCTTTTTGTCCTTGAAATTGTGAGAGATTTACTTTTCATAACCTGGGAAAGGTGAATGAAAGCAAATACTTTCCTGAACATAAAGCCATAACGTGGCAACTTTATTTACATAGCAAGCATTTGAAAACTTGCCTTTCAAATACATAAGACGAGAAATGCACATACCATATCAATATCACATCATTCATAAACAAAATTTCGAATAGATTGGCCGGTAATCATCAATGCTAATAACGTCTAACGTATGACACCGTTAGATTCGCTTTCTATTTCCCAGGAAATGTCAGCGAGGTGAAAAAATTATCATACCACATTTGACGTGAACTTTTTTAAGAATCGAGTAGCAGACATCTTATGGGTCGTTCAAATGGGAAGTTCCGTCAAACACGACGGAAATATTGCGAAGCCATGTGAAAAATTAACATTCCACTTACTGTGTTTATCACTGCCACCTTCCAGGCAGGTGGTTGCTACCTGCAGATCAAGTGTACCGTGGGAATGTAAAAAAAATAACAAAAAAACATGCGAACGACGCTGCTCAATTGTTTCACCGAGGAAGAAAACGAATTTAAAAGATCGTTTTTTTAACATTAAATGCCCTCCGATTGCTCACAAGTTAATTTTTTCGCACTCACCAAGATACCTTACATTCAAATACGACGTTAAGGAAAAATCAAAATGCGGGTTAGGAATGCCATTTCATTTATTAATTTCCACTGCGGAAATTTCATATTAGATATAATCGATGAACATTAAATCCAGGACACACAACATCAAACTTTGGTGAATTACAAACTTTAGAATATAAATTATTTGTCTCACTGTTTTATGCATCGATGTCCACAGTTTTGTGATCAATCGAACTGATCTATTTTTTTAATTATTTAGTGCACCATTTTACACATGAACTTAAATCACTAGTGTGTTGCAGTAACTTCACTGAAACCTTAAATTTGAGTACTTCTTCACAAATAAAACCGATGGTACATTTCATAGGTAGTTGCAGTGACTGGAGCAATTCGTATATTACCTGAATGTATGAGTGATAAAATTTGTATCTAAAAGTAGTTGTGCACTGTTTTCGCTTTTATTGTGTATTTTGGTCTAACAAACTGTATTTTAAAGCGTATTTATACACCAAGATGCAAATGCAAGAAATGAATACACTAAGAATAAATTGAACTCATCATCATCAAGAATTTCAGATGTGTCCCCAATGTGGAAGTGTCTTTTAAACATTTGTACTGATGTGACATTAGCCCCCTTTGAGTGATTTTCGAAAAGCTTCATTCTTCTGATTTGCACCAGTCAAAGTACCAGTAACGCTCTTAAAAACAACATTTAAAAAAACCATCTACTTCCCCAAAAAGTCATAACATTTTCAAACGACTAGCCAAGCAAAGCATATTATCTTTGCCAATTACAGTAGGTACTCTATGCATCGAATGAGATTCCTTGATCCTAGTAAAAATCATAGGTAAAACACATACACTTCTCAGATGGTTCCATTGCAACTCCACTCATTAAATAATGCATTCGGCTTTATAAGAAGGCCCCTTTACTTAAATTAACAAATGAGTTTAATGTAGGAAACATGTAAGATGGTGCCTGGGGATATACATCAAAAATGCAATTTGACCTTGAATGATATATACTATGAGGCTTTCACATAAGAAAAAGATAACTATACTATATAGTAAATTTGGATGGTTGAGGCCATGAAAGACTTTACAGGAATTGGATGAGGAGAAGTTAGGGAGAGAGTCAAACTGCTGGTTTTAACCAGTAATGGCAGGAGTTCCAGCTGCCAGCTCTAAATATGACTATACTGGAGGAATCTCCTTATCCAGAAAAGTCTTTAGGTCACGCATTTCCTGCAAATAGTGAAAACAAAAACATTAAAAAGAACTGATATGGAATTCAACAGAAAAAATTATTATTAATATTACCCTGAAAAATCAAAGTAACAGAGCAAATTCATTTAACATCTTGTAAATTCAACAATGTTGCTTTATCCCAAAGATAAGTGATCTCCTATCAGCTTATTTTAATTACACCAATGTTAATTTCACAAATATATAACATGTACTTAATACCATTACACAGGCAAAATTAAATTGGTGCCCATAAAGCATGCACAGATCATACAGAAGACATTTTGGCCATGCCCAAATATTCTTTATTGACGGGTAATAACCCTATAAAAATACAATAAAAACATGAAACATGATCACAAAATCATCAATGTACAACTGAA
>LYUA01000037.1:184807-196409 GCA_002093875.1 Calopteryx splendens | reverse complement strand
GGATACCCGGCTCTCACCCGGGAGGCCCGGGTTCGATTCCCGGTACCGGAATGATTTTTTATACTTTTTGTGGTGGTTGTTTTTTCAGGTTTATGCCTGAGAGTTTCACTTGTTTTATCTTATCCCAGAACTGCTTTTGCATCTTGATTTCAGTAGGGAATGTTGTCAGTCAGTGTACGTTTTAAAAACTTAGGAATGCACCAAACCTACCCAGGTGGATATTAACTTTTCGACTCCTAAACTCCTCGTGGAAGAGCATTTTCAATGCTTCAAAAATTAAGTTTAATATAAATTTCAGGTCCTGTCCTTTTCCCAAACTGCAAAAATTGAATTCCAGCTCCTTCAATCAACAACAATGAACAAGAGTTAAACTTTGAGAATGGATAATTTATGTAATGATCAGTGGAAAAAGTGAGTACTAATCAGTGATCAAGTCCCCTAAATACGAAAAAATAAACCGAGTCGGATCAATTTCAATGACCTGCGCGACCGCCATAGTTCAACAAAAATTAAGTATACGCATCAGTGTGCTTCAACACTCAATCTGATCCCTCATTGGGCATCTCCACCAGTTTCTTATTATTCCTTCCCATATTTATTCACTTGATTCTTCTTCCTCTGTCATATTTTCTCTCCCCTGCATTTATTTTATTAGAATTTATTTTAAAATTACCAGCATATCTGGTTATTCGCAGAAGTTACCGTTATTTCGGGAGACATTTCGTATTCAGTTCTTGTGTTTGCATATCTATCTCCTGGTATTATCGTTTGCATCTTAAATCAAAAGGTTATACAGTAAATATTTTTTTCGATAACTATTCTTAAACGTAAGTTCTGATGTGTCTGAAAGATAAAATATTATGTATTCATTTTTATTGACTCTACTGTCGTCTTTTGTCATTATATTAATCCAGAAGTTTTCGGGAGGATGCTGCTGAAGGTTCTGATGTAATAACCCTATTAGGGAATTGGCCTGGCTTTGTCTAAAGCCTTCTGGGATTTGGATTTTTCAGCCTCCCGTCCCAAGGAATCAACCTTTCAAAAGTTTAATGTCTTCGCAATATATGTACTTCTTTAGTTAGCAGTTCTCACGAATTTGGACGCTCGAAATTGTTCGAACTAAGGTTTAGTCAATGGAAAAATCCCCTAAGGCTTCCCTTGTCAGTCGGAACATATGTGCCGGAGTTCTTGGAATAATGCTGAAAACGAACGAACAGGGTCACCCGGAAGAGTAAATAATTAAAAATTTTAAACAACCAACTAGAAGATGTAGGCATCGTCAGTCACTCAGGATGGGACCTTATATGGGAACTTCCTATGTCTACAAACTTACATCGTCATCTATTGTTGTCTAGCCTAGTATTAGTATTAAGTGGCCCTTGAGGCTCTCCTCTTTCCCGATACGCAATCTCTATCTAATCCTCAAATGATATCCAATCTCCATTCAGCTTCTACGTGTACGTTCCACGTATTCGTTCAATGTTTTGCTAAATGTGAGCATAAGTTAATCCTTAATCTTAATTCCATCATAGGTCTTGGCCCTCACTTTTTCCGTCACTTTCTTTTCGTTTTTCTTCCATGGTCTCCCTCTGTAGTTTTTCCTCTCATTAGTTTATATTATTTGGGTATTTTTTTTCATTTTTTCACATTGCTCACTACGCACTCTCCGAAGGTCCTCTTCATTTTGTCACCCGGTCCACCCCGTCCAATTCCTTAGAATAGCCCTTCGAAAAACACCGCACTTTTATCACTTCCAATTTTCCTTTTCTCTGCTGCCGCTATCGTCCACACATCCGATTCGGTCGGAAGTAATAAAGCTGGGAATTTGCGGGGGGGAACGGTCACATTCGCAAACCTGGAGCCCCTGGCAGTATTCGCTTCACGCGTGTGTTCGCTTGCCCACGGACATTATTTTTTGGCGATATTTGCACCTTTTCGGATATTCGTGCGGAGAAATCTGAAAGGACGACGCACGAGAGCCACACCGCCGAATAGTCGTCTCGTCACGACACGCGAAGGCCACGGGGGACGCCCGGCCGACGCCCAATCCGTGCCGTCGCTCATCGACGCGTCACATCACGTCGTGACCCTCTCGCCGACCGAGTGGATTTGCGGTGAAATGACTCCCATGGAAGAGCGAGGGGGGACGTATTGGGATATCCTTCGTTAAAAATGAAAGAGAGCAAGCTCGTAGGAGCTGTTAATATTTTATGGTGGGAACCTTTGAAAAGAAAACCGAAGAACTAAGAATTTAGAAAGCAAATCTTATGTTGTAGCAGGTGCCTCTCTCTCTCTCTCAAGACACGTCCGGAATCCAAGGAGTGGGTGTAGAAAATGTAATTTTCCTTGGACGGCTTTCGAATTGAGAAAATGGAGTCTCGGTGAGTTAACCCTCATGCTTCTCTCCTACAAGTCTTATTCTGTGTTGAATATTTCTAGAGGTATTCAAATATTTTAAAAAAATAATGAAGGAACAGCATTTTACATTTACTATTATTTACACACAAAGGTAAATGATAGTTTACCCTTTGGATGCTCATGGGTCCTCCCTCGCATTACAGGTATAATGAATCCGAGTACCTCAAAATTGAGATCGGACGATGTGGTGACTATTGAACTGTCCTACTTCACCGAGGACTCGGGTTTTATTTCCGAAAGTCATTGGTTTCTGATTGGAAACCCAGTCCATATTAGGGTACCGTATTTAGAACGCTTGAAGTTCAGTTTTCGGTATTTCGGATCGGGACAGGAAACCATCTTCCCTAGGATTCTTTCGTCAAGACATAGGTTGACTACGACACTGAGTTAACAACTCTTCCTTCTTTCCTTCCCTCAAGCCTCTATATCCTAATTATAACCACCGATCTTAAATAAAAACAATTACCTCTGTATTTGTAAATATTCCGCAGTAACTACTGGCACGCTGGAAAGAAAACTTGTCAGGCGACACTTAGCAGAACTCACTCATGATTTAGCTGAAAATCCATTCGGCCCACCACTTAAGAATCCCTTCCCCTTAATGGCCATCTAGAGTAGGTATATTCAGCATAAATATATTACCTCCGACTTGAAAAGTCGATACATGTAACTCAAACTGATTTTTATTTATTGGATAATTATGCATGAAGCACTCTATGCAAAAGAGAAATTTTTTCAACCTATCTTACTTATCTTCCCTAAGCAAGATCCACCTAGTTAATGAAGCTAATAGTTGCCGTTGTTCCTCAGGTTCTAATTATATTGTAATGATATCTAAGTGCTTTGATTAAAAAGGATTCCTATTGGCACTCCCTTCAGCATTAATGGAATCCACATAGAAGAGGAATCCGTACACTTTTCCCCAAATTTATTATTTCTATAAAATCTGCTGAATCCCGCCGTATCTAAGAATAGCACAATGTGTTGAAACGATTTGTGCCAGAAACCATAACGAAAAATGAAAGCCCTCATTTTGCGATACACTTCGCGTACCTTGCCAACATTAAATTAGGATTAGAGCATTTCGTCATCTCATTTGCCAATCAAAATGTCATTCTGACTCTGCTAATCAGAGAACGGCGAATCACTGTGCAGAAAAAAACTCATCTTAGAAACACAGAATCGTGAAAAGTCCGTGACCAACCTGCTAGAAGATTGGTCACGGATGGAGAAAGCGTTAGAGAGCTTATTCAACCGGTACCCTTCAACGTGGCGCTGTGCCAAATGGATATCAACTTTATTGTTAGGTGGGGACGTCTGAAGATTAAATTTCCGTTTGAATTTATTTCTACTGACTTTTTGACATAAGCTATCATCTACATCTGCGCCATGTTCTGCTGTCTGCCGCGTGGGAGTGTGGTTATCAAATGCGCAAAGATCGTATTACGATCATCACTCCAGGGGATGACATTTCCATTCATATCCGAGAATAACGTATTTGGAGAAAGGAGAAAACTTGCAATAAGACCCCCACCACCTCTTTACATAGAGGTAGTTGGAAAGAATGAATTATTTTGTGTCAAAATTCTTCCATTAAGTTAAGCTTCGGATGGAACTTGAGATAACAGGTAGCTCTGTTCTATATCATCTTTCTCAATACCATGTACCCTTTTGTAACTGAGAGGAAACTCTTCGAGGCCTATAAATGTGTACTTAGTTGGAAGTCTTCAGACTTTGTTTTTATCTTATAGTCAGCAATGCTCAACGGATTTTAAAATGCATTAATTTCTCTCTATTTAACCCTCATTAAGAATGCCTTCATTATCATATCCACCCTCATGTTTGACCTCCTTTTTCCAAACTTCACCGTTCAAAAGTAGGGGGATGTTCTAATTTGTGCATACGCAGCGAAATATTATGCGTAAAACGAGACGAAAAATGGAAAATAGGCCACAAGTAACTACTTATATCATCAACACTTAGTATAACAAAAATATCATTGCATATGCACACTTATATTTTTCTCGTATCTAAGTGCGATTCGTTTTCGTGTCAAAACGATGTTCCCTAGGTCTACCACGTGAAAAACACGAATAATTCTGGTTGGGGGTTCTTACATGCGATTCGCGCGTAATTACGGTAAGTGGTTGAGTGTTCAATTATAAACTCGCAGGGGCTAGGTGAAGAAATTGACCAGGTATTAAGGTAAAGGGTGGAAGAGTGTGGGGGAGGCAACGGGTCGGAGAAGCGTCGGTAATTCACGAAGGGCGAGGACTCACACCCATCCCTCTCTGTTGCTCCGCATGCAAGTGCGGATAATCTAAAACGCTGTGGTCACCGGATACCTTAGGAAGCCGTGTTTTGGAAAATCCGGGGATGAGGGTGGGTGCGGGGGAGGTGGGACACGTCCGAACCCACAGGTGAAGGGGCGGAAGACAAGGAAGGGAAGCAGTGGGAGGAGGGGTTGCTTTTGAAGCGGAGGACCCTGTCCGGCGGTGGAGTTAGAGAGACAGAGCACGGAGCAAAGGCATATTCGGATTTTTTTTCTCAAGCGTTCGCCAAAAAAGTATTAAAAAGCGAATTCCTTTCACCGGTGGCTTGTCAGAACCTTGAATTTCTGCGAGACGAAGCGAGTGAAAAAGAAAAAAAAATGAAAGCATTTCCATTAGGAGTTGCTGCAAGCTAGTGCCTGTGTCTGAGAACGTCTTTAATTAAAGTTGACTCGCTTACCTCATTTTTACTATGAATTCGTTCACCGTTATTATACGCTACTCCGGCAAATCAAAAAATTACTATAGGAATGTTTTTTCGATGCTGCTAAATATCCGCTTACGTTTTTTGATGCCGAATTAGTTTCGATTAACAGTTTTATAACTGATGAACCTTTCAAAATACTTGATCCCTTAGTTTGAAAAATATTTATAGGTGAGACACTGTTCTTAATGTTTTGTTTCATTTTACATCCCCGAAGTTAATGCGAAGCCTTCAGTGCTAGAGTCAATGCGAAGCCTTCAGTGCTAGAGTCAATGCCTTCGCACTTGGCTTATTCCTGTGTAAACACATGGGGATTATACAATGTTAACAGGAAGATGTTATCCAATATAATAACTAGGAAAATTCACCAGTTGTTTGTTGTATTACTTAACATTCGATTTTTTAAGTTTTCTTAAGCTTTATAGTTTGATCGCACTGTTGAAAAAGCTGTTATTGTAACCCATGAGATCATAACGTTGACGACCGACAGGGGAGATACGAAGAGAAACATCTACTACGCTCAAGAAATATGCCTAAACACCGGAATTATTACTGGATTATTATTAGTAGTGGGCCATGGATCCTGAGTCCCTTTCGTGGAACCCTATCACTGCGTTACTAACAGACTTGATGCTCTTAATTAGGTTTATCTTTGATCTACTTGCCTTTCGTATCTGACCCACATGGAGTGAGTTCCTAACTTAAAATAAAACCACACCAGTACTACTCAAACGACAACGATTATTTTCAGCTTTACGAATATTTCGTGGACTTTTTCCAGTTCTCTTTTATGCAGTTCTTCCAGGTCACCCTTCTTCATTTATTCGATCTAGATAGCGTAGAGTGTCTATATACCACAAGTTTATCCCTCCTCCACATCAGGGATTTCAAAAGAATTATTCATCCGTCATTTGCATCATCATTCGTTCCTTTCAATGACATTTGGTGGCCTCCATTGTTCTCTATCCTGTTCTCCAAACGGAGATGTCTCCCATCCATAGAAATGCATCTCCAAGGGTACGCGCTTCGATAGTTTTCTTATGTCAAGGAAATATATGCATCGCATATATTCATTTTACTATTGCATACCACTTCTGTTTTTTTTCTCTCGAACTAAGCTGATCTCTATACCCACTCCTCTCATTTATCTATTGTGGATCCCGTTCCTCTCGTAAAATGAAATCAATTCTCTTTTCCTTATCGAGCCCATCGCTGCTTACTTCCTGGTAAGCCACCGTCCCGTAACTCCGACGAATTAAGTCCCAGAACTGTCCAAAGATTTGGAAAATATTCAAGGAACGGCCGAAAAAAAACCGTCATCAATCCACGAACTCCTTTTGATTTCCTTTGCTTTATTTTTTTTCTTGCCTGAGAGAGAGAGGGGGGGTAATCGGGAGGTACGTCCCCTTAACGAATGAGGCGAAGAGACAAAGGAAGACGTTTCTTAAGGAGGGAGGAGGAATGGAGAGAGATGGGGGGAGGGGGGTACGAGAGATGCGGGTGAGGAGGGCACGAGGGCGTGGGTGGAGGGAAGTGGAAGAGAGCGGATACCATGGGGAGGACGGGGGGAGGGGGCGTAGAAGGAGAAGGGGCCGTTTGGGTCATTAAATGATTAGGAGGATGTGAATGGAGGCGGATCGGAGTGGGGTGGGTAGGGGGGCAGGGTGTGGGGGAGGAAGGTGAATGGAACGCGGGAGGGTCGTTAGGGGGAAGGGGTGCACCCTGACATGAGTGTGGGTGAGGGAAGGGACATAGGGGTCAGCGCAAGGGGGGGAGTATATGAGCAGCGCAGTGTTGCCAAACATAGATGTCTTCCCATATTTTAGCACAGCAAAGGTCTGGCGACTATGATCTATCAAATAGTAATTTCACGAGTGATGCACGATGCCTGGAAGCACAATAAACGAGTCAATCATGGCAGCCATCTATAAGAACTACATTTTGCAATGCGTTCGTTCGTCAACGGTTTTTGAACCATAGTTCTAAAAATCATGAAAAATGTAACTCTTCTTTGCACGAGTTATGAGGTAGTAATTGAACAGGAATATAGATTGAAGTCCTTGGGTAATTATGTACTCCGTTGATATTCAGTTGGAAATTTCACCTGTATAGGTAATTATATGTATTTTTATTTTCCTAACGCTCTATGAGCTTATTTAGCAAAAATACTTTTTAGGCATTTCATATCTTAACAAAAATTTTTCATTCATGACCAATAATAAATATTACGGAAAATATGTTATTTAATCAGGAATTACAATGACTGATAAAGGATTTTCCTTTAGGTTTAAACATTTTATATCTATAGAAAAATAAATGATTGAGCCAAAATGATGATTTACGTTGTAAACCTTACAATTTATACTTTTCTTAAGTTTGACAATGTACTAAAATGAAGAATTTTTAGTTACTTGCCATAAAATTTTTATACCAGCTGCTAATCGTACCAAATGTTTGTCATTCCCGCCGCAAAAATTCTAATGCGTGAGTAAATATGATTAATAGTATCTATTTGTTTGATAGTCGAATTCCTGCAATTAATCAACGGGGTCGAGACTGCATAGTGTAATATACGGCTCAAATTCCTCTCTCGAAGTAATCCAAAAATCCCATTAACCTGGTGGCCATATTTTCCAATTCTTCTCAATAAATTTCCAAAGTTTTAATAATAGGCGTAATTCTGGATCTAGGGGCTATTGATACATTAAGTAAGACATTTTAGGCAACTTTTTCAAATTATGAAAAAATAGAACCGATAAGATCTCCTCCTCATATCTAAGCTCTTTTGTCACTGGTGAACACATAACTATTGATGCTTCACGTTGAGTTCAATAATATTCAGTGGTGCTAGTCATTAGGCATAGTAAATAATTATTATTTTATTTTTAAGGTCGGCTAATTATTTCAACTGTGCTTGATACAGCCATCTTCTTCAATGCAAACTTTATTCGCAAAATAAAATTTCTCATAAAGGGTTGCCGTATTTGTATTGAAGCAGAAATAAAGGCATTGAACTGAGATTTTCATTCAGAGTACTGTTCGGTACGCAAACTGTATTTTCGAAAAAGTAAAATCTTATGTAAGACTGGTCGCAATTTGCTCGGAAGAATGTATAAGATTAATCTGACCCTACCCCTTCCTTGAGCGTCTTGAATAGGTAGTAAAGTTGGACGAAGCGTATTTATGAGCTCCGAATTTCTTAAGGATTATTTCAGGCGTTTCTTTTTCATTCTGCATTCTTTGTGGGCTCCTTTTATCACGAATTTATTTTTAATTTATCCTTCTGATACACCATTACGGATTTATTTATTATGGAGCATGAAATAAAATTCGGACTCGCGAAGAAATATTTCTAGAATTGATTTCTAATGGACACTGTCAGCTTTTCACTGACAGGGAATTGTGATGCGGCCTTAACATTTGGAGCAAAAGTTAATCGAATTAAGAGTTAGTGCTAGGGGCATAATTATAATAATTAATTAAAACTTTCAAATGGAATGGGACCCGGCAATAAACCTCCGACATTCTATTGCTCTTTCTTGGACTGCTTAGAATATGAGTAAATGGTTTTGCTGCTGTCCTTTCTGACTTATTTGTTTGAGCTAGTAGTCCTCAATGCTGCCTAGTTCGAATTTTGCTTCCGCCAGGGTGCCTTAACGAATGTTGAAGGGCAAAGGTGGATGACGTTTACCAGGAAAGGATGGCAGATAATTGGTTCCAAAAAGGGGGTAAGGTTTTTAAGGCCGGAAAACCTTTGGACGGACGGATATTTAGAGGGAAAAACCCATGAATATACCTAACTGCTTTGGAGTTACCTCCAGGTCAGTGAGATGACAGGAGGACGAGGAGGCTGGGTTTGAAACGGAAAGTCGTTTAGTCAACGATCGGCTAGGTCTGTTAAGATAACGAGTTTTAAAAAAAAACTTACCTTATGTGGAGAACGATGGAGGGTAATTGGATTTACGGTTTTCATGCCATAATTTATGCTTTTTTCCTTTTTTCAAATCCGTTTTTTTCCCTCGGGTACGTGGCCGGGATTTTATTTCGAGGGGATCAAAAGCGTTTGGATAGTTGTGGCCGAAGGGGTCCACTCAGCCGAACGTGCAGCTAATCAGGTGAAAACAATGTCAGATTTAGGGAAGAGGGAGGGTGTCTGATGGCTCTTGTCAGCCCTAATTGTTCAATTTTCTGAGCATTCTAGCTTTCTAGTAAAATTAAATTAGAGGAAAGACTTAATAGAGAGAGCCGTAGATAGTACCCGTTTTCTGTGATTATTTTCCATTTAAGATAATTTTCAAGTGTTCGACTTGGAAAAAAATTCAATAATATAAAATATAATTTCATCCCTTAATTGAATGTTGAATGCAGAAAGTTCCTTATTTAATTGAGTTTTTCTTCTTACAAATTGCTGACTTCTTTCACATATTCCGCTGTTACGTCAATTTTGTCGAATTTGAGCTCGGAACCATTCAGGGTTATCTCTTTCAAAATTGTGGTAATTTCGACATTTATTAAACCAGAAATATTTTAATTTTAATGAGTTAATGTCTAACTAAAAGGTTGAAAGAGACAGAATGCTTGAAAGTTAGTGACATATTTATTTTTCGGTAAACAATTTCACTAGATAAAATATAATATTTTATGTCCACGTAATTATTTTTACATCATAACATTTATTTGAATGATTTTTTAGAAATTAAGAATTTAATAAAAAAATCTATCGTCGACGCAATGAATAACATTTATTTCTAAAATAAAAAAAGAAGAAACAACGCCGACCAACCATCACCTTCAATTCTTATCGTGAATCATGTTTACAAAACACAATTTTACCATGACAGCGCATTTCTTATTGATCTAACACAATACTAATATTCATATAACTCTTTTTTACAACGAGTATTTTGTTCTTTGTTCTGAAAAGCGTTTCAGTAATGCCTATTATTTTCGAAATTTAACATTTTGAAAGGAACCAATACGATTTAATTTTGCAATACCCGCAGGGAGATTTACTACGGAAACTGTCGGAAAATATTTACTCTAAAATTATTATTTCGATTCGGTTTGAAATAAAATGTCATGTTAGGTGATTAGTGTCGCCTCATTATGAATGGTGGTGATAAGTGTCACTTTTTCAGTTCAGTACATTTTCCATCATCATTGGACGTGATCTATATCATTCGGAATGTAGGGTTAGCAATTCTTACGGCATCATAATTAAGAGGAGGCCTTTGAGTGATAATGTATAGCGGGTTCCATTGAAGCCATAGCCTCAAGGTAAAAAGTGAGTACGTACAATAGAACCGCCCAGTCATAGTTTTAATTTGTTTTTTCCAGTTCCACAGAGTCTCTTCTGGATTTATTCCCTTTTTAGGGAGTGTAGGAAAATTCCTCTCATCCATGCTAATCGGGTCAAAGGTGGTTGGGATATACTGCGAGATGAACCGATAAGCATATTCGGCAGTTATGGGGGAAAGAGCGTACAGTACATGTTTAATATTTCTCTTGGATGTATTTATCATTCAGTCGGAACATGCCTTAACGAATGTTGGTGAGAGTAATGCTTATTAGTCGAGGAGATTGACATCCGAAGAAATTTTCACCGTCAAAGATGCGTGAGGGTACCAAGTAAGGTTAGGTGGAAATGAGGGGGAAACAGGAGCAATGGAGAGATTCTTGGTGTCGGCATTATCTTTCTGTTATTGAAATTTTCCAAGCAATCCGCAGTTTAACATCGTCGGGGAAGTATAGTATTTGAATTACTTTCTATAAGGCACCCTAGCGGGGATTTGGAATACCGGCTGAAAAATGGAAGATTGCCGGTATTTGAACCAGGGTTCACCCCGCGATTTACCAGTCCACTGTGTTGATCAATAACGATCAAGGATATATGTATTTTGGAACACGGAGAAGTGATACTGAACGCGACTTGTTTCCGAGTATTTTATCCTACGTGAGATCTCGTAAGAAAATGATTTTGTTCTTTTTTTTGTCGGCATTGCAAAACTGTTCCTCAATTCATTCCACTTTCCAATGAGGCTTACCACCGGCCTGATTATCCGGGTCGTAAGAATATCCCTTAGGTTGTGCGATATGGAAACTGAACTGCTTCACATTTGTGACCCATTAGTGCGTGGCGCGGCTGATCTCGGCCTTTGGAGCACCCGATAACCCATGCCCCTCGTATAAAAATTCAGGCGCTCACGGCATTCCGTCGCTCTGGCGGTTGGTCCTCCGCGTGCGTGCCACCTCGCTCCTTTGCCCTGGGAGAGTGGTGCCGCGAAATGCGGCTCAGTCGGGTCGGTCAGGGTCGGCTAGACAGTTGAGGCGATCCCCCCTCCCTTTTCGTAGTGACGGGGATGGGGAAAACGGCGCCGAGGCCAGGGGGGGTGTGTTTGAATCAATCGAGATAATTTCACTCGGTTAGCAA
>LYUA01000037.1:120014-144199 GCA_002093875.1 Calopteryx splendens | reverse complement strand
ATCATTCGCCTGAACCGGGACTCGAAGTCGGATTCCTCGATTACATCTTGTTCCTTTAAAGCTCTTAGAAATTTACAGTGTAAGAGGACCCATGAGTAGCTTAATTGGTTAAAACGAAATCGGCCGGAAATCGAGGGATCCGAGTTCGAGTCCCAGACTTTTACAATGTGAATTTTTTGCAATGCAATGTATGCACAGCAGTGGGCAACTCCGTTCAAGTTGCTGTCACGGCATTTCCCGTAGTTCTTTGAAAATGTGAAACGCCTTTAGTGTTTAAACGTTGCTTTAATCTCGTGGACTGTGTGGCGCTATGCGCACGACTTACGATTACTACGTCACATTGTATACACGGTAATTCGTCAGAACATCTTGTTCCTTTTAAAGCACGTAGAAATTCACTGAGGAATTCACTCGAAGCCATTCCCAAGGTGCGAATTAATTCGTTAATTTCTCTATATACGTTCGCTAAGACCACAGTATGATACCATGATAAAAAATATCTAAGAGCTGAAATAAGTTCCGCTTCCTAAATGAACGAATGTGGTTGGGAATGAACGATTGTTGCGTTTCCCTTTTCACTCGTGCCATAAGGAAACAATAATTGATATCGTGTTTCAGGGTATAATGAGCTTTTTAAGGATCGCTCTTTAGTAATTAAAGTGAGGATTTAAATACTTTAAAGAAGAAATTTACTATTTTATATGGAGGCTATTTTGGCGCCAACAGTAATTTTTAGTAATAATTAAAATAGGATTGAAATGATGAATGAAAAACCACTAAATAATAAATAACGGTCCTGGATAAAAAAATATTCGATGAAGTATTTTTCTTGAATCGTTGATCTCTTTCTCTGTAGCAAAAGTGGTTAATAGCAATGATTTTTTTCCATAAATTTAAAATCAAATGCTTTACTCACACTACGAAGAATATATTAATGCATAAATTACCCCAGCAAAAATCATATCAACACTTGATACCATTAATATCTATCGATAAATTGTAATGGATAATTAAGTCCATAAAATAGATGGTTTGACGGGAGAAAACAGTGCAGCATTAAAAATTAAATAACAGAGATATGTAGATATTCAAATAAATAACTTTCTGTATTTTTCTTGAGTTCATTTAACGATTAAGGAATTCAACCGTGTTATGCTAGACAAGGATGGAAACATTTTTTAAATTAAACGTTAATATAAATACCCACCTATGTATTTAAGATGCAACGCCACGGCGGCGTATTAATATTAATATTATTTTCAAGTAGGGATACTCAAGGTAAATATAGGGCATAAAACAACTACAATTTCAAATACCATACGATTTAATGATTAAATGCAGAGAATATTATATTCAGCAATAAAATTTATGTTATTTTTTAGTGTTCGCGAATGTTGGCGCGTGAAGCATTAATCACGGAACACGATTTTTTTATCCTCCTCTTTTAAGAATGAGCTCTGACGTCACCATCTTGCACAATTCTTCCTTTCCACTGCAAGGTGAAAAGAATGCCCCTGGATTATGTCACGGGACTCTTCGATCTCCCGCTTTTAAAATTTTCTTGGATCCAGTCCAAGTGAAACCAAGAATGTGCCTAAAAAGTCGTGTGATCTCTTGGTTTAAATTATTTCCGTCTGGAAGCCGCTGCCGACAGGTTCCGTCTGATTTATGCGGTCGAATATGTGAAGAATGATTTCGGATAAGTAGTTCCGGAAAAATCTCCTCTCCGTGAACGTTTCGACGAAAGTTTCAGGGTAGTAGGTAATTATTCCGCAAAGAATACGGCAGAAGTGGCCCCGGACAATCTAGTCGAAGGATCTTGCGGTCACGGGGAATGATGGACTCCTAACCTTCACATGAAATGGCAGAAAAGATGGAAAAGATGTTATCTTAGAGCCCAGGCTCAAAAGCGTCGTCGGTTGCTCGGGGAAACCGTGATCACTGAGCTAGAAAACTAACGCCAGATGGCAGGATGTTTGCCAGAGAAAGCACGCCCTAAAGGAGATGTGAGTTCGACTTAACGAAAGTTATTGACTGGAAAAATGGTTTTGCTGTGTGTGCTCAGTGTTTGGAGTCTAATTGTAAGCCCCATCGAGGATTTTTCGTCGTTGGTGAAAAAACTCATTGAAACTCATTTGTTGTATAGTTAGCTTATTGTTAGTTACAACACCACGACTGGTTATATAATAACTGGATTAAAAAATCCAAAACGCATTGTAACTGAATTTTGAGCTATCACATGAAACTATAATTAATAAAACAATTTTCATAGATTTAAGGGACACGAGACACTTTAAGCCTTTGTAAATAGGTAGTCCAGCTATAACAATTTTTTTGTTTTGTTGTTGTAATAAGAATTTTAGTCGCTCCTTTGAAACAAAGAGTAATTTAACAGAAATTTAAGGCTCTTCGACTGAGGATTAGAGCACATTCGTTAGTATATCATTATACTGAAAAGATTAAAATCTCGAGGAAAGCCAATATTCCAAATGATAAAATCGACAAGTTGCCAAGTAAAGAATGCTTAAAATTCACATAACGTGAAGAAGCTGATTAGGTGATCAAGATATGCCTCCGAACATTTACCATGAGGAAGTGAACAGTATTTATGGTTACGGGAAGGTTATTTTCCTAACGATGTAGCTTTAATTAGTCGTCCGGTAATAATTGTATTTATTTTTAGATAAATCGGATTTTCATGTCCACCTCCCTCTGCATTTCATCGAATGACAAACAAATCATCATTTTAATTGCAAATTTCAAGGCCATGGCAAGGACTACACGCTGTGCTTTGGTTGAGATCCCGCATAACCAAATTGTCTCAACTACTCCGACGGTCATCCTATCACTTCTTCCGTATACAAACAATTTCGAGTATTATCACAAAAATCATGTACCCCTTAAACTTGTGGTTTAACCTATTAAGGTGTGCATACGTCCAGGCGAATGTGGGAAATAAATGGGGTTAATAATCTTTTTTGTATTTCCCCAAACTTTTTCGGTTTTGAATGGCCATGAAAATCCATAAGCGTGTGTGACGCAGCTGTCGATCGCGCTCAAGTCTCGAATGCGTGGTGCCGGAGTGGATTAAAAGATACCCCTAGTCCTCATTTAATATTTCAGCATTATTTTTGGCATTGATAATATCACTGAACACCAGTAGAGTTAATTAGACCCTTTAGTATTAGAGCTATGATCAAATTGGCTTGAAGGCCATTGCGCGAGCAGAGAGGAACTCAATTTCTGGAGTGAGGATTCGAATAATAATTGCACATCTTCTAATTCAAACGATAATTGGAAACATGTAATTTGTATTATCATCCTACATTATTCTTTCCATAAATTATCTCGTGATATATGTCTTTGTTTAAGAAGTACATCACTATTTCTGAAAATATTTATATTCGATTCCAATAGCAAATTAGTAGGTATGACGTTCGTAAACTGGCCATAACGCCACCAATAATCTCCGAATTATCCTCTAATTCTTACTCACTCAATGATCAAAGGAATTGATCATCGGTAGCAGTCGACACTAATTCTATCTCCAAAATCATGCTTGGTGACACAAGCATTACGTTTATTTGAGTTTCCTTGAGATTGGGATTGCCATAAAAAAATAAGCTATCTTGACATATCTAACCACATAAATTATCACAAAAAAATCCGCACACCTTTATATCAACTCAAACTCCAAAACTGTTGGCATTTTAGCCCCTCAAAAGTCTTATCTCCACTCTGGTTTTCCCTACAGAGATTATTGTTGTTTGGTGTACAACAACGTGACAGAAGAATTTGATTTAAAACTTCGGTGCTTGCTGAACTCATGTGTTAGATTTTATTTCAATCCACGTAAAGATAACCATATCTTCCCATTCTTCAGAAAACTAAAATGTCTTAGAAATAGGAAATTCGGAGGTATTATATGTTCGCTATATTTCTGTTTCCGTATTTTATGTTATGCAACCAGCGGGTCTATTCATCAAGGACTCAGAATTATCGACCCTCGACAATGAGGACATTTACAAGTCATGACCTCGATGAATCTAAAATTGTATCCTCAAAAAATGGGATTTATCTCGGCTGTAACGTCAAAATTTCGATATTGTCGAAACTTGAGAATTCCAACATTCTCCCCTCTATATCAAAGTCTTCAACAATCAAGTGCCACTCAATATGCCCTACATGCACTTTCCCTGCCGCCTTTCATTTATCCCAACAAGTTTATCTCTTCCACATCAAAAAATAGAATTTATTCGTTTGTTTTCGTTTCCATCGTTTCATTTTATTCATCCTCCTCCACATCCACATAGCAAAAGTTACGCATGTCCTCTTGTCTCAACGACCATGTTTCCGCGCCGTACAAAACAACGTTCCTTAACAACATTTCACTAATATTTCTTTAAGTCTTTACTTAAGATCCTTGCCATCGACAATTTCCTCTTTTCAAAACCTAATTAACCTGTTTCATTTCTTCTAATGTCTGATATTTTGCCCATCTTCGTCCAAACCACCTCTTCTTTGTTAGGGAAACAATTCTACCTGCTCTAGTTTATGCCCTCCATTATAATTTTTAACCATGTATTATGTTTAGGCATTCTAATACTTGAGTACCTCCTTTTCTTCATTAATGAAAATTCGAAATAAAAATATATGGAAGTGGCATAAGTGTATGATTGTGTTCAAGTGACACACCAGTATCAAACCAGTAAACATTTTGACAAACTTAGAGTTGAATTTCAATTTCATGGATACATTCTAATAGGCATTAATAACCTGAATATAGTTTATCTGTGAAGTAGGTCTACCAATGCCCGCTATTTTCCTCCATTAACGTCAAGGTCTTATTGCAAACTAATTGCACCATAGGCTTCTTTCGTGATCATTATTTGCATTCCCCATTTCGTCGATTGATTTAATTCCTTTCCCCGAGCAGATAATTTGAAAGAGATTTTACTCCTGGAGCGCCGTTCGTTTGGACCCAACTGCAGGTCCATTTTCGCAGACGAAAGTGTTTCCCAGCTTCGAGCAAGATGGAGCAAGAGGAAGCAGGCAATCTTCCAAATAGCTACAGGCAGTGTGAAGTGTGAACGACTACCGCTCACACGAATAGTTGATGGTGTGTCCGTTCTGCATAATGTCTACCCCTATCGACCTTTGATTTTCCAGAAGGTATTACATTAGGGCTTGGACTTGAAGTTAATATTTTAGGTATGCGTTGCGGATCACCTTAAAAGCCACATGACCTTTCTTCTTCGATACGCATTCTTATTATTCTTCCATAAGTGGTAGTAACTCAAATGGCTGTTTTTCAGGGTTTTTGTGTAAATTTAAAACCGGTTTCTATTCTCAGCAGTCAGGAAATCCAATTCATAGTTGATTGGGAACCTTTTTGAAAACACCGGCCACAGCCCTTAAGTTTGTGGAATGCATTCGTCTAAAATACGTTTAGTCAAAAAATCCTGTGCCCTCTTTGCCTGAAATACGACTTATGTCAAATTTGGAGTATTTTTTAAATCCAGCTGATTAATTCATAACCCCAATTTTCTTTGTCTCGTCATGTGTGCGAAAGAAGACTACGGCCTGTAGTTTGCGTAATTCTACTACATCTTTGGAAGAATACTTATTTATCCCGTACCCATAATGGATACTAAACAGTAAAACGCGCATGGATGATTAAAACAGTTTTAAAACGATTGCTCTCGATTGCGATTGTTTCTCTATTGTCAACTCAACACTTGATTCGATGAATCAAAACCATATTTTGGATCGAAATTGTTACATGAGAATGGTCGTTTTTCGATTAGGTGACGGTTGATGTTTTGGAAGTGCATGTGAATATGCAGAACCCATGCAGAAATTTGTGAAAATGATATCGCGTAATATTTCTAAGAAGTTTTAGGTATGAAGTTGAATTTATGGTCCTGTTACCTTTCTCTTATTGTCAGGAAATATAAGTGTCATATGAGCAGTTTTTTTGAGTCTCAAAAAAGGAAAAAAACCAAACAGAATTGTCTGTAAACGGATTCGAAAGTGACTACTAATTGGCTCAGCAAGGGGGTTGGCTAGATTTATCCCACTTCTCTCCGTCTCCTAAATCCCCCCATTCAGATCGTTCCATTCTTTCCAGAGCCATCAATGATTCCTTGCATGTCTTTTTATACGTTTTGTGTCACTCCATATTTTTTATCAGAAAGATAATCGAAGCCTTGAATCTTGATATTTCCTTGATCATATTCCATGCCTATGTCATTTTGTGTGTATTTTCGACTTTCGTACTATTCTCGATTGTGAATTCGTTGCATCATAGTTCTCATAGTTATATCTCCAAAAGAAAGTTTTATTCTCAAATTTCTTCCTCGGTTTATTCGTCAATTTAAAGCCTTGGATTGGTGCAATATACCACTCGATTCTCTTAACCTACTACTCTGTTGAAAAATTCTTACTTCCTTGATTTTGCGTATTCCATTATGTACTGTAGGCATATTTTTTACCTATAATAAGCATTCTCTGTATAATTCTCTTTGTAGTTCCTTCCGTCTTATTTTATATACTAAAATTTCTAAAGCAGTTTTTACGTCAAAGTATGTTCGTCAATATAGCGTGTTTTTGTTGCAGAATTTTCCTTCCCCTCCCCATTTCCTTCGATACTATCTGCGTACATTAATTTTGCAGTTGTGCAGTGTAATATAAATAATTATAGTGTTTCTGAATTTCTACCTGCATGGAAAAATTATTTTAGACTTAAAATTTCGCCTTTTACTTTAGTTTTATCATGCGAAAATAGGGAAACTAAATACTGTGAGATGGGAAGCCGGTCTTCTTCGATCTATGCCTCTGTCCCTATGCCTGACCAACGGGCTCAAATGATTTGCTTCTCAGGGACCTTTTCGAAGTCTGTGGGGACAAATCGATTGGTAGAGCCCTATTTGGGTATGGTTAATGCTGCTCGGGGTATAAAAGCCGGATAAGGAATCAGCCGGAAATCTCATGCACGCAACTCACATAGCAAAGGCAAATAATGAATAATTGAAGTCTCATTGTCTGGGAACATGCGTCATTCATGCTTTCGTATTGCAGTTTTACTGGAAGTACATATTCAAACCCACATGCTATTTTTGGAACTCATAGGAGTTACAGTAATAAAAAATAAAAAAGTTAGTATTAGATTTTGGTACCTGGTGTTTTGTATCAAATATGTGATTAAGTACTCACAATATCCCGATTTTCTATAATGGCGAGATTCCGTAAAATACAAAGTAGTAATACCATTGAATTTTTTAATTCTTACTATTATCTAATCAGCAATACTCATAACTGAAATCAAATAAGAGGTCTGGATATTAAGTTACCACCACCACATCGAATGAATGGCTATTTCGCTTTCTTATTGCGAGTCTTATTTAACACTCTTTTCTGACATTTTTAATGGCAAAATGGCGATTGATATTGACTGAATTGAAATTTCTTGAAAAAGAAATTTTAAATCTGCGTACAAGAGAATAAACAAACTACATATGTACTAAGACTGACCCGTACTTTATACAGAAGTGATTTTTACTAGTTGAGTGATGACTAAATAGTTAAAACATTATTATTTTGGTCAGGCAGCCAGATGTAGTTTTTTTCCGATTTCTATGTATATGATTCAAGTAACGTTATCATATTTTATTTTAGGTTCATTGTTTGACATTTATTTAAATATTCATCTGTTAATTACGGGAAAACCGATTTATATCGATTTAATGAAAAAAAATATGAATGGCCAATCAAAATTTGCAAACTTTTAATTACCCGAGAGGGACATAGACTCGCGCACGATTATAAATGTCTATTTCAGCGCACGTAGCAAACTTTTTATTTTTCATTCCTTCCCCTAAAGGATACCATCCAGTGACTCGCACGTCTATTGTGGGCATCGGTTGATTTCTTCATCCAGCTCTCCTGACGGCTCTATCCAAACGCGACCGAACACCTACCTTGCCATTAGAAACGTGAATGAAAAAAAAAAGACGGCCTAACTTTCCCTTTCCTTCGGGGGAGGAAGGAAAGAGACCGGTGTGGCCGCTGCATCGGTTTCCAAGCGAACAACACGTCTACAGTCGGACAGGAAAGAGGGCATGGCACTGGCTGGCCTCTTAAGGGACCGACTATTATCGTGCTTTCTCCTCCTAAACCGCCAATTCCCACTCGCCCCCTTCCGCGCGCCGCACCCACCGAGACCACACCGTCAATGAAACCGCTTGCGGCACCACCACCGACAGGCTATAGCATCAACGCCGAGTGCGGTGTGCAAATTGTGGTTCGCCGCGCCGCCGCCGCCCAATCGTCCCCCTGACAGTGTGTGAGAGAGATTCTTCTGTTCTCGCCCCCCCCCCGAGGGTAACGAAATTTCCCGCCAAAATATTTCCCAGATTCGACTCCCTTTAGTGTGTCAAAAGTGTGAGACCCGACAAGATTAGCGATTAGGAATTCCCTTCCCTCTAGATCTTTGCTCATTTTTTTCCTTCTTCAGTTGCAAATTAAATAACCCTCCGCCGCGAAAGTTTTTTGGGTCAACTTCGCGGGAGATACGCTGTTGCACCAAACGGAGTGGATCCTCGATTTTACGTTAAGGGTGCGACATCGAGAAAATCTGTGTAGGGTGGCACATTTCATTTCGGATCTAATTCATGGTTGCATATAATTCGCTGAATATGAAAGCACCTGCGTAATATTTTATTACTTTCAGTGATTATTCATGTTGAATTTGAAATGAGACAAAAAATAAAGCTATGACGAGGAGGTTCACTTGAAACTCGGCGATGATTTAGATGAATGTCCCAGACAGGGACCGGCATTCACGGATGGATTTATCATCCTTATAGACGTAAAAAATGGAAGGTAATTAAGCTCAGGAGTGTCTTCCTAAACTGTTAAAATTAACGCTAATATATTGTGTGACGAAGGATCCATAGTTAGGATAATGAGATCGAAACACTTGGCTTTTCCACATTAGCTTTATTAACATGACCTATGTTTTGATTTACAAAGTCGTTATCAGGCAACATTATAATTCGCAACCTAGGTCGTGTTAGTAAAGTTTATGTGGAAAAACCAAGTGTTTCTGTCTCAATATGAATCGCTTCCATGAAGTGACATCTGAACTACCCAATTCATACCTGGGATACATTTGTTTACATACCCTAGGAGGGCATCAATTTAGAATGCAGATATTAAATGGATTAGGAAATAAAATTTAGTCTGTTCGTGAAACTACAGGTAACCTTTAACCAATCTAAACATATTTTTTTAGAAAATTTAAAAAAGTATATGATACATTCATTCTGATTTATTTTTAGAGAGGGAAATAGTTATCGTTGTGGTGGCATCATGAGAAATTCAAAACATCGAATTGCTTTACTTGTCTACTTGATTCGGCGTTCACTCTTACATGTGCACTCATCACTCTTTATATTTTTTTTAGTTATCAATTTCATTTTGAAGAGGCAACCTTGTTAAAATAATATAGTACCTGCCTTATCCGTGCACTAGAAGATGTGATTATTCAATTAAACTCACTGTGGAGGCCGTGATTTTATGGTATTCCATGATAACATTTAATTAATCATAAATGTCTTTTAACATAATATTTGCGCATTCTCGCGCAAGTCTCTCGCGGCCATCGGATGGACCAACGACTTTCCTTTTGATCGCCCTGTAAGGAAGAATTGATAAATCAATAATGAAAACGACAGCTCACAGCAAAAATGTTTTTGGCGCCTTCCAATCGATTGGAACCCAGAGATCGGCTTGAAATTACCACTTGCGGTGACTTCAGGTCAACGAGCGTAAAATATGCCTTCCAAGCTGCGCAGCGGATGAGATATTTTTAAACGGCTATAATCTGAGAGGTGGCGAACCAGAAAACCGCGTGATTGAATTATTGGGGAAAACTTTCGCTGGCCACATATTTAAACTGGTTATTGGCCTAGCATTTGACTGTCTCCTCCAGAAAGGGACCCTTAATTAACAGTTCACAACGAAATAAAATAAACTACGCTCGACTAGATTGCCTTGAATCGACCCAAGAAAAACTCCCTAGTTAAGATCTCACCCTTAATATATGATTTCGGCTAATTATCAAAAAAGATTTAGCATAGGCTTATTTTTTTCCACTAAAACCTTTGGGAAATTAAGGAGCTATTATATTTGCGGGACCGTATTTCTTTCATTCGACGGTTAATGGATGAGAAATATTTGAAGAAACTACGATAAATTGCTCTTACGAATTGTATCAGTGGTCTATAACCCGTTTTATTCATTTTATTATACTTAGTTTAATTTTGCGCTTTATTGAAAACTTATTAACCGTGCGACCTGTGAACGAGGGGCATAGAATTTTAGGGTTTTTTATAGCTGCATTCCATCCTGAAACTTCAGTCTTAAACAGAAATTTCCCTTGTGATAGTTGATGAAAACCTCAAAATCTTATCTGATTCGCGATTCCATTTAATGCAAATTTTCAGATAGTTTTATAATTGAAAACCGTATTAGTCTGTTAGCTGTAATTAAACCATGCGATTCGTATACTTATTTCAATGTGTTATGGTACTGTTGCCAAGCAAGATCATAAGGTTAAGTCAGTCGGGGTAACCCCTAAGTACACACAGATATATATAAATAAATAAAAATATAAGTATTTATAATAATAAATATACATAATAATATTATCTATATATATTTATGTATATATACATATTTATGTTATATATATAGATAGTCAAACGCTAAAAAAGCCGCAGCACATGGTTGTAATAAAAACATTGACGACAGAGTAGAAAACGAATGGAAAACACTTAAAAAAAGATATGGCTCACTCATAAATTAAAAAGTAGCTTATGGAGCTCCACCCCGTCTTCAGGTGAAAGGCTCGCATTTCTTTAGACTTAAACATGCTATAGCTATTGTATGTGAATCTGAGGGATACGGGGCAATAAGAATTGGAGAGAGCGGGCGGAAAAATCGATAAATAATTATAAGACGCGGGAAACCATGGTGCATTACTAAATTGACTATAAATAGTGCCAATAACCATAAACTTTAAATGTGCGGGAGGGCTTGGAATATTTTAGGGAACTCGGTTTCGAAAAAAGATATCTTGCAGCGGTCACTAAAGACATTAACGTGAAACCTCTTTCGGAAACAGAACGATATGCGCCAGTGAAAGTAGAATCGTCAACGAAGATCGTAGAAAGGTATGCTTTAGAGAACAGAGCTAATTGGCGGATCTTTCACTCACCTCATGGCTGGAAGAATTGTGTGCAGAACAATGAAATTTGTAAAAGAGAGGTGTTATTTCACGTAAAATATGTCATAAATAGACTACAAGGAAGTGGTTTGGGATGCATGGAGAAATTTTGACAGATTTCAGAGAAGATCCTATATATTCCTCAAAAACTGTTAACAAAAGAAAGTAAGTTTAACCTTCAAAAAGCCATAAAAGCTGTTCAAAGGTTAGGTTTGCGTTTCGGTAATATTTTATGTTTTGTAAATCCATTAGAAGTTTTAAAATTGTGCTTAAGGAATACAAAGACCTGTGAAAAAAACAGTCATTATTCTTTATTTAAGCCTATTAGAACTTATTGTTATCCTTGCAGGCCATTTTTCATCAAAGTAAATTATTTCTGAGCTGATTGCTTAATGAAAAATACGTGATATTCCTTAAACTGGCTGAAAGGAGCTGTTTGGCTGTAGATTTTAGCTATCTTATTCACCGCATCCTTGACCACTCAAAAGCTCAGTTCATTCGGAAGCAACCATCCTCTGCGATACATGTTTTTTTTTTAAATTATATATCCTTATACTTCATAGTAGGGGGCGCGTTAGGTAGAGCATTGAGCTAATAACCAGATGGCCCGGGTTCGATTCCGGGTGACGCCTCTGGGCACCCTCAGCTTCACACAACCCATTTTTCGGGTACCAGGTGGTCCTAGGAAATCACAGGCGGTACAGGGAAAGGAACTGGCCACCCTATCCCGATGGGTGAATTTCACACGCCGTTGGGCATAGTATTGGTCGAGCACTACCCTCACCTACCAAACCGACCTTCGGGTTGATTACTGTGATTTGATTTGATGATGCTTCTTAATGCACCAACCCCTCATAAACGAGTTTGAGATGTCCCTCATTGTTTTACATTAAGCCACCGTCGAAACCTTTAGTATTCGCACCTTTGAATACTTTAACTCTTAGATTTATAAATTTACGCCGATCAAAAGGTCGTGTGAAGGGATAGGCATCATGGGTACTGTCACGCAGGGGAACCGAGTTGACTTACTCTTCTATGGTGGTCCTTCCAAGGTAGTCGGATAAATTAAACGGAATTGCGTGTACCTATATGTACGCATACCCATTACTCTATATCAGTGACGAACTAACGAACAAGTCACCTTAAAATAGCCCTGCTGGATCAGTAATTGTCCTCTTGGTGAGAGTGTAGGTTCAGTCTGTTTCCAGTTACATGTTATTATTAATTCAAATGTATATGGCAATAAATGCAATGAAAAATATTATAATTAATTACATTCTAATTTCCGATATAACGAAACTGGGGTCGAACATACCTGAGTGATCAAACTTGAAAGCCGAAAAACATGCCTGCATCAAGTAACAGAAGATTATGGCATGCTCAAGAAACCTAGAATAATATTGATTCAAGTTTTCAGTCGAATCGAAAGTTAAAAGCAGGATATTAGCTTTAAAAATCTTACACACTGTATACTTTCTTACTCTCCTGAAATGGTGGCAGGGTTCACATCCGTTCGGGGAAAAAGTACTATTGCGAGGAATCCACAAATTTTGACTCGACGATTTCGAATTAGATGTCTACTGTATATTCTTTTGATAGGCCGCGAGTTTTACTCAAACTTAATGTTTACACGCCTCCATCCATAAGCTGAGAAATCGTAATTGATAAGTTTTGTAAATACATATTTACTTTGGTAGCATTATTAATTGAGCGATTTACGTCACTTTATATAGTAATTAAAACAGTATTTATTGGTAATATCATGAGAAGAACATTACCAATGTTATTTTTTAAGAAGTCAATGAGGCATGATTTTAGCACTAAAATCAGTGTCATTTGTCATGGGCGGATTCAAGGGTGATAAAGTGTGAAATCAATCTGATCCTTCCTATTGAGGATGCTTAATTATAAAATAAGGCACGATTTCATAGTCTATTGATTGCATTCAATAACTATTAGCAGCACACCGTACAGGTAATACTATGGAAAATCTAATAGAAATAAAAATGGAAAATAGGCGGTAATTTCTCATGCCGAAAAGGTCCTTTCTCAACTCCTCTCTCCTGATTGAAATGTAGAAAGCACGTAAGTAAGGCAGGTAGTAGCAATTTTGCTTTGCCCATATCCTTTTATTCACAGCCCGGTCCTAAACGATCCCTTTTATAAGCTTTGTCGTGAAATGATGCGTAGCAAAACATCTATATCTATATGGTACCCTGCAAGCCACAACATGGGTATGAGTCAGGGGTGTTTCCACATCAGACATACTTAAAACCGACATGTTATACATTATTCGGATGCTAGAAACAAACTGAAATGAATGTTATAAAATTCAAACGGTGGAAGGGCATATTACCAACAGCTTTACATGGACATCTAAGTAATAAAGAGTACAGTACTAATGCAAAACGAGCCACTAGTAGGGGTTGCAATTAAAGAAGATAAAATTGAGGGTACTAACTAGGGTACTTCGCATAAAATATTGTTTCTTAATCGTTAACTTCGGTAATTATTCTGATACCTTATCGTTCGCAAGAAATATTTTACATTTTAAGTTCTACCACACTTCTGTCCTCATTGAATAAGACTTATAAAAAACACGTTTTCAGAGCATTTCCTTTGTAAAACTTTCCTGATCTTAAACTTAATCGCCTTATTTTTTTTCGTTAGGGTAATTATGGCATAAATACGATTATCCATAATCATTAATTTGATGATTTCCATTTCATGGGTACATAGTTTAGTGTCTTGCTTATTAGCTTGTGTTCAATATCGGGTATAAATCAAAACAAATATTTAGATACCTATTTAAATTAAAATTTTCAAGATAATACTGATAAAAATTGTTTCATTCAAGGCTGTTTTCAGCCGAGCATATAATTTTCAGAGTTTTTTGTTGCATATCTAAACCGGTTGTGAAAAAAAACTATTTCTATCTCTGAAGATTTGCAAGTCATCGTTCAAGTATTTCAGTAATCTATTTCATCACGTTAATCCTAAACCTTTAATATAAATTTGTGATCAGCAGCCTTTCTTTTGCTCAAATGAGTTCCAACTCTTTATAAACTTGAAGGCTGTACCCCCCTAACCTTATCTCTTGACGGACGCAAGCCTGAAATTTCAATTATTACCTTGTTTAACACTCAAGATCATCCATCGGCCGAAAATTTCATGACTTCACTTCATAAATAAACTGGTCAGCTCTTATTTTTGACGGTTAATTTCTCATTTGAATCATGTCATTCCTGTGCCCCGGGCTAGTCTAAAATATCGGCAAGCATGGCGAGAGGGACTCGCCAAATTTAAAACTCGCCAAACTGCCAGTGGGTCAAAGGGCACCGGAAGGACAAACTATAAATTTCCGGCACACATCTGCATGACGAACAACCGGAAGACCAAAGATGCTTTTCTTAAAAGGGAGACGGGATTAGTCAGCATGGATAATTCCAATGAAATCACATCTCCCGTCCATTTCTTTGGCGTGATATTTTTTTAGTTCAGGCGTACTCGGGAAGCTGAGCTGAGCTCTCCGAACTAAAACTGAAGAAAGTCAACACAAAAACTCCAGCTGATGACCTATCCGATTGCGGCACTGGCGTGACGGACGGCATTTTGCCTGCCTGTACTGCTTTGAAGCTGCCTCTAAAAATTCGCTCTCTCTCTCTTGTGAATGGGGTAAAATCACATTTGGCCGGAGTGAGGGATTACTCTTCCTCATTTTTATGTCCTCTGTAGGGAATTTTGTTCTTTGAATATAATATTTTTTAGGTCTTTGTTGTAGTTTAGTGTCATTACGCGGAGAAATTGTTTTTTTTTTAATTTGGAAGAAATGGATGTTGTTCGTGGAAACATGCAATGTTTTCCTGTAATGCGGAAAATAGAAGCTTAAAAAATAATCGTTAGTCATTCACCAGAAGGATCATGCGATTGTTGAAAGTAAAGCTAATCTGGTAGTATGCCCTACGGTTATGGCGCGGCGTATTAAAGTCGCACTATTCGATGCTGGCGGTTCAGAGAAAGGAACTGCCCTCACTGGCGTGGGTTGTGCTCTCTCCCAGAAAGCTCTGGTACCTATAATCTCACTCAGCTTGAGTTTAGATGGGGTTTTCCAGAGACATCACTCGCAGTTGAACCCGGGACCCTTCTGCTCAGTAGCCGAAAGCACATTGATGTTTATAAAGTGAGACAATTTGGGCTCTTCAATGCGATCAGATGCCATTGCTATAATTCTGCCTTCAAAATTATTCGTTGAAGAAAGTCGCGACGAAGTAACAACTTATTTTAAAGCAAAATATTAAGAACCGGCTGTAATTTAATTCCCCTCAATAACGAGAAGAATTGCACCTTACATATTCTAGTGACTGCCATATCTGCTTGCGCGTGTCATAGTTCAGATGTTCAGAGGCGGAATAGGGAAATGAAACGATAGAGGAGGAAAGCAGATTCTTGTTCTAGTAAGCCTCGTTCTTGGAGAGTCCGGTCTTGTTAGAAGGAGAATTACGTAGCATGACAAGAGTAAACCGGCCAGCTTAATCTTGTTTTTGTTCAACTATGCGTGGTTATTCTTTTTGTGATATTCGAGTCCAAAAAGAGATAATCGCCTACTCACGGATAATAACAGTTATATTAATTATCATGAATATAAATTTAATATTTAATTACCCAGTAAATAATTATTTTCTCTTAGCTTCAATTGAACAGCGTATTGAATAAAACCATATTCATCATCATTATTATCGACCATGAAACCCAGACTGAGATCCTTTTGTTGCATACAAACTTGCTGCATCACGTTTAGTTCACTTCCTCTAATTTCTATTTGCAAAATGTTTATTGGATCATTTCAAATGTATTTCATAGTCCAAAAAAGTAAGTAAAAGTATTTCTCAAACGATTCGTATACCCGAAATATTTTATTGGCAATGGATGACGACAGGTTAACTCAAATAAGAATTTTCTAGAAAAAACAAAGCGAGCCACTTCACCAAATAACATGGGTTACTCCATATGATGATCCTTTCTGAAAAAAAAATATTATTCGCTCCTGCTTCAGAGGGAAAATAATGCCTCTCGGACGTGCATATGCTGTCGTCTTCCTTTTTCTGCCCCCGCCCCAAAAAAAAAGGAGGCTTGGATTAAAGGAGATGGACATCAAGCCGGGGAAATCCTCCACGAACGTAGCCACAAGGCAAAGGAGCTTATTCATTGAATATACCGATGAAGTCTAAGAGGAGAGACAGAGATAAACGATGAGCCGCGCTCCCAAGACAACTGTTTTGACGTATATGGAAGCAACCTTCGCCGTGACGATGTGCTTGGGAAGATTGTTGAATGCTTCATGCCCTCAGGAACCGACCAAATCTGGTCGATAGAATTCTGGAGGTCGACCGATCTTCTTCCTTCCTCTTCGTTTCACCAATCTTCGCCTCAATGCCTCACCGCGAGCTACTACCACGTATTGACGAAGGGGAAATCGAAAGAGAATTTCGCGGAAGAAGTTGAGGAAAATCATGAATGAAGAGACCCCTTATGCATCAAATCGGCTTGGTGTTAGAACTGGAGGACTGACAAGAGAATACAATTTGGTAACCAATCAACTTAGCACAGCTTTAAGCGGGATGATAAATTAGACTAAAAATCGATACACTAAGGACCAAAACGGGGGGTGGCTCCTGACTCCTTGTCGGCTAGAATTTAGAGGAAGTTGGGCTGAGTGGAGATTCTGGTCCTCGCGAATACGAAGGTCTCTATGCCGTAAGAATGATAGCCAAAGCAAGTCTCGAATATCAATGGTATCGATTTTCAATATTTTTAATCTCTAAAATCATTAAAATCGACGGTGGCTGTTATATCTTGCAATGTCGAACGGATATTTGATGTAATTTAATCTATACAGTGACGATTACTCTCAGGAGTTTACTCGTAAGAATCCAACTGGTAATTGTCTTTTACATTTATCACTTCTACTCCTTTATAAGTTAATTGCACTTAGAAGAGGCCCAGTTTCGATTTTGGAATGGATTAGCCTCTGCCCTAGTGGTCATCTGAGTGAGTTCGATTATTTCAACCAAAATGCACGAATAGAACTCGAAAATATCCTAAGTAATACCCTTTTCATTTGTTGTTTGGTTCTTGTATTAATGAAATTGTTAGTTTGTTTACTTATTGATAATCCATTTAATTCTTTAAGATTGTTCGAGGTATTTTTAGCGCTGATACTACAGCAGAGTAGCAACGTTTTTCCAGATAACTGAGTAAATTTTCGTAATTTCATTCAAGTAAGACCATAAGTCATTAAACGTTTTCTAGGTAAACAACTTTTCGATCTAAACACTCTTAAAGATCTGAATAAACAATTGCTCGCATTTATGATTTAAGAGTTAAACGCTTTCAACCGGGATAAAATCATGAATAAGAATTCACAATTTTTCCATTGAAGTGGAAAAAATTGGTAAGTTGACTTTTCGGCCTCACCACGGACGAAATAGCAGTTTTCCATCCACTTCTTTGTTATATTTGAGGTCCTTGGACATCAGAGAGTAGATCTGCCCCGTTAAATCGCCACCGATCCGTTAAAAAAAAGGGTTGTAAAATGTATTTTTTTTCGCGTAAAATAAGTGTCTTCCGACCACTGTGCGTCGTGCTGTTGTTACCACTTATGTTGATGAAAGTTATTGGAGTGTACGCACTGCTCACTTCCCAAGTTGAGTCAATTTGGTATTCGATTCATTGAAAATCGATGAGTTAAATGCTAGGCCTTGTTCGTGTGAGGAGTTAAAACCCATTCTTCTTAACTTCGTAACGAAAAAACTGAATCCCACCCCTATTCTTTATTCCTCTCTTCCTGATATATCCCTTCTACCGCTATCTAATTGAGTCATCGCTGCTAATGGTGTTGTTTTGAGGAAAATTAATTTACGATGCGTTCTCAAATCCCATTCATGATTCGAAACCCTCTCCATATTAGGTTCTCCTCAGCTTTTACTTTAATTTTAATTCCGGCACATACTATCATATCCGTCCCTTCCCAGTTAACGAATTTTTTAATGAATCATCATTTATCAACGGATTAATAATGCTAGGTATTTGGTAGCCTGCCGATACTCAATTAGTGAGATTTGCTTTCATCTATAGCCACTAGTATTCATATTCTGCGACTTGTGGCACCTAGTATGGTTGAGCCCGCCACGAGCAATCATCACTGCTCTCTCTAGTACAGTTCAAAGAGTCATTGAAACGCGTAAGTCCTTCCACCACATGAACTTTGTGCTACATTGGGAAGGGATGGTTTATTGATACGTGCTCATGCAAAGGAGTAGGGTTAAATCCCCTCCGTTAATCCGCCTCTGGCATTCGAGTTGATTAAACTCTAGTAGTGGGTGGTTTCCCCTGAAGCCTGATGGCAATCAATCCGCGGTTCTCTTTGGACACACGGTCCGCCAACAAAGTTCGGGAAACCGAAGTGAGCGATATTTTATCTAATATCACTCTAGTGCCTGTAGTTGTGTCATCATGTTCTGCTGAACTAACGATTCATTTTTTTCTAATTGCAGCTTTAATCTTGTCACTGATGCAGAAATCCTTCGATTTTAGACTTAATCCAAGAGAAAGAGTTGTTTTTAAGTAGGCTTCCCGATACATCACATTTTTCGTGCTATTTATTCTTCGCTAGCATGTAAAAAAGTGAAATGAAACACCCGAGTTTTAATGCCCTTTGCGAGATATCCTGGCCATTCAGCCAGCGTCTGTGAGCCGCTATAAAGTATCAACTACCGTGAACATATTTAAAAATGATAAAGTGGGAATTTTAGTGCTGGTCGTTCCCAGATAATTCTTATGGCCTGAACGATGTCAATTTCAAGTTCGTGCTTCTTATGATGAGCCAATGATCCAGATTTTATTGCAAGGTTATGGACTCTTTATGTGATCGTTGTGAGGTTTCTAATATGAATTCTCATTTCATTAAATATTATGCTTCGGGATTTTTTTAGCATAGTTGTATTATTAATCGTAGCATTAATTAAATTTATAACGATAAAAAAATAATAATTTATTTGACATTAGGCATACATAAATGCAATAATCATCACCAGTCACAAACTAAAACAATACCAAAATACACATTAATATTCAATCGTCAACGTATCACATTCCAAGAGTAGTGGGTGTCTGGAAACAGAAGTTACACACAAGTATTGCGTATCTACAATACATATTGATACTCATATACATGGTGGTCCAAATCTGTCTCTTACTTGAGGTTTCATACTGCCTTAATTTTTTTTAATTATTTAGAACGATGCAGCTCCTACAGGAGCTTTCAAGGAAATTTTTTTTCTGGATCCAACTTGAGCTACGAAAAATGTTTACTTACCTTTCCTCTGTATATTTTACACTACCAGGATTTCTAAACATCGTATCTTTGCAATCTATGATAGAAAAAAGATAAATATATGAGAAAACTTGAGAAATTACGTTTTTTAAATTATTTTTTGCAGTATGGTATTATATTATAAATATGTTACCTCTGTGAAATCGTAGGAACGGATGACCGAAGAGAAAGAGTTCTATGTTAGGCTCTAGTAAGACAATGTTCTGGTAATCGCATTAGAGAATATTCCTGCTATATATATTTTTTTAAAGCCTCTCTTCTTTGGATTAAAGTTGCCGAAAAACGGTGATGTGTGAATAGTGATGCTACATCAGGAATACAGGGGGGTTCACATCACTCCTCAACATTCAAAGGAAAGTTTAGTTGAAAGGATCTTTAGAAACGAGATCCCAGCGGAGAGGCTGGTCGAATACTGACCTGGGAGTCCTCGGTGGAGTTCCGGTCAATATCCTAGGACAATCACAGCTGAATCTTAAACTGTATGATTTTATGTGAGCTCCGACTTTCTGGAAAGTCGCAGGAAGTTGAAGAAAAGTAAAATACACCCTTCTCCGAATGTGCGAATTTCATAATCCTGACGGCTTAGTAACAACCGAATTCAACTCTTCCGAAGTAGTTGTACGCTGTCTACCAAAGCAAGAGAGACGAATAAAGACTGGTTTGATGTTGGTGTATACCTCTTTTCAACGCTTAATTCGTTGATATCAGTTCTAATATTTAGCAAGTAATGGCTCTTCTCTTGTTTGTAATACTTGAAAAAATTTCTCGCATGAATTAGTAAGCTATGGTTTAGCTATGGCTATGGAATTAGTAAGCTAAGGTTTTAAAACTGATATGTTTTCTTTTATTTCTTTTTATATTGCTAGCGCGGTGTAAATAAACGGCATTTAAAAACCTATGGTAATACTTCTACTTTCATCTGGGACAGTATTTCAAGAAGTTAAGAATTATTTCCTAAATAATATTTTATTTCGAAGTTACTGCATTTCCTTTAAGAAAAACTCGCGATTTCTGGGGTCCATCTCCCTCCATTTAGGATGCTTAATTTCCATCCTCATTAATCAACCAGTAGGTTAGCTTTTACAGGCGAGGGCAGAGCTCACTCCGAACCAAGCCCTAAGACAACTTAAATTTAAAAAAATCAGGATTGTGGTGGCCATTTCTTTCCAATGCGCCACTTATCAGTATCCCAGAAAATTCCAACGAGCAGAAAATCGCTCCGTTTTAAATTTAGATTGCCGGGATTTGAACCCGGGACCGTACGACCAATAGCCGTACACTGGGCTTCTTAATTAGGTGTTTTCCATTTATTTCGTCACACGTTTTATAACAATTAGTCGCCCCCTACCCTACCATATTGTCATAAATTTCAAAGCACCTTTCCTCCCTTCGGGTGTGACATGAAATATGGACATCGCCTAAGTTCGATCTTCGCTGGAGGAGACTTGATGAACTCCAACTAGGTATTAATCGGCTACCGTTGAAAGTTATCAGTGAACCCGAAGTTCTTGACGATCTCTCCGACGGTCCCTACCCTTACAGTTGAAATATTCTCTTCACGATTGGTACTCGGGAAAGAACCAGTGAAACGTTCTGAATTCACGTCAGTCCAGAGAATAGAACGCGTTCTCTCGGTGAGAGCTCTTAGTTTATTCACCAACCTGACGCATAGTATTTGTTCATGTGGATAACTGTTATCTTAGCAATGTTTTAGCGTCTAAACAAATATAAGCTAATTTTTTGTCTTTGAAACCTAGAAAAAATGAAGAGGTGACTATATTTGTCGACTTATCACTTAAATTTACTAGTGATATTCCAATGTAAAGTTTCCGTACCACATGGGAAGAATATCAGAGAATGGATGCGAAAAACCACCTAATCATATCTTAATAACTGCCGTTGGTTTCTCTTAGATGTTCAGTGCCATCCAGCGGCTGGTTTGGAATTTGAAATGAATGTTCACTAACATAAACGAATATTACTTGAAATTTTACCACACTTCGAAAGTCTGCTCCGATCCTCTTCCCGAAAGATTTGTTTATTTATTTATATACGCATACAGGCTTCCCCACTAAGATATGTTATGATAAATGCCAGAAATACAAAGGTAATAAAACATCACAGAATAACTATTACAAACGATAAGTAATCAAGCAAAAAAGTACAGAAACACTGAACATTGCACAACAAGCATCTTAAAATACAATATGAATAAGCCAAAGGAGTCAGCTCCGACTTGGCCTCGTTAATCGCATTTTCTTGATGGCATCACCATTTGTGAAATAAACAATGTACCTCTTGTTTCCCCATCAGCCTCCGGGGGCCTTCCATCCAACATCCAGAGATTTTCTAATGATATGAATTGTCCAAAATCCTACTATTCTTATTAATCAAGGTCCTTTTCACTTCCTTTGCATTTCGTCAGAATGAAAATGATTTCCAAGGACTACTTTTTCCAATAATAAGTTGGGAAAATGTCGATGTTTATTTATTTTGATTCGACTCGATTTGTTTTACATTTCATTGAAAAATTATTTCACATTACTCATCATACTCCTGTTTCGTTACTCACTGACCACACTCTGATAGTCTCCACATCCAACCGTACAAATATCTCGACCAAGAAGCGAAAACACTGTACGTTGAGTCCCATTTGTTTCATTTTATCAGGTAATATCATAATCTTGATAGGAGGTACTCAGTATTAAGTGTACGTATCGTTGTGTAGGTTGATAATACTCTTACTTGTATGTAAGGACCTATAAATGGCAAGCACCATCCCGAGTACTATCTATTTGCTAAGGCAGGTGACACCTGAGCAAACACATTTATCAAGTCAATAGACTCTCTTAGACAGAACATCACAGTTACCCGGGATTTTAATTAATTTTCACTGCCCACTTACGTAATTATTTTTAAGAAGGAAGTTGAGAACTGAAATTGATGGGATTGATTTCATCCTCCATTTTCAGCGTGAACGCTCTGTGAACGTTTCGAACTTGGCTTTTTCTCATTAATTCAGGCTCAATTCAACTTATACATGATGTCGTTTGGATCTGGATGTTCATCATTTTAATAAATACCCATTGATTTCAAATATGAATGCAGGAATATTCTCTCTTCAGATTATTAACACCTACAGTTTCACGGGTTCTCAGATGAGTAGATACTACTAACCAGATGCTGTGGAACATTCCCAGACGTCAACTCATTTCACTCATGTGCATATATCCGTAGCACGGTGTTAGTTTTCTACTCGGTAAATGTTACATTGGGAGTCGATCTCTGCACCTCTTCTAGTGATGGCACTTCCTTAAAATCCTTTGTTAAATACATTCCTGACAATATCTACTTACGGAAATGGAGTGGAAATGATTAAAAATTAGTTTTAAAAATGCTGAAGTAGTTTTGAAAATTAAGCTGTTGAGTGATAGAAAAGCACGATTCTTTCTTCGACGCGATAGGGAAAAATATCTTTACCTCGTTAATGACTTCGTCTTTTAATTTTAATAGTTTGTATACTTACCTGCTTGTATTAACGCCTTTTTTACGGACGTCAGTTGAAATCGATCATTTTAAGAAGCAGTGTTTCCGCGCATATTCTTTCACCGAAATTTATCAGTCACGCAAGTCAGACCCTGTGGTTTCTTGGTTTCCCTTGAAGTCAGCGATTAAACCGCATTTATGACGTTCGTGAAGTAATAACCTTCTTGGAAATGCTTTTGATTGCGAATGGTAGCCTTTATTGGTATCTCTTTCCGTTTTTTTTTTATTGGCGAATAAAGAAAGAGAAATACGCCTCTTTCACAGATTCTTAAGCCTTCGCAGAACGCGCGTCGTTATCTATCACTAGCCGTTCGAAATTCAAATTCGCTCGAGTTCTTTAAGCCCTATTGTCCCAGCCTACAATGCAGTCAAACCGGAAGTCAATTTCGTTTCCTCGAAAAGCGCGATCCCTCCAGACGCATCATGATTCGCTAAGTCCGCCACATATGCGAGAGGAGACTGGAGATTTTTTTGTCGCGTTTGTACATTCGTGTCACATCTGATGTCCCGAAACCTCCCGCCCCCTTCCACAAATTCAGCAAATCCTCCCTACCCCTCTCTTAGTCCGTTTCCTCTTCCCGTCTCCTTCGTCTGCCATTCAAAAGCATTTTGTGTGTCGCATTACGTTTTGTTCGTTGCTAATACATAAACACCTACATGAAAATATCTAGACACTTCATAGAAATCCATAAAATTATGGCATACTTTGCATGGAAATATATTGGTTTCTTTAGAAACCGACTTCTTCCTGTAGGTTTCCATGAAAATTTTCAGAAGATATCAATAGAAATTTCACATCTTCCGAATAGCAACCGTTTCATTTTAATGTTTTAAATGTTAACCAAACATACGTTCATCACAGTAATCAACCCGAGGGTCGGTTTGGTAGGTGACGTTAGAATTCACCCAGTACTAAGCCGTATGCGGCGTGTGAAATTCACACATCAGGGTGGGGTG
>LYUA01000036.1:1465759-1478999 GCA_002093875.1 Calopteryx splendens | reverse complement strand
GTTACTAGTCAAATTCACTCCCTTCGCTCTCAAACAAACATCGTATTATTGGCCTAATTTGTTTTTCATCCATTCTCAATTCCTATTTACATAACCTTCATGAACTGTAATTGCATATCAAAACATGCATTGTACTACATGTTGAAATTTAAAAAAATGTACCAATTGCTGCTAATCATCTATTCCAAACTAATTTAGCTGTGAACTTCGTATCCTAAAGGAAATTAAAAACTTCGAATTATCATCGGAAATAAAAAGGTCAGTAATTTAATAAGCGACATATTATAAAATAATGACATAAAAGTCTTCGTCAGCATTACCAAACTGTTTTGCCTCATCAGAGTCATACCTATTGTTGAACAGTCTTATCGACCATATTTCCCAAAGTACTATATGAAAAGACTGATAATAATAATTGTATCATTATTAGCATTTATTATGTATTTTCCATCACCAAAAATCGATTTTTTTTTACTTGAAACTTCTCACCCTCCAAGGCGTGTAGTCAATAGCCACATTGGGAAATACTTAACGCAGGGAAGATGTATTTATCCCCTCTACATTACGTTTCTTCACCACTCAAATTCCTTTTTATCTGTTATCGTGGTCTGTATCTCTCTTCTCCCTTCTTCACGCTTATGAAACTATTCAATATATATTACCTGTTGCCTTGTGGCTCGATAATGGAACACAGAGAAGCCGGTTCTTTACAAACCAGCGAGCGTAAAAATTAACCAGATTTATTCTAAAACTAAACGAAATAAGTTCCTTTCTAATGAAATGTATGGTCACACAAAATATTGAAAGAAAATTCAATAATGATTTCATGGAACTCAAATTTTAATTATCGTAGGCTGTCAAAAACCTATATTTAAATTTTCGGAAATGAGAATATGCCATTTGCGTTACTGTGGGCTTCCACTCAATTAGAAAGCGGAATCGAATCTTGTGGAGAGGAAATGATTTGCAATTTATTCGTACAAATTTCCCTCGTGCATCAGCATGTTATTGTTATGTCACACTCTTCGCAACGTTGAAGTTAAAGGGCTTAATTGATGACTCCAACGAAAGTCGTTACACATTTTTAAGATTTTCTTCACAATAACTACACATTCTCGTCACGTCTCTGAGGAGTAAAAGCTCGCCGCAAACACCCCCGACGGCATTAGTTTCGCAGTTTGGTGAAGGCATTTTATGCGACGCAAACCGCAAATCACACTTAGAGACGCGTGTCGTGGACTTGAAAAAAAAAAGACAATCGTCAATTTTTTCCGCCTGTCATCTTGTCGTAATGATTTGAAAGGAAGGGAAGCTTTTTCGACCGTTTTTTATTGAAAATTTCTTTAATTTAACATTTTTCAAAATCCAAGTTAAATATTTTTTTCAAAATATTGCATTATCTTTTAGACATTACTTGCGTAATAGGTGAAAGCTTTGTGGTCACTTATGAATAATCCATATTTTAACTTCGCAAAATTATTTCCCAGAGTACTTCTGCATTCGTGAAATAACTAGAAGGGTCTTGTGATGGTTTAAGTCGCACATTATTTGAGTTAATTTTACAATATTACGCAATCTCAGCGATATTTTACGTTGACCTTCATGTTTCAAGTAATTTACTCGATGTAATCAAATATGCATTCCAAGTCACAAATGATTATGCTTTCTCATTAGGGGAAATAAGTTACATCGCGTTCAGCTGTTTTCTCCCACTCCTGGGGCAGAATTGTCTCTCAAGCATCCACGATATCTCATTCGTATGGCCCTTCTAGTCTTTCACAAAAGGAAAACAGCATTTATTCACGTTTTATCATTTCCAAATCATTAAATAATGCACCGAGGCTGGAAATTATTTCCAATTAAAACTTTATTACCCATCCTAGGATATTCTAGTTATGATATAGCTTCGAAATAATTATTTTTCAAATTACATATGGAAGCTGTACCGCGTTTAACTTAAAAGCTTGGCGCACCTTTTCTTTCCAAATGTACGGTTCGGTTATCCCTCACTGCCGCGTTTTATCAACAATAGAGCGACAAAGCTTCAGCATAAAAACAGATACCAGAGAAAGAATATTATATGAATTTTGTGGCGATTAAAAGGTCGCTTCCGCATGAAAAAACCTTTATCGAGGGAACCCTTTTTACGTCAATAAATACCTCTTTCACTAAAATTTCACGAAAAAAATCCATTTTATGGAGCCAAATGAGAATTTAATTATTCAAGCAATTACGTCTCGTAAAATATGACATGGATGACATAAAAAGGGTGGAAAATACTGAAATTTCAGTGTCCCGACGGAAAACATCCTCTTTCCGCAGTCGGACTCTTTTCATCGATGAAAAAGACAGAATGCCAGTTTCGTTTTTCACCAGTTCTCCGTTGCCGCAATATGTTGGGAATATAAAAAAGAACTCTTTAGCTCCTCCGTTTCTACTTTAATCATCCGGAAATCGACATTTCATTCGGTGAAATGGATTTTGAGGCCAAGAATATCCAATAATGTAGTTAAAATGGTGAAAAAAATGTTAATTTTAATTCACAGTCATCCTCCCTTATTTTCTTACCTAAATTTACGTGCAATGCCTTGAAACCTACTCCTAAGCAAAAAACAGGGTAAGGAAGCACCAAAAAATATATGGCTTAACACCATTCAAGGTGAAAAAAAAAGTTACTCTGAGCATCTTGAAAAAGGTTAAATACCTTAAATGTTTAAATGTTGCTTTAGACTCGTGGAGTGGCGCCGTGCGCACGTTGACGATTGTTTCGTAACATTATATGTTTAGCAATTCGTAAGAAGATCTTATTCCGTAAAAAGCTCACAAAAATTCATTGTGTTAATGGGACGCCTGGGTAGCTAAACTGACTAAAGCACTCGGCCGGAAAATAGAGGGATCCGGGTTCGAGTCCCGGTTCAGGCGAATGATTTTTTCAAAGTGAATTTTTCGCATATGTAATGCAACAGCGGTTCAATTCACAAAAAGTTACTCCGAGTATCTTGACCATTCAAGGTATTTTATTGGGAGTAAGGACTTGTAATTTGTCGTTATCACTCGCAGTTTGCTAAGTTGTGCTAAGCTAAGTAAATCAGTTCCAAAACCTATATCTTTTGAAAACTCTTTCCCTTATTCAATATATAAGCGTTCACATTTTATGCAATGATAATAAATAATTTATTTTAACCAGAAGCAAATACAATTGAGGGAGAATTGTCATGGGTATTCCCTTATCGCGGCTTTATTGCAGCATGCATGGAGAAGAAATATTAAGGGTGTTATTCGAGGGGAGGGATTCGATTGATACTCAGTTTGCGTATGAAAGTGGGTGGAGAGTTGACTATGAAGGTCAGAAGATCAAGCAATCGACGACCAGGCTGCCAATGGATGGGCGTAAATGCCAAGTGCATTACAGGGCTAATCAAAGAAGTGTGGAGTTAATGTTAACCACAAGAGAACAAAAGTAATGAAATTCTAAAGAAGTAATCAAAACCAAAGTTAAGCATAAAAAAAGGAGTGAAGAAATTAGATTTCTCATATTAAGGGAGTATGATTTCTGAGAAAATAGGCTTATTAGTAGGAGCATTAAGAAAATAATGCCGTTGGCAAAATAATCATTTGCAATGACACGGGACAATTACGAGATGTAGGATGAGTAAAGATAAGAATTGTAAAGACAAGATATTGGTACTGGTATTGAGAATTCGAACCGGTATCCAAGTACAGGTACCAACGTTAATTTTCTAGTTACTGGTATCAATATATCGGTACCTACTTTTACTGTCCTAGGCAGTGGTACCGAAGTGCCGGTATCTCGTTTCTAGCCCTATATGCCAAACCCTACCAAAGACTATCTTGGAGCGTAGCGGATCGGAAATCCTGTTTTTGAGATAAGATATGACGCAGATTACAGACCTTTCTGATGTTGGCATAGAGAAGAATGGATAAAGTAAATTAGGTCGAGAATGCAAATGTCGGTGTGCATATGTAGGTGAAGGAGAGGACGCTGCTACGTGAAATACGAAATAGGCGAGATAGGTGGATGGAGGAAATAATGATTGGTAGCGGGATGCTGCAGACCGTGATAGAGATGAAAGTCGTTTTAGGCGGCACGAAGGCAGCTAGAAAATATGATGAACCGAGGAAGTGGGGTAAACGAGTTTAGGCAGACGGAAGTACTATATCTACGGTAAGCATAAATAGTAGTCGTCGATGCATAAAAGTGCTTGGGACCGTCCGAAAACAACTTTTAACAAGTAGACCACGAATGATAAGAAGGAATTGAATATCAGGCATGAATTCACCCGAGTTTTTCTATTTTAAAACTTCAATATTCTGATGAGCCTTTTAACTAATGGGAATCTTCCGAGTTTTGTTGTACTCTTACTTCGGAGATATTTCATTTCTTGCGGCATAGAAATTGGTAGCACTATATCTGGTGAATATATAAAGTAAAACATTTTCCATTAAAACATTTTCTCTTTTGTACTAGAGCGCTTCATAAATAGTGATCCTACAGATTATGAAGATCTTATTTACTGCTTTCCGCCGCTTAATTTTGCAGTGAAATTGCAGTAAATTTGCAGTGCATTGCAGTAAATTTGCAGTGAGGCATTTCACTGCAAATTTAAGAAGCAGGAGGGAACGGGTAACGTTCCGCGAGGAATGATTGGCGAGAGTAAAATTTAGCAGTCGCAGGCAGCTTTTGTTTCGTCAGGGTTATAGACCTAGAAACCTCATTTTTAATCCCAAATAAATTCTATATTAAAACATTATCCCAGGATCGACTTTGTTGGAGCAGAAATATCAGGTAAACGGAGCAAATAACCGGAGTTTGTCATTCGGCAAGATCACGAAAGACGTCACCCAATATCTTCATATAATAATTTATGGCAGATATACCGAGGATTCCTTCAACTACATGATTCATATTTTATACAATGGATCCCAAAATTTAGCAAAATTTAATTGCTTGTTTCTAAGTGATGAAAATTAGCACCTTTCTTTTACTTATAACTTTATTTTTACAGCCAGAAAGTCAAAACAAATAGGTTGATTGTAATTTGCAGCTCGCTAATTTTGTATATGGCGTCTTAAATTGTTTAAATCATACACTAACAAATTGTTATTTCTCAAATCAAATTATTTTATTACATTAAACTTAAGTTATTTGTTATCATGTCCTAATTAGATGCGCGGGAGTAGTTGTAATTTGCAAATATATTATGTGCCGAAGTGTAAATAAATTTATTATGCTCCAAAAGCTGGTTCCCCTTTGCCTAGAGAGGCTAACTTCAATGAAATAAATTCATTATCCTCTAAGCAAAGGACATTAGTACGTTAACTTATAATTGACTGTTTTTTGATTCCGGTCTTATTTTATCAATAAATTATTAGTTACTAAAAATTTCAATTATCAATATGTGCATAAAATATCTTCGGGATATATGAAAAATACCTTATCAAATTTAAAACTATTATTTTTGAACACATATATGACGATTTTAATTATAATTTGATAAAAATTAAATTTCAAGTCAATGCACCTTTTTACTGTAACTGATACATTTTCCTAAGCCAACATCCATCAGACAAAGCGACGCTAAATCGCTTTTGGCACCTTATTAATCGTGTTTTGAGGGATTCGTTTTTAATACATAGGATTTTTTAAGCCAATAAAGGAAAGTACCCTCACACAGCTGAGCATGTGACTTAGTGCCATCGTTTTCGTCGATCTCTTTAAATGCTAAAATATTTCTTGCTTTCACTTCCTTGATGGAGTACCTACGTACTTGCTATGCTATGCAATTCATATAAATCAAATAATGTAGTAAGTAGCTCTTAAAATTTTGGGCAAGATTCAAGTGAGTCCCCTGGCGATATAGTAGTTTTCTACGAATATTATTTTTGAAAACGCGATCATCCAAAAAGAGTTTCCTGGCATGGCATATTTATGAAGCTCGAGATGTCAGAATTGGAGAGAAATAATAAATTTGGCGCTCTTACTTCGCTGAAATAATACAGAATACTTCCGAAAATGCTCCATGATGGCATGGATATGCGACTGTAGACAGAAATGGGGGAACTACCGTGGAAGGATTTCGGGAAATAAAGGAAAGCCTGTTTAACCCTATAACCATAAAGTGAATTTCACCCCCGAACGTTTAATAACTAGTCCTGAATCTTCTTAAAGGGGCCATTAATGGCGGCACTAACAGGGGAACGCAGGTGCGTTCACATGAGCAAGTTCCATAAGTCATTGAGAATTTTCCCCTGCCGCCCTCTCTCTTTAGCGTTGTGACCCTGCGTGGGTGGCTCTCCCCCACTGCGATTGTGCCAGCGGTTTATGGTAGGTATTCGCCTGACGTAAGGGCAGAATGGAAAAGGTGAATGTGCCATTCCATCCGGCGCTAAAATTCCAAATGCCATCGCAGCGATTCAGTATTATCGAGGATGTTTACTGCATCGGTATTTTTTTGAGTGACTGAGAGCAAATGAAACCCATTTCGACTGGCTTCGGCTTTTTTTGAATCCGAAATTACAAAATTTGGGTGAAGGCGTGAGTTGCGATTTTTTTAACTGATAACTATTATATTTCTTTGTTATTTTTTGACACAAATAACCTTGACCTCACCAAACCTCGCCAAATTAAACCTCACCAAATTTCATAGCTAAGCGTCATTAACAGGTTATGTCATTAAAATTAGTATATTATGTTGTAGGTATTCAATGCCATTCCCATTTGAACAAAAAATGGTGAAGAACTTGAGCCTTACGTTAATAATATAGAGATTATTAAAATAAAGTAAGTATTTTTCCATTATTTTTAAATATAAATTAACCCATTCGTTAAGGATAATTAATGTTAAATTTCCGTATCTTCCACAACGAGGTCATGTTAAACTGTATTAGACTGCAATTGTATTGCTGGGGTAATTTGGTTTCAAGTCCCGGTTGAGGTGAATGGTTTTTACACTGTGAATTTTCGGCATATGATATTTCGGATGAAAATCAATGGTTTGGTGGAATATGTCATGCTTCCAAAGAAGTGATGCGTTTGGTCATGCGTGTTTCTTGCTACCACTTTTTCTGCCCACTCCAGATTAATATGTAGATATTGGTATTAATAACACTAATACGAAATACAAATAGCACAAAATCCAAGCGCAGAAATTGATAAAACTCACTATGCTCTCTGCACCGCTTTTCGTCCAGCATTTGAGTAGAGAATTTTGTTACTGACTGGAGGATCTCTGATCCAAAAGATATCTTTAAAAAATCACGCCTACAATTCGGTGAAAAGTAGCAAATTTTTAGACTAGAACTTCGTGAGAAAACGCAGGATGCACAGGAAACAGTACTGCCGCCTTTTACCCTGAGTGAGGATTTCGCACGCCATAAGCAGTAGCATGAGATGAGCTCTACCCCCAACTGTCAATGCCAATTAGAGCTTCTTACTGTAGCAGTTATAATTGTGATGGGTCGAGATAATAAATTAAGATAGCTAAGGATGAGATGATATGAAGTAGGTAAAGGAAATTATGAAAAGGGTGCAAAAATCGTACAGAATAGAAATTGAGAAGTTTTTATTTGAGAGTGCATAAAGTGTAGCCAAATGTATACGGAATTGATTTTATCAGCATTGTAAAGTGATTTTTTTCCATTCAGAAAACACAAAGTTTCAAGTTAGTTTAAATAAAATGTGATTAAAACACACTCTAAAATATAGAAAGTCTATGATAGAGAGTGATGATTAAGCAATGGCCGGAATAGATACCAAGTAGCTACACAATATAGAGATATGAGATTACTATTGAGGCATTATTTGAGTGTCCGAAGGCAGAACAAAAATGCATGCACTTCATACCGTATTCAGATGCAATCACCAACAAACGTTTATCAATAAATAGCAATGTTTACGCAGATATTCCGTGGCAAATATAGTGCCAGCCTTTCAGGTCTCATGGACTTCATTTAATATTCTATCATGACCCTTCTGAGAGCTAAAATGTAATCTCACGTGCATTTCAGCGTGTCTCTATATTCATTCTTTTTCTTCTTGGACTTTTTTTTCGTTAAATATTCGTACATTTTATTCCTGTTTCATTATTTTCTACATTGGTTTAAGGCTATGGGTCTTAACTCAATTTGTAACGACATGCCTTTTATTTCTTCTATGCCTCATTTTAGCGCAGTATTACAATTCAATCTATTAAGAATAGCTCAACTTGTTAGTTACTTCTACTGGTCAGAATTATTTTCTTAAAATGATCTCTTTGAACCCTGCAACCGAATAATATGTGAATAACATATAATATAATTTGAGCACTAACTCAGTACAGGGAATAGGAAGATGTCAATGTAGAATTAATTTAATATTAGAACTGAAATTAAAAAATTGATACATCAATTTATCCGCAATACTTCATTGTTTTTCTTCTCTAGTTGTATCATAATTTCGAAGGAGATATTGTTGTTAACTTAAATGAGATACCATTAGTCGTCAGTAGTAGTTTCATACCCTATTCCTAAAGTAAAAATGTTATACCCGTGTTATTCATAATCATTGATAAATGAATTAAGGTTGATTTAAGGCAAATTCCGCACAAAATTCGTACCTACAACTTCATTTCATCACACTACTTTGCTTAGATGTAATTAATTATCTTATGAGTTAATACCCGCTACATGATATTTTACCAAGATAATACATTTGTATCTAGGCTTAAAGTCCGAAAACTTTGAAATAAGTATATCTTCTACTACTTATGAGGAAATCGGTACAATAGCGTAGAAGTGATTCGAAATTCTCCGTTGAAAATATAACACAGATTTCTTTGAGCAACATTTCTTATACTGAGCATTTTTTTTAGTAGTATGAGTAATTTCCAGAGCAACTTTAGTGCTTTTTTCAGACCAATATGTGGTCTTTCTCATTCAGCAGTCTCTAAACTCCATCGAGCTCCGCCATCATACCTCTGCAATCGTATCCATCGGCACGGTTTTTATCTTAAAATATTTTTCACTGGAGCTAATTTAATATATTTTCCAAACACTCTTCCTACTTATTACTTTCTACCTTATAATTTCACCACAATTAGGATGTTTTTCATCGTGATCCTTGAAGTGGTTTCACATAATCACGTTTATAGTTAATTAGACTTCGCAAGAGTGGATTTGTTCCACTGTAATTTTTCGCAAATATTCTCCATCTCCTCTTTCCGGAAATTTCTTGCTTTACTAAAAAAATTACACGAGTCACATAATAATTTACTACAGTTATGCACTGGATATGCGCTTGCAATTTTTATAGTCGTTGATTTTTTTTGTAATGTACATTATAAATTGTGTAGGAACGAAGAGGCCTAACCGGTGCATAATGTTTGATTAGGCAAGTAATACTAGTATTTTTCCATCAAATACACAACCTCGAATTCTATTGCCAACAAATTAATTTTAAGTATTTTCAAAGATAGCTACGCATACTCGTACTACTTAGAGGAAGGTGTTTGAAAACACATGGTTACGCCACCACCGAAAATGCTTCCCGTATTCGACCAGAAAGACGACTGCAATCGTAATTACACGATTTACCAACACTTATTGGGCGTCTTCTGACCTAACGTTTGACGGCAGTGGAGTTGAGAGCCTTAAAACATTAAAGGGCAAAAGGTGAGTTAAAATAAACAACCTCGGATCCCTAAATGCTGGCTAACTTACGATCCTCTATCATATTCAGATGTTCATAAAATAAGCTCCCAAGCAAAAACAGCCTCTAGCACAGCTAAAACGACACTCTACGTGTCCATTGATGCAGGGTAATTTTTCATTTATGTGAAGAGCAAAGCTAATTCTCCCAGAAGAGGATCGGAGAAAGACTGAAATACCTGGGTAGGCCGGGACAATCCTTAAATTTGCGGGAGGGAGAAGAGAGGTGTGAAGGGGAATAAGGAGAATAAAAGTGGAGGAGGTGCTTTTTTTCGTCGTAATGTTCCCTTTTTTCATGATAAAAAATATTTCAGGCGCTTCTGGAAATACTCAAGGTGAAATGTACGCAACCGCGAGCACAAAAGCGTAATTATTGCCAATGACTGGACACATTTGCTTAAGTGCACTGCGACGCAATCGGAGGAAATTCGTGGACATAAATTGCGGCATGCGGCAATGAAGGAAATGCGGCCGTTTCAGCCGACACAAAATTCAAAAATCTCTATTGAAATTATAGAGAGTGACACTCTTGAGCAGAAATTTAAGTGCACTACAGAATAGACACTTAATAAAAGTCGAATAAATTAGGCGATAACCCGTAAACTCTTTCATAAATTGTAAATATATGCATCTATCATATTATGATGATGGGAGTACATAAAACATGATTGTGGAATTTAAATTTAAAGATTCTCCGAAAGCCGATAGTGATTAGTGCGTGATGTTCTCGTCCTGTTTGGCTTGGTGATCGTTCGGATGTCAGATGATTTCCATCCCTCAGAGAGAAAAGAACAGCAATCTACAAACCTCAACAATCGGAAAACTATCAAAACTCGATTTTGGGATTGTAATGGAAATAGGTACATGTTTAATGGTCTGATGACTTCTCTATTTTCACGATAATATTTGTGTGTGCGTATGCTTTCATTTTTATTGTAATTTATTCTACCATGTAATTAATACGTTAAATAATGCTGAATAAGTAATACAATGTATATTTTACAGTAATACACCATCAGACTCCATTAGCAAGCATAATAAGGTAAACAGCTATCTGATAATGTAGCCCATGCGTCTAAATTGGGGGTACTAAAGAGTAAATAAATACCTAAAAAATTACTGTAAAAATAAATTACTTAATTCATCCTCAATACCCATCTCCCTTTCGGTCAAAGGCGTAGTCAATGTAACAACTCTCACAGTAGTTTCTGCCCAACCTCACTTGATGCAATGAACATTACCAAGCAGCTCTTTAGTCTACGACTGACGCCCACCATCAAAGGCATTGAGGTATATTCTAAAAATTCCACTGGCGCAATGAATTAACTGTGAGTAAAAACAGCTTATTAGGACAAATACTTGACATTTAATGTCTCCTCCGAACACGGACTTTATTGTGGTCACCGGGTAATGCTAACATCTAATCAGTTTTTCCAGCATGAAATACAGGAAGAAAAAGATGAGCATCTCGCTGCATGGAATATATGCTTCCCCCCATGTCCATGTACCTCTTTCCTCGTTAAACACAGTGACGGTTATTAATTTTTCTGATAGAAATTAAACCAAGTTATTGCTTAAGTAAAAATTTCAAGTAAAGGTTCACATCAAGCCGAAAATATATTTTTGGTTAGGTTTTTCGTACTTCTCAACGATTTTATTAATGCATTTTGTTTGACATTGCTATCGTATTCTAAAGAGTTCGTTAGCTTTTATTGAACGATTCAAGGGGCATTAAATGTTGAAAGTGGTGAGAGTATGAAAATCGTGAGTGGTCGCCATTTCGACAGTTTCCAAGATTTTATAGTGACACTTTTCTTATCGCGGAGACTTATTTTTTATCTTTCAAATTATGTCACCCGCTGCTCTAGTAAGCGAGTCAGTGAGATACAAGGGTAACGAAGTCTGGAACCGCAAGCGACAACCCCCTCCTCACCTCACACCGCTGTGTGTACAGAATTGTAAGATGCTTTGAACCAAAATTGCTTAATCTGACACACAAACAAACCAACTAACAACACAACAAATGAAATTCAAAACGTAACGACCATTTGCAAGTCACCATCGAGGTAGAGAGGGTTAATGGCAAACAATGAAAGAGGGAGGTAGATCTTTCCGAGCATTACTGTCCAAATATAATTGAAAATCCTTTCTCAAGCGACAGTTTCTGTGGCAATACGCTGGATATAACATATTTTGTTCCGGAATAATTAAAAATTCCAACATATTAATTCACGGTTTCTTTCTCCGATTTTAAATCTTTAAATGTCCATTTTATGATTGGTCACATGGCACCATGATCATCGTACTGGATGTTAAGAAACTCACTTCTTGATGATCTATCTGCTGACGTTTGTTCAATCACCTATAACTTAATACGACGACTGTTCAATACATAATTTCTTTATAACATTACTTTACTCTTAATTCAAATTTTGATGGTCTTTAAAGCAATCCCCATTGATTGCATTTGCCCCAACTTTTTTTCAAGTCTTCTAAGACATACTGAAAGCTATTTTTTGATAGGCCCAATCAATATTGCTTCAGCAGCCTCTATCACTGCTTCTGACGGTGAAAAACGATTTCCACAAAGGTATTTCTTCACTTTGTGGAACAGAATAGAGTCACATGAGGCAAAGTCTGGATTATAGGAAGGTTGCGGACCACACTTGACATTGATTTTCGCGAGTTTTTCATAACAATATCTTTTATGTGCTGCTGTGCATTATCGTGGTGCTGCATCCAGCCTGTTGCTTTGAAATGTGGCCTTTTCCGATTTATATAGCCATGGGGATAATTATAGCCTGGAGTATAGTCCATTACTACTTTGAGTGTTAATGCGAGATGCTGGTACGCCACTCCCTGAATATCGAAAAATAAAATGATTATAATTCCCAGCCACTACATTGGATTTTCTTTGGTGTTGGTGAAACCGGAGGTTTCTGCAAGGTGCTTTGCTGTTTGCTCTCAGGATCATAACGATGTAGCCAAGTTTCATCTGTAGTGATAATCTTCGAAAGAAACTCCTCATCTCTCTGCAACATCAACTTAAACTGCAAATTAGACTGCTCGTGAACTTCCTGTTGTTCGGATATGAGCAGTCTTGGAACCCACCGTGTACAAACACGTAATTGTACAAACGTGCAATTTTTGCGTGTCATGTGCATTTCTGTTACCAACGTTTCGGTGGTACCCAATTAAATTTTCAATATTCCTGACAGAGCTCTTAACGTTATTCTTTGATATAGGGTATTTCAACAACCGCTCGACTGGCTAGATGACCACAGAGCATGGCTCTTGATTCACAGTAACAAAATGATGGCCACCACAATGAAGCAACTAACTAAGATCACAAGTTGCCTGTGGTCATGTCGGGGTGGTCTTGAAAAGTTGAGATCCATAAACATCAACTTCTCAATCTTTTTTTTTCAATTTTATCATTTTTTTCGGGTAGCTTCCATTGGATATATTCACCCATAAAAATTTTACAAGTGTAATAGTTTGAGAAAGTTCTTTGATTCGTTCGACTTTTACCAAA
>LYUA01000036.1:1388548-1400151 GCA_002093875.1 Calopteryx splendens | reverse complement strand
TTTGAGGTAGACACATAAAAATAAAGTATGTATCCTTGAATAAGAGTATTCAGGTCTTTTAACTTTAATTAATCGTGTGCACTATTCTTTACTGTAGAAAAGGTATCTTTACTCAGAGTCCTGGAGGAGATACGGAGATTTCCGGAGTTCGTTGCATTGATATCTCAACGATCATATTCGACTTAATTATTTTATAACCAATAACGGTCTTCGATAATTAATTTAGATTGATCTTAATCAATCCCCATAAAATTAGCTTTTTTTGGTGCTTCTATGACATATGTGCATTACCAATAGGGAATGTTAACGGAAATTTTCCGTCGTAAATTCACTCCTACTTATTCGATTTATCTTTCATATATATTTCACGAAGCTATTTACTTATGCTAATTCTGAAACTGTTTTAACTTTTGGAACCTGTATTCGTAATTGGGAATCTCGCAAATGAAATAATTCTGTAAAAATGACTATGAATGCTTTTCAGATTGGACTATTTATGATTAGTTTTCAATTTTACTTTTTGCAATTCGTCCAAAATTCTTAAGAGAGAAATAGAATTAATCTAGTGCGATTTACGCATCTCGGAAAGCTAGTAAAGGTATTTCCAGTATAATCACTCAAAAGTTGCTCTTCCATTCGATGCCAATGCCTATAAGATTCCATTCTAATCGATTATGAGTGTGCAATAGATAGAATGAGTCGACGGAAATATTAATATTCTCACTATTTTATTCAAATATCATTCCAAAATGACGGTTATCAATCAAGTATTTAATACCGCATGTTTAAAGGTAGGAGTTTTTTTGGATCCTTACATTCAAAATAGCATAGATTAAATGAACCGTAGTTTCAAATCTCAGAAATAGTATATTTGTGTGAGTGTGTGTGTACACATATATGCATAGCATACATATATAACACGTAATGTTAGGACGAGAGTCATGTAGAAATATAGAGTGTACTCGTGTGTGTATATGTACACACACACGAGTACACTCCATATTTCTACATGAATCTCGTGCATACATTATGTAAGCGTTAAATTATGCAAATATTTTTTTCATAAACGTATCACACCATGTATCTTGCAAGGAAGATGCAAATAAAATATTCATGCAATCATATTAAAGACATTACGAATCTTGCCATTATCATTCAAAACAGGAACTAGTTAGAAACAGGTGCCCAAGTAAATAGCTGAACTGGCTAGAGGATTGGTCTCAAGAGAGAGGGTGAGAACCAATTGTTTTTATTCATAATGTGATTTCCCCGCTATCACTTATCGTGTGCCAAACATCCAACTCATGAAATCTGACATTAAACAAAGAAAATTTAGACGAAATCGAAGGAATAATTCAAACTTGTGATGCGTTTATACATTTTATCAGAGAACAATCTGAGAGGAGGGTGAAATAACATATAATAATTTCTGCATAAATGTTTTTAACATAATGAGTACTTATGTGCATAGAAATTTTGTAAAAGGTTCTCATACTTGCACTCTATTACTCATCCTCCACTAGCTAACACTGCCCTCTTAATTACTGCTGATATCGCGCAATACCTTTAGATACTATTTAACATATAAACTTAAAGGGTAATAATACATTTTAAAAATGTATTCCTAATGGATAGAATAAAAGTGTGCAATGAATAATTGCAAAAAAGTGTTTTAAAATCGAGAAGATCAAAACTTTCACTAGTATACAAATAGCACCAAGACTAAAATATAATTAGTTGCGATTAATTTAATTATTCCTTATGAGAACGGGCCATTATATCGGCCAGCTTCAATAAGAGGGTCCAAATCCCCAATTTTTATGCAATGAATCTGCACGGAAGCAAAATACAAAGCAATGAACAAAACTAATCATTAGGAACATCAAAAAATATTTTATGAAAGCGGAAAATTCCTAAAGTACTTGTTCCTCGGTACCAGTTTTTCATGGTTTGTATTCTAGGTATCTGTACCTCACTATCAGTATTCAGTACGTAGGTACCGATGCCGGCAACAACCTCTGCTTTAAAATGGCAATGCATTGTTCTTAACGGGGGTGTGGATCTTTTGTGTTCCCATGACTGGGAAATCGATGGAGATAAACTTCCCGCGAGCGAAAATCTTATTTTTTTAATACACGATAAACCGCTAAAAAATCATAAACTTGCTAGTTTCTCAGTTCATCAAACAGAGCTTCCCTTGCCAGTCTTATGCGAGAATAGTAGAAGCTGTAATTCTTTTATGGGCGAATATCAAGTAGGTGATCAATTCATTAAACTGAAACAAAGATAACAGTTACTTCCGAGTGACTATTCTGGAAGTCATAAACTTGCGTTAGAGTCCATAAGACAACCAGGGAAGAGATATAAACACATTCTATCGCGAGCTCTGAATAAATCCCAGAGCAATGAATCACGAAGGGGGCCTTAGTTTCAAAGGAAACTTCAGACGTACAACATATACCTTTGCTTAATAATCACCACTAAATGTCCTCTTGATTAGTAGTTCCCATTTTGCCAGGTAAAATGCCGTAACAAAAGCAAGCCTACGTCGCACAAATGGAAAATAACTCAGCAGCGATAATCATGAATCTTTGATGGAGTGCCTACTGAGATTAATTGTTTCTAATCTCACTGCTTTTGTGATCGGTATCATTACTAATGAATTTATTTGAGAAAATTTGTGAAGCACTTAAATTACTCATAATATATTTGAAAGTGCGGCATCAACCCGAAGGTGGGTTTGGTAGGTGAGGGTAGAGCTCACCCAGTACTAAGCCCAACGGCGGGTGAAATTCACACATCAAGGAATGGGTGCCAGTTCCTTAATCACTGTACCGCCTGTGATTTCCCAGGATTACCTGATACCCGAAAAATGGTACACAACTTGAGTGAAGCAGAGGGAACTCAGAAGCGTCACCCGGCAATGAACCCGGGCCCACCGGTCAACAGTCCACCGCCTGCGTTTACCCACTGCTCTACCGCGCCCAATTAATTTTCAGCACCATTTAGCCACTAAACTGAAAACTTCCGAGACTAATATTAATAAATGGCATTCGGTAAGGAATTCGATAAGGGCCATCGCAACTTGCCTTTTCAGGATCTCCGTTCCACCAAGAAATGCAATAAGTAGTACCACCAAAATTAAAAAGGTTATGAAATACGAATTGATACCCATAGTTTTCGAGGGTTTGAGTATTCTCCCCAAAATAGTAGTAGCACGAACTTCTGCTGATGTATTCTACTTGTCAAGCATTTCATCTGACAGTCAGTCAAGCGGCATCTTTGTGAGAGCGCGTGTTTCTTACACAGTAAGTAACACGGGCTCGAGTTCTGGGATCGGGTATCGTTTTCGTTACACATTGCTCTTCTAATTCTGCGAATTCCTAAATGGCTGATGCCAAGCAGTTAAGTTTATCAGCATTAAGTTTTGTTTCAAGCTCAAGTAAACTTATGTTGAAACCTAATGAATTCCAATAGAGGTTTTTGCTGAGAAAGCTCTTAGTCAAGCAAAAACATTTGAGTGATTTAAGCGTTTCAAAGATGGCCCGGAGTCTAAGTGGAGGGTGACAAACATTTGGGGCGACCCACATCATGTACAACTCTAGAAACAATCACCAAATTGCGTGAAGCAATCCATGAGGACCAAAGGCAGACGATCCATGGCGTGTGTAATGAGGTGGAACTGTCGTACGGAACATGTCAACTCATTCTTGCCGTTGAAGGGAACATGAGACGAATTGTAGCGAAGTTTATCCCGAGACCATCGGGTTGAGATGTGCACAGAAGTGCAAGTAACAGTTCGAGATGACTCAAACTTGAGTCATATTTGCAGGGATGATTCATGAGTGAACAGTTATGACCCTGAAACAAAGCAGAAATTTTCTCGTTGGAAGGCATTTCAGAATTAGCAGTCAGATAAGAACACGGTGTGACGAAAACTAAAAAAAACTAAGAAACACGTGAACACACGTAGATGCCTATTGGCAGATTGGAAGCTGTACCACACACCAATGTGTGGCATATAGCGCCAGGAGTTTGTCCTGCAACTGGTTTGGTCGGAATATTCTCTTTCTCGACAAATTTGGGTAGCACCTCGTGGTGAGAAGAAACCCAAAACTCCCTTGTAGCCCTTCAGTCATATGCTAACCTATTAACTTAGGGAGAAATGAAAAAGCATATTATATTCAGCACTGCCTACAGTCGTGCCTGGGATTGGTTTAACTAAACTCTCCACTCATTCCTTTAATCCAGTAACCTTTTCTCGCCCGTATATTTCTCCTCTGTGATGTCTGGCGTAATTTGCTTCTCCAACAATAGCAAGGATCTTCCCGTTTAATTTTTCTTTCACATTTCCCTTGATCAATTCAGGCCTTCATGGGATTGATTTCCAAAATATATTCATTAAGGTCATCCCTTCGTATTTGCAGAGTTTTCATTAAATTTATTTCTCCTAGCATTCTCTTTTTGGTCCCTTCTTTTGTTACTCGATCCCTTTATTTGATTTTCAAAGATCATTCGTAGCGCCAGATTTCCAATGCTCCCAACCTTATATTCTATGTTGATGTTATCCTTCAGGCCTCACTATCTTATGTAAGTACGCTACGCCAAATCGAAAATAAGTGCCATCCCCTTCAAATCCCATTCCCACTCTGTCATAATGGCTATGTCATCGGAAAAACGAAACGTGCTCAGTTTTTATCCGTAGATATACACTACTGTGATTTCATTGACTTAATTTAGTGATTTTCTTCAAGTATCCTTAAAGGTGATTGGTGGGAGAGCACATCCTTGTCTTATTTCTTTCCTATTTACTGGTTTTTAACTACTGAGTTCTGAGGTTTTTTTTCAGCCACTTCGTCAATATACACGTTGCAAATAAACCTTTTGTCATTTTAAGGCATTCCTATGATCTTCAAGATAGAAAAATTCACAAGTGAAATGCATGTCCAATTATCCTTTTGCAATGGTTTATCTATAGGTAAGCGAAATTCTAAATGAGCTAAAAGGGAGCCTCAATCCAAATCTCTCTTCAACAGTGAATTCCTCTTCTTGACGTTACACTCTTCCACAGATGACTTTTGGTATGATCGTCGAAGCAAATCCCTCAGGCTAATGGTCCGAAAGTTTTACAATTTATCTGATTAATTCCTTAATAGGAATACTTGTTGTTGTATACTTCATAGGTTTTTTTAATCAAAGAGTTACTTATCACAGTTTCTTTAAAAATTATTACTTCAAACCTTCTCTTTAGCAATTTTGAGTTACAAGTTTTAATAAAATCGCAAATCTTAAACCGTTGAACAGAATTTTACCATAAATTATCTGCTGCACAGTTTTAGTCTTATTCATTACTTTTGTCTTATTCATACAGTCTTTGTTTGTTACGTTTAGGTATGTCGAAGATGTTTATGTGAAGTGACATAGCTTATAAGCCTTAACGTCATGATACATTAAGTAATGCCGTTTGATCGAATCTTAGTGGCTTCGGAATAGGGAATGTTTGCTCATGTGTGAATGAACTGGATTTGCGTGTTGAAATGCTTGAACCCTTTACCACCTGCCTTCTTTGGTACACCTTAAGGAGAAGTATTGATATATTATGAAGCTTTAAAAATATTTTGGCAGTTTAAAGCATCAACATTAAGGTAGCTCAAAGCGTAGCATTATGGAAGGTTACACAATTCACCAATAACGCACAATGAATGTATTTGTCCTTATTGTTTACCTAGAACCTCTGCCAAAATCTATTGTTTTTCTATTATTATTTTCGTTTTCGAGAACCTTGAGATTTAAAAAATATATAAAAATAAATCAATCAATTTTTGTAAACCTTTCATTGAGGAGAGAGAGAACCACGAAGTTTGAATAATAGCTGAAGGTGAGACAACAAGAATTTTAGAATAGGTATCTCGAAGTTTATTGTCTGTATTCCATTGAATATAAGAGACGAATTTTATAGAACGGCTAATATGTCCTGGCCTTTTCTGCTCTTTTGCATTCCTCAATGCTTAAGTCTCTTGTTTAATTAAATGCTTATTACTATAATATATTAGTTGAGTGGGAAACCAAAATGTGTGCGTACAATTTGTTTCAGCCGTGACACTTTATAACAAAATTTAAATTTATGAAAATAGTAATTTTTTAATCATTTAAAGCACATTTTGGTCAGATTATTTAAATATTGTATTTGTTATTTACCAATTCCGCTGCTGAAATAACGTAAGTGAAAAGAGACAAACCATGAGGAAGACGGGAAGTTTGGTTAATAATGAGTAAAACTCATGAGCGAAGAGAAGCTGTTACTGATGGAGAAATTTCTTATTTTCCCTATAAAAATGAAAAATTTGCTTCACAGAATTAGTTTCTGAACCAAAATATTTGAGGATTCGCATTCTGCGACACACCTCTGGGTTAATATTTTACAAAACAAAATGCGTTCCAACAATGCTTTTAAGGCATTGCTTGCTTTCATATTGCATTGCGTGGTGATCATTAAAATAGAATTTCTCCTGGCTATTACGCCTGTTGCCACCATTGGTGATGCTGAATTTCGAAAGAGTGAATTAGATTATTTTTTGCCATTCACCTTGATTATCTTGGAATATGTGTAGCATTAAACGTAAAGCATGGGGCTACACTGTCTCATCATAAAAAAGTACTTTTATCAGGAATAACTGTCTCCATGAGAAAAGAATAGAAGCATAATGGGATCAATTTTGAATGAAATAGGCCAGACAGGCATAACCAGGGTTAGACTCAGGGTGATGCAGCTGGTTCGCAGGATCCAGAGCTTTGAGATAACTCTCTCACTCCTAACTCAATGGATCGCGCATAAACACGCCATGTGATCGTCACAATGAATAAAAGTCGACTTGGAAAATAAGTCTTCATAATCTATGAAAAATTCGCTTTTCATCTTTGCCCGTTCCTGATGCACGTTTGTGGAATAGAAAACTGTTTGGATAATCCTATGTAATTACCAAAATATTTTTCATCCAATTCTAAATGAACACGCTGAAATGAAACACTATGGATCAAAAGGAGTGACCGGGGAATTAGTTATTGGATACTTTCCTTAAGAAACGAGAAGAAAATTGGATTAGCGTTAGAGTAAATAAATTGAAATATCAGATAGATATTTGACGGTATTAGACAGACGGTAGCCAGACACAAGGGCCATTAATTTGGACGCTTGGCCTCAGCAGAGATCGGGGGCGGTCTCCAATGACTTGAACTATGTCCGGGGAGGTCGTTAGAGCGAGGCATGGTGGTTGCGGGAAATAGTCGGCTATCACAAATCCGGGCCCCGTACCAATGCTCTAAGATTGCTGACACAATTCAACACAGGCTGCAAAAATTCATGTAGGCTATCATAAAACTAGATATAATGTAGAACAAATGTTTTTCTCAAAATAGCATGCAAATTTACACATTATAAAATGGACGAAAGAAATGTGTTGAAAAATTTTTTATATCTATATATATAGACATATATACATAAAATTATGCATACATACAGTATGTATAATTTTAAATTGAAAAAACAAATAGGGAACGATAAGTTTTAAAGGTTTAAGGCTTCTCTAGGCTATGTTTCTGCTGTGCTTTATTTGTTCATTTGTGCGGGAGAAAACAGATACTTGCATAAACCTCCGCAAATTCCAATTCACTGAAGAATTACTAGCTCAGAGGATGTCAGAGGTATAAGAGTAGCTCAGAGATTCAGAGCATCAGTCCGGAAAGTCGTAGGTCCGTGGTTCAATACCCAGACCTGGGAAACGTTTTTTGTGTAGCATTAGTTTCCTTCCACCTTCCCCGCTTTCCTTGTGTTTTCTTTTATGTATGTGTGTATATAAAGCGAACGGTTATAAATAAAAGAAAAACACCAGAAAAGTGGGAAAAGTATCTATATATTTATATACATACCAAAAAAGCGATCGGTTATACATAAATGAATACCGATACTCTGAACCTCTTGAGCTACCAATTCTTCAATGAATTGGAATTTGCGGAGGTTTATGCAAGTATTTGTTTACCCCCCGCACAAATGGACGGCTATAGCACAGCAGAAACATAGCGTAGATAAACTCTAAACCTTTAAACTTATCGCCTCCTATTTGTGCTTATTCCTTTCTCTTTCCATGATTGGTGACTATTGACAACCCTTGCCACACATCCATACGGGGGTATTTGAACTCTTGGGTCGGTGTACATAGTAGGTACGAGCACAACTGACTTCATTTACATAGCCACTAGAACTACTATTATCCACCCAAACCAAAGGGAAATGGCAAGCACTACCAATGCCTATAATTTTTATGAATTCTTCTATTTTATTTTCTTTTATTCGCTATTTTCGCGGATTGTGAATGCCGAATCCATCATAGTGTATCAAATTTAGCTGCGAAAGAAGGGTTCTTTGCTCGATGACTAAGCAGTCGTGGACAGTCATTAGCGGCGGTCCATTTTTAGAGAAAGACGGCTCTATTAAGGCAAAAATTCCTATGATTAAAAAAGGCTACCGCACTGTCAAAGGCCACTTCAGAGCAGATGGCAGTAACCCTACTTCAAATCATTGAAGGTGGAGAACGCTGAGGGCGATACAGAAGCACTCATTTTACAGCACGCACAGAGGATATTGACGACTTTGATGCTATATATAATCTGGAAGGAATGGACAATCCTTTGAAGTATTAGACCAAAGAGTGGTAGCTCATAACCTCATTGCTCTAGATTTTCATCAACGAAATACATAAAAGAATCTTGTCAGCTACATTATATCAAATGTGAATTATACCTCTATTCGGATCTCGGAGATGATATCACAGTACGCCGAGGGAGTATCGTCCGTGAAGGATTGTTTTACAGAATGTCATATATAACTTCGTACTCGTTAAGGAGCAGTACACCTGAAAGTAGAAATGGGGACAACGGGCTTAGATGTTTTTTCATTGCGTGAAATAAGGAAATTCTGAATGTAAATCTTCCTGATAAACGAAAATAAGCAAGCGACAAAGACCACGGATACTATTAATGGTATGTGACAGGTATCAACGCCTACAGCTAACTACGATGGTGGGAAAGTGAAAGGGGTATCGAATAGTGTGGACCGATGAACACGATATTTTCCTGATGTCTCTTTCGTGCGTGAACATATTGCGTATTGACTTTGAGTATGCTAATTTTAAGAATCCTTAATCCCATGGCAATATATTTGAAATTGTTCCGAAAATGCGGTGTGAAATTTCTGAGAAAGGAATTGTAAGGGAAATTCTTCTGGTCATAGAATATTAAGGGAACTTTAGTAGAAAAATCATGAAGAGATGTAAGATGAGTAGCAACTAGGAAGTAGTTAAACTGAATGGAGTTTTGAGTAGGTAGGTATTCATAAAAACGGGGAATGTTAAAATGTTTGGTATTACCTACTTATATACGTACAATCTAAAAAAGGATAGTGAAATTAATATTGTGGTTCTCGGAGTGAGTTCTAAACATATAATATGATTCGAATCGGTTAATTTATTCCTTAGAAATGTTCAGATTTAGCCCAGATTCGAGTTTAATATTCATTATTAATTCATATAAGAACATCGTATCTAATTTTTCGTTCCCCATTGCCGGTTGTTTTAGGAAGGAGGCAATCAAATAGCATCCATATCCCTGGGGCCAGCTCTTGGCGTGTTCTTATATAAACAGGCACAGAATTCCTAAAAGGAAGACCGTATGAAAATTGTGAAATAAAATATAAAAAAAAACGTAGAAATGCAAAAATATATTCAGGATTTCTGTCATTTTGACTTAGGTTCTTTTAATAGAAAAAAATCTGTAATCCTAATGAATGCATTTTAATTGTACAGAAATAGTATTCAAACACATTTATGAAGGAAGCCTAAGGTACTTTTCCATTAGTAGGATATCCGTAATAAATTTAAATAATTCTCCACAAGGCACAGGTTCTTGTACGTAGAGATGGAATATTCATACATTTTTAAAACTTTTTGCACTGATTGCATGAAATTCAGTATGCATTAAACGATTTTTTTAATTATTGCATCTTAATATCGTTTGGTTGTATGCTATTATTAGGAAGTAATAAAATCAATAAGCAACGTATGCGCATGCGGCCTAACCGACGAAGCAAAAATAGTAAAAGAAGAGAATCTGATGATTCTAATATATTTAGAGAGAGTAAGGATAAATGGTAGGAAAATCTATATTTTGCAAAAAGGATAAAAAGAGAAGAGGGGAAAATATAAATGTGCTCAAAAAGGGAAATAGGTTCCGCATAAACTCTCCGAAAAACTCTACCGAAGGAGAAATGCACGAAAAATACCTTTCGCTGGAACATGCCTGACATCAGGAAAATATCCTCTTCCTCCATCTACATCTACCTGTAACCCTGTAAACCACCACTGGGGTGCCCCCACACCAGACATGCACCATCAAATTATATTCCACTCGAATTTTAGAAACAAACTGAGAGGTTGTAACATTCTATCAATGGAAGAAGACTGCATCAACAGCCTTGCATACACTAGATATCCAAGCAAAAAATAGTACTCTACGCATGCCAGATGAACTGCTAGTAGGGGCTTCAATCAAAGGGGGTAAAATAAGGATACTAACCAGGCTACATAGCGTAAAATATAGTTTCCTGAAATTTTGACAATTATTCTGATATCTTATCGCTAGCGGGAAAAATTACATTTTTAACCTGTCCGTTCTACAGTCTATCTCTATGATATTATTTTCATGGTATATAATTTAGACCCTCGTCGGTGAGTGTCTCCCAACCTAGTTCTTTTAATAATCCAGTATTGCTACAAAATTTATCATTGCATCGTTTTACAAATCTAACTCCATTTCCCCGTGGGAAGAACACAATAGGCCCTTTTATACAAGATTTTTTTTAAAGATCGGGAAACAAAGAAATATAGAATAAACTACTTGTCAGTGACCTCAGTTTCGTAATGATGCGGTGCTTACCTAGATTCCAGAAGCGAGAGGAGGGAAAAAAAAGTATAGCAAGTGGGAGAAAAATAAGGCCAACAAGGATTAACCTTCAAAGAGGCTGTAAAAAATACCAGGAGTGGTTGAAGGGGGGAGATAGAAAATGAAATCGACAATAAAAGAAATCAGTTCCTTGAAAAGATTGGAAAAGAAATGAATTGGATGTTAATAAAAACCAAAAAGGAGATGGACTGATTATTTATATGGAATATACGCTTTACATGGGATATTTGAAGTTCTTCATAATACCTTGGATAACCACTACGAGAAATATCTCAGGATGAATAAAATTCTGAATAAAAACGTTGAAAAATCTATTTTAAAGAAGAAGGCAATATGAGGAGATGGAAAGACTATTTAGAGCAACTTCCTAGTGGAAGCCAGAGACTATATGGGGTGTAAAAGCCAGTTTTGACTCGTTCCGGAAAAACCAATATAATAAGATTTTTTCCAAAGCTGAATAATATTTGCCGCTTCTGGGGATCAAACCGGCGACCTTCGGCTCCGTAGTCAGACTCGCTACCAGTGGGCTACCTCAGCCTTTTATATAGAAATAAATATATATATATATATATATGTATACATATATATTT
>LYUA01000036.1:1339361-1354252 GCA_002093875.1 Calopteryx splendens | reverse complement strand
ATGCTGTCGCTGCTTAGCGTGTTTCTCACGAGTGTATATAAATATATATATATATATATGTATACATAAACACACAAACTTAAACGTGAAATATAACTCACTGATTCATCATAGTCTCACAAATATCACACAAAGCCCACAAATCTGAAATTGTGCAGAAACGTTACGCTTAGGGCCTAAATAAATACTAAGAAATCTTTTTCTTTATTATTCCTCAAGAGAAAATAGTCTTTAATCGTATTACGTAAAATCAGGTTCCCTTCACTGATTTGGATCTTAACATGCCTTCCTTAATATTATCTTACGTTATCGATAGCATTAAAAGTCAGTATTTCTACATAAATCATTCACATAATCTATTTACTTGGTAATCAGTGAAGACGATTTAACTGATATAATTGACATCCGTTTTATTATCGTTACCAACTGTTGCCTCTTTTAAAGTTTCCCATGAATCCAATTTATACAGGTGTTAATAAGACGTGTAATTTACTATTGATTTGGCTTTTCTTTTTGTTTTGGAATTCGTTTAATTTTCGCTATAAAATGTTTTTAAAGCATTCTGCTCATCGATGGAGTATTATAACACAAAGCGGAAATTGCCAAGAAATATAGGCAATTGCTTAAATTGTGATTTTGGCTATTGTATTGGTTTTTCTATGCATAGATGTATATGTATTCGTACTTCTTTGACGGACGTAGTTCTTTACCCACATTACGATCTACTGGTTGGGTCAATTGTGACTAGAGCCCGTGTATAACCTATGTTCTCTTTTCTCTTGCTTTCGAGAGTGTTAATTTTGCTTTTTGAGCGTTTTCTCCCGAGTATTTGCTTTCTTTTTTATCATTTTTCTACAATATTAAAGTGTGTGACTGACTAGTTCACAGTGTATGTGCTTTTGAAATCCATGGCGAAGCGCGGGTATGCCTTTATTGTAAAAAATCTTTCAATCATCGAACTGCAGTAATAGTGCCTAATTCTAAGTAAATAAAAATAATAAATAATTATAAATGCAAATAACCAACGTTATTAGCAGATTAGCACAAGGAAGGAGCACTACTATTCCACAAAAACAAAAGAGATGATGTTTATCCGTAATGCTGTTTGTAGAGCAGCGGTGCAAAGTTACGAATTCCAGTTATTTGGTAGTCTGTCGAAAATGAGTGGGATATATCCAGTCTCTGAAATTTATTCCACATCGCTTCAGCACCCTACATGCCACAAACGTTTCCCCTGAATCTTCCTTCTGCTCATTTTTTCTACTCATTCATATGCTGTCCAAATTGTATATGCTTTTTCTTTTCTTTCTCAATTAACAGCACACTCTTCAAAAACCCGTACCTCCCCATACATCTTCCTTGCGGATTTTCTGCCTTCTTCGAGCTACCCCGAGTAACGTTGACGACCAATGCCTTTTTCCGTATTTAGCTTAATATCTTAATACTTCTCCAAAGTCATTACCAAATAAATTCAATCTATGCCTCATCCACTTTTCGGAAGGCTATTTATAACCCATTCATATCAACGCTCCTTTTCAAAACCTTAACTAACATTTTATTTACTTCTTTAAGTAGAGTCTAGGACATCCTATTCGTGAATATTTCCATTTTCTACTACTAATAATCACTCTATTATGTTTATTTACTAAACTTAACACTACCGGAAGAATTGTATTGAATCCTTAGGTTCAACTCCTAGGCGACTGTGGATAAGCATTAAAAATCCCCAAATCAACGCATAAACCCCTCCTTCAGATTCCTACCATTAATACAGGAACTCAAAATCTTCAAGGATTGAGCATACAAAATCCCGAGATTAATGTAAAATCAAAGGACCGTTTACGTAGGATATGTGGATCCAGCAAAGAAATCCATGTGTTCTTCTATTAAAGTAAATGCAAACTATTTTAACCAAGTTTCGAGTACACTAGTCAGCTAAGAGATTCGAAAGAAATTTGGCTATCCTCCATTTATAAATTTAGAATTTTAGACAAACAGAAATTTAGAAAAAGTTAAAATTTTGAAAATAATAATAACAACAATAGTAAATTCATTAAGAATATTTATTTCAATGTATATATTATTGATATTATAAATTAAATAACTTCATTTATCAAATTAATTGTATTGTAATTATTAAGTGAAGCAAGAAACATAGTATCCGGTTACCATAACCTAATTATTTATTCTCGCATGTTTAGTGTCTTTTTTCTGCAAGCACTATAATATACTTTATAAATGTTTAAAAATATTTCAATAAATTAGTCGCTAGACGCGAAGGTATGGTATTTTATAGATATTTCGTAGTCTGGTAGTAATGAGATATGTGCGTTATGAATAGATATGTGTGTACGTTTTTTGTGCCGGAGCTTTACTTACAAGGAGTTGAATTAAAATAATAATTAGCAGAAAAGATGAAGATATATGCACCACATTAATTTGCGTAAATCCCGAGCCTGATATATGTTCCTCAGCTGTATAAAAAAAAAGATCTCGCAGCTTTTGCCATGAAGGAAAAGTTTTTCGAGGCAGCACGTTGGGGACACATCAGGGGTAGGTTGAGGATTTATTTTCTTCTCTTTATTAGGGCCGAATAAAAAGGAAACTTAAAAGTAATGGAATGATCTAAAACGTTCCAGTTATGGAAACAATTTCACAAATTTTAGTTAGAAAATAAATTACTTTAAGTATAGCATTTAACAAAGATCAGTTGGTTTTTCATCAAGTAGAATGAGAAACTTAACTTAGACAAGTTTTTCGTCGAAATCGAGTTCGCAAATGGAAGTAGATAAGTCCGGAAATAGGGAAATTGAACCGATATTTCGTCTACGCTAGAGATTAAATGATGGATCATTTTCAGTTATTTAATATTTCATCAAGTGTGTACTTTACTTACTTTTTTAAACTATAACCTATCTCATTACCGGCTTTGAAACAGTCAATTTATGGCGTCACATACCTCCTGTATTCATTGTTAAGATAAATTAATAATTCGATGATATTAGTCACTGCATTTTAATCATTTAGATGCCCAAGACTGACTTCGCATTCCACGAGTCCAGAACGTGAGATTAACTGAGTATAGTGCAATTCATTGATCGACCACGCAATAAGTGCTAGTTAGATGTCTCCCTCAAGTCCCTCTCTTCCATCATTTTTACACGTTAGCAAATAATTCAGTATTCCCTTGTAATGTTACACAATAGAAGAATCCAAATTAACTTCAGTCACAACTATCGACTAACGGTTTTGGGGTAAAAATCAACCTACCAAATACAGAGTTGGTGACTTGACAAAAATTGAGAGCTTCTAAAACGCATATACGCAGCAAATATTTTATGATTAATAGAGCTCTATAGTCGCTTAGTGAGGGCAAAATAAATCATTATGAAATATACTTGTCTCGAATAACTCGCTAAGGGCGTTATTAATATTTATATTTCCGAAAATAGAAGTTCTATGACGCTTGCTTCGTGCTCAGAAAACTCTCCCTCTCAACCCGTAAGCATGCTTGTATATTTCTGCTAATTTCTTGTATATTTCTCGTATGCTAAATTTTCAATGAAGTTCCAAAGCACTAATCAACAACTAAAGGATTCAAATTTTCGTTGAATGCTTATTGTCTCTGTGGCGTCGTTCTATCGTGAATAATTCTTCGTAGGAAATTGAAAAACAGCATCGGACACCGAGGAAAAATATTTAGGTCGTTTATTTGCATCTTGCTGTTTTTTCTGTTTTAAAATGAACTGTTGTGTGAGCGGAAACTTAGCATTTTTGCCATATTTATTATCTGCTGACACAAATGGATCTCTTTCACTTTGCTTGCGCTATTTGGATTATGTTTTTTCCCATTCCCATCGCCATCCTAGCATTCCACTGCACTTTTCATTTCACGAGCCGCTTCCTCGCAGGTTGTTGCCGCGCCCATGTCGACAAAATATCATCTCAAGCTGTCATTCATCCGTTTCCAAGCAGAATTTGAGGTAATGAACACTAGCCGGGCCAGCTTGTTACAATACATGGTAACAATATGACGTAAAGAGTCATAAATATTTCATAGAGCGCTGATTTTTTATTGCCTTTCCTATTTTAAATAGATATAGGTAACTTCTTGATATGATTGCATTCTTTTCCCTAACGAGTCGCCCGATTAAATGGTCTCCATCCTAGCAGCTGGAGTTATCTACTTCGCTACATCTACAGCAACTTTTTCTCCTGCACTAAAACCAGGGTTCCGAAATTTTGAGTATTATTCTGGAAACTGGCTCTAATCTAATCAATCTATACTTTTGGAATTAAAAATATTGCTTTTCAGGTTAACCACCATGCTTCGCAGTGCAATGTAGTGAAGAGTACTTACTTAGCACTGGTAATGCTGTTTCCAAAGTTTGGAGTTAGCTGAGGAAATTCTCGTGTTCAATGCCATTATCATTATACCGGATTTCAAAGCAATTTTGCAGCGAAAATAGAATGCCACAATTGATAAGGAAACATAAGGAACCCACTCTATATCAGTAGATAATTTCGCCCAGAAAAACAATAAAATGAACTCCCAAAGAATTAGTGAAAGTGAAGTGAAAGAATGTAGAGGAAATTCCATCGCCGACTGCTGTTCGGCTGTAATGATTTTTATTTCAACCAAGAAAATGTGAGAACGTTATTATATTTTGAGCCTTTAAAATAAGCGAGAGTGGATGTTAAAAATCCGTCAATTTATCAGACTTGAAGATTACGATTTAAACTTTTGCGATTATATGAAGTATTTTTGAAAATTTTGATCTCGCAATAAATTAAAAGTGGTAATAGGGATGCTTTTTAAAGCTGTATGCATGAAAAAAGGTCGACTATAGACGCCGAAATAAAAGATGATCTTTAATGTGAGAAGCATCTTGCATACAATTTGTGTAATCTAAATGCAAAAACTGTATAGGCTAGGCGCTTATGCTATATTGATGGAATCCGCCTACCTGGTGATATTTCCTCCGGAACACACACGAAAGTCACGCTTTAGTGAAAGGAAGATGACCCTCGAGTTCCACTCCCACAATCCTACGGCTTAAACATTCGAGAACCAACGGGCACAGAAGGCGCACCCCAACTATATTAAAGGCCGGCTACTTGAGGTCCTTAAACGGCACCGAAAATGAGATCTCCGGAACCGAAAAGGGAGAGGGAGGGAAGAGTTCGGTTCTCGAGGAGAAATTCGGAGAGTGCGAGCGGGGAGTGGAGGGAAGGGGGGGGCACAAGAGAGCTCACGAAGGTAAGTAGGATAATCGCTTTTCTTCAACCCCTCTTCCTTGCGCTTTGCATCTTCACCAGAACAGACACACGAACGCCGGCTTACCACCCACCACGGTAGGGACCAAAAAAAAAGGAAGAGGGAAGGAGGCACATAAATGGGAGGGGGAGAGAGAGAAAATGGAGGGGGGTTGGAGAGAAAGAAAACCGACACTTCGACGCACCTGCACCCTTCCTCCCGATCTACCCTTCCGACCCCACTTTTTGATTCCCCTTGCGATCCAGATTTCCCAGAAGACATTGCGTCCTCCTCTTCCGCAAAACAACCACCGCCTTCCTCCGCCATACTAAAGGGACGACGACAGGTCGGTTGATTTTGGGATGCGGGACAGAGTAAGACGTAGAGAGAGAGAAACAGAGGGCAGAATTGGAGGAATAAATGTGAGAAGGAAATAGAAATGAGTAAGAAAATGTGTGAAGGTTGAATTTCTTGGGCAACCGCGAACTGATTACAACAGATTGAACACCGTGGGGAGGTATACTTTTAACTGCCCCTAAATAGTATTAAGCACCCTCTTCGTATTAGCCTGCATAACTATTTACGCCAACACTCCGACTGTCGGTCATAATCAGTTCTCCATTTCATTAATGGTACTTTTTTCAACTCTCTTTAACTTCCTACTGAGTTTTCCTATCCCTATCTCTTGAGGATCTCACCTCTTCCGTTAAATACAAGACAGATAATTTTCACAAGATCTTGTGATGACGGAGATTTAACTACAAGCCGAATCGAATTCTATATCATCGAGAAATGGCGTCGAAGATGCAGTCGATAAAAGTGAAAACGAACTAGCGATAACTTTTAGCATTTATAAATTCTTTAAATACCTAGTGATTTAAAATGGAAATCACCAGTTCCTTTTTTTAACTACTTTATTTGTTGAACTTTCCATTGGAGGATAAAGTAAAAACCACTAATTAATTCAAAATAATTAAATAAGGCATACTCATTAATTGAATTCAGAATTAAATTTGAACCCAAATCAACTGATAACAATTTAATTCATGTAATGGCGATTTTAAATTCAACAGTTAAAATGGTGTACCTATCCGGATTCAAGATTGGATGAAAAAAATCTCATTCCGAATTCGGAACAGATCACATTTTTTACCTAAACCTAGAGGAAACATAATCAATAATTGAAAGTACGTGCACCACCGCTTCACACGATTCAACTCACGGTTCGAGTTCATGACACAAATAACCCAAAAAAGAAAAAGTTAATAAATATTAAATACCACATTCATTTACATTTACATCATGAAGATTTTATGTATATTTGAAATTTATATGCTTATTTGTTATAACGGATTACTTAGCAAAACTTGGACCTTGGTGTCTGGATGAAGATGAATCTTAACTCAAGTCAAGCCAAGGAGTTATTCTATAAAGGCAAGCTTTTGAATAGAGTTAAAATATCACACTTACTTGTGGAAATATTAAGACTCATAGCAACGATCATAAATTTTCACTGCAATCATTAGGTGTGGTTCAAGTATATCTCTTATCACGATATATGTTTCTTACTTCAGGGAAGTGTTTCGGCCCATACGGAGGAGCACTTAAAGCTGGCACGAATTAGAAATCAGCTCTATAAATGTCTAATATGTATTTTCGGTCATATTTTCCTGTTCCTGTAATCGATAACATATGTTCCTGTAGAAACAATAACATTCTGGTTCGTCGAGTCAAACGGAGAGGATGGCCCGTAGAGCTTATGCCTAGAGACGAAGTAAGAGAAGGAGGGAGAAGAAAAAGGGAGAGTGCAAAGTAATGAGGATGAGTGGAAAGTGGACGGAGAGGGAATGAGAAGGGAGAAATTGAATGACCAATCAGGGAGAGAAAATAAGACAAATTAGGGTGAGGGGAGAAACGGGAAGCAAAGGAATCGAGTAGAATCCATTTCAGGTTCAGGAGAAATACAAAAATAAATACAAGTAAGGGGAAAAGAAAGATTCCCGGTGTGCTTCATATGCCAATATTAGAACTGAAACAATAGTAAGAAAAATTCTGTGGTTCACAGAATGATCCATTTATTTTTTTAATACTGGCAGTACTAAAAAAACTAGTTTCGTACTGTTTATTAAGACTTTATTCATATGCGAAAAAATTCACACTGCAAAAATCATTCACCTGAACCGGGACTCAAGGTCAGAAACCTCCAGTGATTTAGCCAGATAAGCCAACCAGAAGTCCTCCTACATAATGAATATTTTAGAGGTTAGAAAATTCACAGTGTCGCCTAGATAGCTTAACTGGATAAACCACTTGGGCGGAATTCGAGGAATCCTAGTTCAAGTCCCAGACCAGGAGAATGATATTTGTACTGTGAATTTGTTCGCATATGCAACAGTGGGTGACCACGCTTAAGCTACAATTAGTTTCTTTCAGCTAGATTATTCATGTAGGACATAGTTTCGATTTGAGTTCGAAGAAATAACGGATGCTTAACGTCTACAGTACAAATAAAATGACAGAGTTGAATTGAAAATGTATCCGGTTCAGTAAAAATCATCTTTCAAATAAAAATATTTATTTTTTTTAGATTTGGCATTTTTTATTAGTTTTTATTCACCATTCTTTAATTATATAGTCGTAAGTTAATGAAGAAATAGAAGAAAGTACTGAATGCTGATGAATATAATGTGAATAAGGCTATAAAGTGTGATATAAAATCGTAATAAATAAAAGTTGTAATAAGGTCGTATGTTTATCATAAAAAGCAAACAAATTTCATATTCCGCAATTTTATTTTTAACTACCTAGGTTTCGGCTATGATGTCATCCTCAGACGATGGACATGGTCTTAATCTAGATAGTGTAAAAATAAAAATTTGGAAAAATCTAGTTTTGTCTATTATGATGAATAATTATCGCCAAGTACCGGACGAAACCACCCGCTCTTATGTTAATATTAACCATTAGAAGTTTACGGAAGTAAATAGATGACTTGGTCCGCAGCTTTATCTCAGCAAACCATAATGTTTTTTAAATACTAATAGAATCCAGTGAGTTTTTATTTTGAATGTTTATAGCTTAATCATTATAACCTAACCAATCCACAATCAATAAAATACGGATGCCAAAACTTAATATTTAATCTTCAAAAATATGTTTCCTAAGCATTTAATTTGACATTATTTGAAATGTTTAAATAACATTTAATTGATATCTGCTCTAATTGATATAATATGAAATTGATTACGCTCTATCGTAAATTTTTTTTGAATTTACGATAAGTAAATTCTTAAGTCACGTTAACATAAATTAAAGCAAAAGTTTTTTCTTTCATGTATTAGCCAATAATTGCAAAATCTCACTATCGCAGTTTTTGAATTTAAGGAAAAACTCAAGAACAGTAAATCAGGACAGAATTCTCTAGTTTTTTGATAATGTTCTTAAAATCTCCGGGTTTCCGATATTCTGACTCCTTGCGTGACCTAATCCGTTCCTGTTTCGTTTCTAATTACATTCTTGAAGACAATGCTTTTGATGATATAGCAGCCAGCTCCTCCTTTGCAAAACTTGTAATAATTCATTATTTTCTTGCGCCGATTTATTTATAAGTTAATTTTGACGCCAACTTTAATGGATTATTTTCAAATTTTAAGTTTTTTTTTAAATATTCAAGCATCTTTTCCAGGATAGCCGTTATTGTTGAACTTTTTTTACTGAGGACGACAAGAGAGTAACTCCCTTCTCGACTCCCATTCTTGATTTCTCAGGTGCTCCCCAGTTTTCAGTCGATATTCTGACTTCACTTATCGTCAAAAGTGTTTCCAGATATCGTTCTTTGGAACTCAGCACGGACATCGGGACGTATCAAAATAATATTTTGAATTTTCAAAGCCTGCTGAAAACTAGAGAGTGAATACTAAGCTCCTGTGGAAAGAGACAAGAAATAAAATACCTAAGAATTGGAGCACTGCAAATTATTGCATGAGATGGTGGCATGTGTCGACGCTTCTTTGTCTACCTCGGCCCTTTTTGTGGCCATGACTCCATTCTCCTTCTTGGTCAGTTCCTTGAGGGCATTCCTCCTGGAGTATCCGTTCTTCTCCATGGCAGCCACTAATTGTTCTTTCTTCCTGGGTAATGACTCTGCATCGGAGACGGTGTATGCTCGGTGTAGCATGGTGTAGCTCGGTGTCGACATATGCCACGATCCCATACGTGGCAGGGAAGACAGAAATTAATTCGAGGATCCTTGCCCGGCACAACGTCGTGACGAGATTTAGCTCGGTCGAAGAAGTCCGCGACCTGCTTCCCAAGGCTATAGCCAAGCTACCACATGACCTCTACGAATGAGTCTACCGGATCCAATGCACTTGTGGGAAATGTTGTATTGGACAAACTTGGAGATCCCTTAGATGCAGAATGAAGGAGCATGAGAGGGCCCTAACCAAGAAACAATTCCGGCTGTCGGTAGTAGCTGAGCATGCATGGACTGAACCCGGCCATGACATCAAAGTTCAAAACACAAAGATCATCTCAAAGGAAAACCAGTACTTCCCAAGACTAATATGGGACCCCATGGAAATTACGACTAACTCGGACAACTTCAGCAGGGAAGACGGTTATCCCCTCTCCAGCACGTGGGTGAAATTGTTCGAGCACACCCGTACCCAGAGCAAAAGGACCGTGGAGACACGCACCAGACAGGCGATCAGAACACACCGGACCCGCACAACATATGCAGCATAATGATCATGTATGTTGCCACCTGGCTAAATTCCAAATTGTAGCATTTATATTATTAATAATAATAATAATATATACTCAGCCTAATCTCACTACAGCCTAAACGAGAGTTTGCTTGCCCATTCGCAATGCAATTTGTATATATTCACAAATCCCTTGGCACAAGCAAATAAAAACGCTTTGAATCTTGAATCTGAATCAACCACACCGCAGCAACCTTTCATTTTCCGCACGGTTTGGCTCCCGACCCCAAAGAGGACTCGTCCTATAACGGTGTCCATGGTTGTCTTCTGTTATGTCATATTACTTATATATTTTATCATATGTTATGTACACTTCAACCATGGAATTGAACTTCACCGCTTTCTTCACATTATATTTATCCCTGTGGTGCTCTATAACCCCGAAGAGGAATTCTTCCTAAATGGGGTCCACAGAGGATGTTCTTGTTATTATATATGTTACCATATGTTACTGTCGTTATTCTCGTACTGTCACTGCGGAATAAACATCTTGAATCTGAATCTTTTCTCAGCGGAATCACTTTCACCTAAAGATGTTCTCGGGAACGAGGACGAAACTGTTTTCATCGCCAGACATATGACGCGATGGAGCACCGGAAGCCATTCAGCACCCCAGCAGTCTGTAACGGTTTTAATTTAAGCAGCACTAAACCTGAAATCTGATATTTTGTTTTCAATCGGCTAAAAAATGGGAGACGTTAGCCTTTCATCAGACAAATGAATTTTGATTATAGCGCAGTAATGCACAGCATACACGATATTGAATCACTAAACGACTGGTTACGCGCTGCGTGCACTACCAATTACTTCAGCCCAACCATTTATGTCGCATCAAATTCCTTTCAGCTATCGGCTATGGGGGGAATCAGAGCGGAAAAAGAAAGTTAAGGAGAGTGACGCGGAAGATTCCGCGACTTCGAACATAGATTCTCCCTTCAATTTTCTTTTAATTTCAATTCCAATGAAATCATGCAGTGATTGCAAATTGGAAGAATGACAAGCACGAATGATTAACAATTCTACAGTTAAAATTGATGTAGCTACTGCCCCTAAAATTATTAATTTTACACATTTTTATCAAAATAATACTAAGAGTTAACGATACCCTAAACTGATGTCCTATCAATTGACTTTGTGATTTCGCAATGCCTATTTTCGAGGATTTACGCGTAGCCATTTCAGCTATTGGCCAAGTTTAACTTGGCTTGAAACTGTCTAAGAAAGAGATTCTAATAAACTATTGTATTAACAGGTATACATGATGAAGAATAAAATTTTTATTCAGCCTAAAGAATTTTTTAAAGTTCAACTGTTATTATTTTCTTATCCACATAAGATAAAAAATTGTTTTAATTGTTGTTCTGAACATCGTCCTTTAAAAAATTAAATACGAGCATTAAATAGCGACGTCATCTCGCAGAGGAATCATGTTCAACGAAGCGGATGATCCTGAGGAGATACAGTAAGTAATTCGAAACGCTAATCGTCTCCTCAATTTTCAATCAATTTTGAATTCCAATTCATCATAAAATATTTAAAAAAACTTGGTTTTTCCACAATGAAAATTGTAGGAAAACCAAGTTTGTTTATCTTTTATGATGAATCGTTTCCACAAAGTAACGGCCGATACCACTAGCCAATTTGTTGGCTATTTCCTATTCGTTTTAATATTATTTTTCACCTCTGACACTGAATTGCATTTTATAAGCATCACAAAAGAATTCTCGAAGGGGCAAAGAGCCGTACAGGTTTTAGGGAAATTTTTTGTGCACAAAACCACCAGAAGAATGAAATTTAGTTCAAAATTCCTATCATAAAAATTTAAATTTAGGTTACAATCCAGTCGTGAATAAACTAAAAGTCCTCGGTATTCTTCAAAACGAATCTTTGGGACACAATTTTATGGATATTCATTAAATAATATTATGAGAGTCCACGAAAATCCTCCGAGTATTATTCTGTAGAATATAACTGGCATGTAATTTGAATAGACTCTCGATACTCGATTATTTGGCGATAATACCTATTTTCGGATGGCCATTGAAATTGTATTCCAATGTTTCCACGTCCATTTGCGGCGAATCGAGTAATTGAGGATGAGGCCAGAAGTATAGAAAATATATTTAATCGAGAACACGGGAAGTGTGATTGACTCTTTGATGTTCTTGCAGCCTTGATTAAATTCTCCAATCAAGGCAATGACGCTAGTTGGAAAAGAGCTTGGAGATTTGGGCATTAAAAAAAACAAATGAATGCTTCAATAATTTAACACTAACTTTGAGGTTAATTGACTTGATTTTCACTGATTCTATGAATCAGTGAAAAGCTTACACGATATTATTTTCATAACATTTGAGTCAAACTGCTACAGAATTTGGTCACGATTTTGGTCTCCTTGGGGCTGGTTACGAAAACTACGAGAGCGATCACTCTCCTAGCACGTTCATAGCAAAGAAGACGTTAAGAACGCGCGTGGGAACAAATTGGGACACGGTATGAATAAGTGGATAAACCTTACGCCTTCCTAAATATAACGCATGGAATTAAAGGAAAGTAGAAAGCCAACGTGTAGCGGGGGCACCATGGAGTCGGAAACTGAACTCGGAACGCAGAAAAAATGTGGGGAGTTGGCTCAAGGTAGGGAGAGTATATATCGGGTAAATGACATAAACCTGAGGTGAATATGATTATCCAAACCTTGAAAAATTGCCCGGCCGCGGGAAGCGAGCGACCTCAAAGTGACGGAAGAGCGAGAAGGACGAAGAGGAACCCGGAAATTGGAGGCTGGTGGGGAAGAGGGGAGATAAAGGAAAGAATAATGAAGCGTAAATGACAAAGAGAAGGAACAGGAATGATCGGCAAAACGGGAGGAGGGTGGAGAAGAAGAAGAGGAAGACGACGAATGGACGGGGTAAGAGGAGACACCTAGGAATAAAGCCCGAATGACTCGAGTACACTTTCGTTAGTTAGCATTGCGCGAGTGATCCTGCATTCTCTCTCGCATGTATCTACGTATATACGATCGAATTTTCTTTCTCATTTTTCATGTTGGCTTTTTTACACGGTCAAATTTCAGGTAAATTTACTGCGTAGGAAAGAGATTTATAAGCAAACAAAACCGTCATGCGGAAATTTATACGTCCAGTTGTTTAGGGGATATCCGTGTTAAATGATTGGAAATTACAAAGTCTGCGGATTGCGTTACTTCCCGATTATCATAAATGGGAATCGACCAAGTCTCGGCCTCAACTATCTCACATATCCAAGTTTTGAAACGTGGAGCTCAGAGAGTTTACTGAGAGTAATCGGTGTTTATCCTTGGTGTGAGTGTTGCACGTACGAAGGGGAGGCAACCGACTTTTGGCGCTAGTGTGCTGTTTACTACTGGAATGTGAAAAATAATCATTTTTAAATTTCACATTCAATTTTCAATTATTTCCGCAGCGTTTTATTTATTTTTCGTCAATTATAGACACCTGGAAGCACTATATGTACGTTTTATTAATATTTCCAATTGACACCAAAGGAGAAAGAAACGAATGATACGCCATGTTGAAATTGGAGGTAGTCTATGGTTGGTGATGAGATAAAATCGGACCAATTCTCATGAGATGAAAAATCCCGCGGAATATAACACTATGACGACCAAATTCCACGGAATTTTAGCTTGACACGACCACAACCGTTGTGCAGGATTTTAGCTAACATTTATGCTCGCAAAAACGTTCGCGTGCCACACAAGGCTTAAGAAGCCAAACGTAAACAAAAATTATTTACGAACACGCGCGTAGTTGTCAAATCCAAGGAATCAGATACGTCCACTAACGCTATAAGAGTGTACCGTTTGCACAAAAAGTGAAAATATTCACTTTAAAACTGTTCATTTCAGCCAGGCTTTTCCTTTAAAGAGTTGCACAACACAATGCATTGGGTAGAATGCTCAGGCTCGGCTATTTAACCCCAATACCTACGTGTCCAAGCTGCATGAGCCTCATTTTGAGCCCACTACGGTGCACGATGCGCCATTGAGCCCGCACGATTTCTAGATCAGCACGGACGATCATATTTCTTGGGAACGAAACTTTATCGTTGCAATTAGCAACCTAAGGGAAGCAGCGAAGAATTAATAATGTCACGATTGCTGCTGGCCTTAAGTGCTTCGCTTTCCAGCAGCTCCTGAAGTATCAATTCGACGGATAATTAAAACGATTCATGCTGTATCTTGTTGTAAACAGATTTAACATTAATACGAGCTTTACAATGTTAGGAATATCTATCAAAAAGTAGTACAGTAAGATTACAAATAAGTACCTACATATAAAATAGCACTTTTTCCTCGACGTTCAGAAGATGTTAATTAAGAAGTAGATGTAGAACTAGAAGTTATGTAAAAAGAGTATGTGTAGTCTAGTGTGGATTTATTAACCTATGTGACGAATTTCACGCAAATTTCTCCAAGGAAATATTTTGCTAAATTAAAATCATCATAATCAGCTTCCTTTTATAGTGCTTAAGATATTAAATAAAATGCTTGACTACGCATTTATTACACACACACTATTTCATGCCATTAAAGCAAAGATAGCAGCAAGAAGTTATTTTGTGGGATTACGTGTACTCTAGTCCCTGTTACAGAGATATTCATGTACTCCGTGATAGCTAGCGTACTAGGCAATTTGGATACTATCTAGGATATTCGTCCACCCATTCTTACGGTAACTAACTAGTATTAACTGTTGATCATTTGAGTGGCCTTCCACTTATCTGAAATAGTAATTGCACTGGGCTTGATGGTGGCGTTCTTAAATAAAAGATAAAATTTCAAATAATATAATAAGTAAATCCTTTAAATAACGGTATATTATATA
>LYUA01000036.1:1316631-1338458 GCA_002093875.1 Calopteryx splendens | reverse complement strand
ATATATATATATATATATATATATATATATATACACACACACACACACTACACACAGTTTCTTCGGTAATTAATAACCAAGTTTGCAAAAATCACAAATTAGAGGTTTTGACATTTCTATTTCTGCACTGTTGTTTCCTGCAATCTGCACTGCTTTTACTGTGGTTTCCAAACTTTTCCTTTCATGGCACCGCGTTTGAGAGTCTTAAAAAGTCTTACGATCACAATTATCTAAACCCTCTTCAGTGCATGATGGTTACTCCACCATTAAAAAGAGTAAAATTAATAATAATATATTGCCTTTATTGGGTGATATTGAGACCATAATAGTGCCTTCTTCCACCTAATAATTAGGACCTGAAGATTGTAATACTGTTTGAATAAAGGAAGGCGGTAATATCGTGGGGTAACCTTCTGCCATGCAAAATAAAAAGCTTGAACTTGCATTTTTGTTAAGAAGCATCACTTCTTGATAGAAAGAGAAGAAAATAGGGAGTATGAGGAGGAGATAGAGATAGAAGAAGAGGAAAAAAAGAGAGAAAGTCGGCATGGGGGATGCGGTCGAGAGGTAAGCGGGGAAAAGGAGTAAAGATGATTGAGCTGGGAGGATCCCTTCCCTGCCCACAAAATCCCCACACCAGTTCCCTCGCTCCTACATCCTTCAACCACCCCCTCCTCCCTCGATACCCCAATACACAGCCCGCAGAAGCCCTCCACGCCCCCGACTGAGAACACCCGAAGGAGAAGGCACAAGAGCCACACCTATGTACTGCCAAATTCCCACACAGAAAAAAGGGAAGCCCTCTTCCTTAAAGTGGGTAGGGGAGATGGGTAAGGGTATGTGTGCAGGCTGGGGAGTTGGGGCCTTCGAGTAAGGGTTAGGAGGGGACGGAGGAAACCGAGAGGCCGGCGCAAAGCTGCTTCCGGTTGGAACCGATCGGGAAACAGATGAAAGGGGAGAAGAACATAAGCAGGGGGGGGAGTAATAGGAGAAGAGAGCTCGGGAGAAGGAAAAGTGGATAAGGTGATTACAAATGCTGGGAGAGAATCCGGGAAAAAAAGGGAAGGGGGAGAGAGAATCCTGGAGGGATGGAAAGCTCCTTGAACGAAACAAGACAAGGGCATATGCCTTTTAGAGCCATCGCCGAGAGGGGGATATGTACTACTTACCCAATAAAACGCTATCAAAAAATAATGACTGCGTGGCTGAAATTGACATTGACGTTCAATGATCACCAAAAGTGAATTTTGGGACAAAAGAAACACACCCAATGGATGTATGCGTCTTGATAAGCCGAGGATGCCTCTGGAGAAGGAGAGGGATCGAAGAAAGAAATGTGACTCCCAACACATTTTGGAAATCCATCTAGGATTTCTCTATTTCCCTCGAACTGAAAAAAGTGCGGCACTGAAAAAAGTGCGTGTGTTAAAAAAATATTCGGTAGTAAAGTGAAATTTACATCCTGCGCTTCAATGCATGTAGAAACGCATACCGGTGGCAAGAGAACGCGAGGATTCCAGCCGGGTAGAGATAGAAATGCATCCGGAGGCATGCGGATCCTATATTTTTATCGACATTTTTTTAGAATATTCTTAACTTTTAAATAATACAGATGCCCTCATCACTGTGGAATTCCATTTCCATTACTCAATAAAATCGATTATATAACAAAATTACGAGTGGTCTACGTTCATTAATGTTAAGAGATTTTATAGACCTTAAATTCATTTCTAGAAAATTCATTCGAATTTCGCCTATCGTCTTAGCGATATGATCTAAAAATTGGCAAAATTTTGAATGCCTGGTTATGTAACATTTACTGAAAGGAAGAGAAAGGAAGTTTTAAGCTCAAAGAAGTGCCTGTTTAATTACCGAATGCTACCGCGCAGAAGGTAGGCGAATAATAGTTAATACGATAATTGTTTAAGTAAGTATTTTTAGTAGCTTAAAACGATTTAATTTCAGTTATAAAAAAAGGTTTCTAGTTGAATTTTACACCTATTGAACACGCCATGATTTTCAAAGCATGACGGAGCTGGGGAAATTAGCTAAAACCAAACGTTGAAGATAGCTATACACTTCAGTGCACACCGAGATTCACGTGATTCAAGCCCAATTATCTCCAGAAAATATAATAAACCCGAGCCAGGTACATAAGAAAAACCATCAACTACGAGCCAAATAACTGGAGTAGACTCTATGTAACGCCTACGAAAATAATCATTAATTTATTCATTAGTATATGTACTAGTGATCAATCCACCAATGAATTTATTATAAATAATATTACAAATGATATATTAAATTCCTATAACCCTTCACTCGTTGGCAGTTTAGCGGAAATAACATTGAGGAGAAAGAAAGAAGAAAGCTACAGCCAACATTATTGCCTCATGCATACAGGTCCAGTAAAGGACGAAACCAAATAGTGTAAATCACTCTTTTTCAGAAAACATTTCACATAAAATCGCAAACCTTTCCCCAGAAGAAAAACCTTTAAAATACACTAGCTACAGCCCGATGACAATATTCCATGTGTTATGCGACACGAAAGATAATTTTACTCCAAGCAAAAATCTGTCGTACATAAGGCGAAGTATGGCACCTACGACTCTGTTTTTGGTCCAAAGGGTCCATAGCTTTAGCATCAGGCTTACAGAACATGCCAGATAAGTTATGTCAAACGATCCTTCTTCCTTTGAGGCATGTCATCTGGCAGACTACCCAGCCGAATTGAACTCCACTAAAAGCACGGAAACTGAGAGAACAAAAAAAATTCAAGAAATTTCAGAGGAGAAAAAGAAAGGAAACTTTCAGAATGTCGTCTCTTAAATTTTTCTCTGTATCCATTCTAACCCACCGTCCACTTGGTTTCCGCAACTCTCCAAAAATCCCTCCCCAATGCCCTTTGATTATCTATTCATCAACCCATATACAATCAAACTTTAACTTTTACAATCTGTGTTTCAATATATGGCAATTTGATAACACGTTGAAATGGGAGGTACAAAATATCAACGCTCTATAAGGAGATAATCCATTTTTTTCATAAAATGGGTTTTCGTACTCTGCCGACGTACCCCATCTACCTTGAGTAAGGTATATCACGTTACATTCAATGAAATACGCTTTATTTTCTTAGAGAAAACAATGGCTTGGAAATATAATAAAACTCAAAAATTCTAAATAATCACTAAATGGCAATTTTGATTTAAAATCCTGACATCGTGTATTAATTTTTGACTTGACAATAAACTAATTTTTTTTGTTACATGTATATATTTTTCGGTCTAATCATAGTTCTAATCACGGAACTGCGCTTACTCCTTACTCATCCAGTCCGAGTGCTCAATATTTCGTCACTGCGTTAATTCTGCGTTTACACCACAGTCAAGTTTGAATTCAACATCGCAATCGATAGAGAAAGAGTTTTATTCCTCAATTTCCCTTACTCTCAAAGTCCTTGAAAATTACCTAAAAATCAGCATTTTTTAAGTATCGCTTTGTGATAAACTACCAAAAAACATAAGAAATCGATGCACACATCCCTTTTTAGTTTCCAAGAACGTTCGTTTCACTAGAACATACTTTTTAAAAAGGCATTGATTTAAGGATAAATAGGCATAACGGTCTGAGATAAGATTAAGTTAATGGCTTTATTGAGTTATGGAAGTAAAAGCAGGGTCGAATGGAGGAATCGATAAGAGTGCTCGACTAATAAACACGCAAAATCACAAAGTAGTAACAGATACCATTTTCTTTTCCTTGCCAATCCCAAGCTACAATATTGACACTATTTTGAACGCAGACCAAATATATTGAAATTCTGACGCAAGGCAATACATTTTTTGGCAATACCCTTGGAAAAAAAATAAGAGAGAGAAAAACAGGGGAATTCACGGATATAATTTTCTCTCAAACAAGGGGAACACATAACATGTTTCAAAAAAATACCCACCCAACCCCCGGTTTATCTATTCCGCGCAGGCTAAAGCCGCAGCCGCGCTTTGAGACGGAAAAAATGAATCGATTTTTCTCCTCTTTTTCCTCGTTTGCGTGTCTGTTTCCGTGCCGTTTGGCGGAATGGGCGTAATAAATGGGAGTGTGTAGGTATATTTATCGCGCGTGAGTAATTGAAAAATGGATTGCAAAAACGCCGCATGCTCAAACGGTAGGCCTCGTGACCGGAATGGCGATGTCATAAAAACTTAATAAGCTCGAAGGGCGAACGAAATGCAAAATTGATTACGGATCGTATAAGTTTGAAAGATAGCTTAAAGTCGGGGGGGGGGAGAGAAAGGTAATGAAGGTAATGACTGTGGTATCAGTATTCTCCACGTAAGTATATGAAGACAGCCACGGCCTGAAGCAAACGCAGGCGAAGATGATCTTTTCTTCTGCGTGCTGAAAATAAGAACGGAATCAATGCCACTGTTGGTAGGTCATTTTCCGTGAGCAAATAAGGAGTCGTAAATACTTTAAAATAAAAAAAACCGTAATTTAACCACTGAAACTAAATGCATTAGTACACAAACTCTTTACGATATCGTTCTTTATTAAGATATTTCGATACGTTTTAATAGTTTTTGATGGTAACACAGGCAAAATTACTTCCAGAATTAAAATACTATTATCGATTCTATTTCAAGATCCAATTTCAAAAAAATAATTTAGATTCCACCGTGAAAAAAAATTTTCTCTTTCCTAACCATTCTCAGAAAACGAATTTGGAATATTCTTTGAAAAATTTCCGCCTTACTTAATCGTGTTTTATGTGCAATAATCAGAGACGCACTACTTTTCTGCAAAATGTGTCGGTAAATTTTCAATATAACGTGCACGTTTCCAATAGAAATGGAACTTGCATAAAAAACTTTAGTTTAATAAAATTGCATCAAAATTACGTTTATAGGTCAAGCTTAAAACGCGAACTTCCCTTTCATAGTCAATAATTTCTAATGCAAAGACGCGTGAAAAAACCGTGTTAGGTACATGAAAACGTGCAGTAGGCAACACATACTACATAATTCCCGTGAACCTCTGCGTTCCCTGCATTTCCAATCCCATATTGCATGCTTTGGTATCAAAGACGCAGTAGGTACCTACGTGTACTTTAAAGGGAAGTAGATCCTTGAGCCCAAAAGCACGAAATCATTCCATTGAAATAGATGGTTGGTAATCCATGTTTGCCGTGTAAATTAGCTAATTAATAGGAAATCTGGCGTTTGAATTTCGGGAAATCAGTATCATGAGGCCCAACTTCAAAAGAAAATATATATTATTACCAAAATACTTCTGCTCCAATTCTCAGTTTATAAAACCAGTTATTGTATTTATATCGAGTTCTTTATCAGTACAAGTTACCAGCAAGTTTATTACCACCTGTCCTTACATCTATTTAATGCTTTTACTATGGGCTATCTGTATAGTTTGTTCAAGAGCTTATTGGCTATTTCAGTTCCTCCTACGGTAATATGAATTATATTTTTTAGGTTCATTATTTCAGGATTATGGGTTAAATGGAAGATAAGAGTTCATAGTCTAATTTCTGGTTACAGTTAGTAACAAACGTTAGATTATTAAATTATATTTATAGCCCACCACCTCGAAGTCAGCCCCCAAAGTAACCTTCTAATAAGAATCCCCTACAATCAATAAGTATTTATCTACAAAAGAATTCAAACCCAAGTTTCAATTTTATGACAATAAACTACCCACTCTATTTTTTCTTTCTATTATGTGTGCAATCCAAATAAAAGAGAGTTTGTATTTAGTTAACTCATCCGTTTTTATCGGGTTTATGGTACGCAATAATTTGACCAGTAGGGGCAGTGAAGAGGGGAGCTCATGGCACTCTATGTCGCTGATTCCAATCGCAATCATTCTTTTGTAAGCAATTAATATTTTCAAACTCAGTTTACTTGTAATAAGACGACGCCTAGTGATGATTGTGCCCTCCGGATTAGGGTATCAGGATGATTGTACCATCATCGCTCAGTGTTCAGCTTCCTCTAAGCATCAATCACATATTCGCATCCTAATTCTGAAGAAGTAAACTAATTTTACTCAGAATTAAATTCTTAAGTTCTTTTTTTATCGTCTGAAAAAAAGTTTTTCCATTTAATTCATCTCACCAAATTTGAGAAAATGATACTATCGAATATTCTAATTTGGCCGCCAAATGCCATTCTTAAGCGGGCTAAAATGACATTTGGTTGTAATGAAAATGGCCATAAAGTAAACAAATCGTTATAAGTCTTAAGATAATGTAGTTATCCCATGGAGATTAGCATCGCATTAAGAACGGTTAAAGACTGCTTATACATGAGCATTTGACAGTAATACAATGGTAGATGGATATCTCTTGCCCAAATCGTGTGCCAGAAGAGATCATTTTGCTACAAGAAAATGTCTTAATATCACTGAAATCTATTTTGAGCACAACGTATCATTCTGAAAGAAGATACGGAAGGAAAATTGGTTCATGCGCATGCGGGTAGGATAAGAAACTAACAATTAAGAAAATCGTTAAAAACTCTGGAAGATATTTTAAGGACTAGCATTAAAGAAAATGGGTCTCCACAAGCTGCAGCTCAACAGAGTCAATGCCTTCAAATGAGGAAAAAGTGTTCAACAGTATGGTCATGCCTTAAGTAATAATTTATATGTAGCACAAGGGAACACAGAAAAGAGATATAAATCATATCACACACCACACGAAATATTAGGAGGGAACAACGAGAAAATATTTTAACGTATTTCAACTTGCAACGACACCCGATGAAGCTGGGGTCAACTCAACTACAAAAATGTATCGCATATAAATTTACACATTAAGATAACTATATAGCGTTAAATTAAATTTTTGGAGTTAAAATGCTGTTAATTTTTCAATTTTTTAATCATCTTACTATTTTGTACTTTTGCTGCACGATTGCATTCCAATCGTTTTCCAAAGACGAGAAAACTCTTAAGATCATCTGCCATAATACTTAAAGAAACGTTTATACCAGAAACCTTTTATCCACAGTAACGTATACCCACTGAGAACCTGTTCTTAGCATCATGCTCAAGTGTTTCTAAATCCTGCTAAAATTTTAAATCCATCTTTTCTGATTGATTTTAATATGCGTCATTCCTCAAAACAATTTGTCTACAAGACTCCTTCAGGGAAGTATAACTAAGCAGAAAAAAATTACCAATTACCGTCCAAGAGAGGAAGCAAATAACGTTAATATATGTTGAATGATTCTGTTCGATTTTATTAGCACAAGTACATTTCTCATCTCAGAATACTCATAGATAGCGACAGGTGTTTTTCGCTCGGTAATTTCCCCCTCTCTCATGTCACAAACTTTCAACCCTCAATTATATCACCAAAACTTCGCTTTCACCCCCTTTGAATCTTAAAAATTTTAGCTAATACTGTAAGCTTTATATTGGAATATTTGTTCTTCCATTCCGTGGTATGCGATGGTAACTTTATTATGGATACGTGCCGTCTAAAAGGTGCGAATTATATGATTGTGAAATACTGACTATAGCTCCTTTGCCTATCCAAGTAGTTCTCTAACAATAACTCTCGCATTACAGAATGTCTCTTGCTTCCTCATTTGAGTGCGGCGTGATTTATTAATAGCACTAGTCCACGTGTTCCCCTTTAATCAAAATAAAATTTAGCGGTAGCATAGTCATCCTTCGTTACTCTTATGCTAAGAGCTAAACTAGGTTCAAACTAGTCATATGATACGGAGTGAGAATTGATTGTCTGCTTTTATTTTTTAAAAATCATCTTTTCAACAAAAGAAATCAATAGAATGAAATCGATATCGTAAAATATTAATTCTTGAATTTTAAGTGTCGACGTGCTCTAATGATTTTTAAACACGTACTCTCAGTCGTAAGAAATGAAAATTGTAATCAAAAGGCATATCATTTCATCGGTCACTTAAATCCTTCAAATGGGCATTTTTACGGTCTCGCATTTTCTAGACCTTCTTTTGATATTTGTTTTTAGATAATAGCACCCATTTTGTTCATCATTAAGGTTTTTCATTTCGAAAAAAATCAAACAAGACCAGCTCTGAGGTTACGACGAGTGGGGGATTTTCTTCGATGTAAGTATCACTAATTGCGAGATTCAATTTTTTCTCTCTGCCTGGCGTGTACCGGGAACCATTAGCGCAAAGTACGTGGTATTAGCATTTCTGAACAAAATACTCCTTCAAATTGTCACCATATTTTATTTTTATCTCAAAATTTGAGTTTATTTTTCCAGGGTCCCGTAGGTATGCACATTTTCCGCGTAATTTAGGAAGACCTGAGACCTACGATGTGCATCGATCGAGGAGAATCTCACGAACGCAAGATGCGATTTTCTTATATTTCTCTTTTTGGTTAGGAATAGTGAACAATGCATCGAAAAAATAATTTAAAAATACCGCTTGCAAAGTACATTGAATTTTTGTGAGCATGACTATTCCAGGATATTGTCACGTAATTTGCTTAAAAGTCAAATGGATGTAAATAAACATGGACTCGGAAATGAAGGCGCAAGAAAGAAAAAATGTTTAAGTCATGGATTTGCACATTCACTCGCCATTTTCAACGTTTGCATGAAGAAAGGCAAGGACTGACAGTTAATGATACCACAGCACGAATCAGCATCCGTGGAGAAAATCACCATGCCGTGGTTTTCAGACGATGTAGATAATAAACAATGGGATCTGAAGAGGTCTCTAGATAATTTCCAGGTTATACTTCAAGGCCAAGTCAAAACCAAGTTTAAGTAATAAACTCTAGCAGAAGGACAAAGGGCAGCAATGATATAAAACTGAATTTAAATATTTATGAGAATTGCAAAGGGTTTTATTTTTGGAATGCTGGGTCACCAACGTTGGAAAACGCCAGGAAAGTTATCCTGTGTAGTCATAAATATAAGAGAAGATTTACATTAAGATAAATAAGTAGCTGCATAAAAAATATTTACGAAATTGACTTAGCCTCAAAGCAGTGGACATTTTACAAGCTTCAAGACAGTACAATAGCTGCGTACTTCTCCGTGAGAAATGGATGGCGAACGAAAATAACACTGATAGCAATGGATATGTGGTGCGATAGGAGAACGATGACAAACAAATGGTTGGATGGATTGTCTAAAGTAAAAGCTCCTCGAAGATTGACCATAAAAAGAAGACCATAAACGGGATAATATAATCGAAATAATTTGAGACAGAATAGCTTCCGAAGTTAGCTGTGGAAGGCAATGTGTACGGAAAGAACTATATCGGAAGACGCAGGATTCGATGCATGAAACTAGTAAAGGAAGATGTGAAAGCGATTGAATATGAAGGCAAAAGGATTTTAACAGATGGGAGCGTAGAGAGAACTCCGATCAGCCAATCCTGACCGATGACCATCAATGTTGAAACATCAATGATGGAACTGATGACCATCAATGATGATGAATGCTCTATTTCACAGAGTAACGCTACAACGGTTTCATTTAAAAAAATTCTGCTCTACTGGATGAAATTAAGGAACTACTTCATCTACGGTAGCTTGGGAAATGAATCGCAAAGATATAGAATGAGAGCATGTACTTGTGCTTTCATGGGCAGAGAATATTAAGAGACTAGGACAGAAGAATGAGAAAAACTATTCTACATATAAGTACACTACAAACTTCATCCAAACAAGCACTGGCTATTGTAGAACTTGCCCTTTTCTATGAGTTCCACCTTTCCACTCTCTGAAGTCGTTAATTAAACCTGCCGACGTTTATCCCGTTGGGGAAAGGAGAAAGGAAGAAGGGGGACGGAGGATCGGGGAGGATTGGCTGAAGAGGGGAGAAGAGGAGAAAGGAGTACGGAGCATGGAAAAAGAAATGAGAGGGAGAGGCAGAAATTTCGAGTGGAGAGAAAACCGGAAGAGGTAAACAGGAATGAATAAAAAAAACGACGGACCTCGATCCGCAGAGAAATATCCATTGGTTCCCCTGAATCCTCAGGGTGAGGATAAATCATGGATTTTTTATAAAGTTGGAACCAATTTCACTTTTATTATGATGCGTACGCTCACCCCTCCCTATTGCGGCGTCGGTCGTGTCAGTGGTAGATCGGACGACGGACGGGTAAAACGGGAAAGAGGAGCATTACTTTCTCGGAATGCCTTCTTGAGGGGAAGAACGGAATGAATTGAGAGAGAGGGCAGGTGGATCTCGTCGTCGGACGGCTTTTGGGGTGGAGGAGTCCGAAAATACATAAAAAAATAGGAATTTGGCGAGGAAAAAAGAGGGGTTAGGGAAGGTTAAGGGACCATAAGGGCTATGATGAGTGAGGGGGAGGGTGAGAAAGGTAAGTGGAAACTAGATGAGGGTATTCGAGGAATTGGGGAGGGAAGAGGGGAAACTGGTGAATAATTGGAGGTTAGGGAATTAATTCAAAAACTATGCAGTCCATCGTCGACGAACTCCTTAAACTTTGGGGAAAGTTAAATAACATGAAACACATTTGAGACAGACTTTGATACAATATGCGGATTAAGACAAAATGGCAGAAATCATTGGTGAAAGGAGCATATTTGTGCAGGGGGTACACAAAAAAATAAGAGGAAAGACTACGTTTTCTCTATACTTTACTTTGAACCCAAAATAATTCTCAAATAACGTAAACAATATCCACATTGCTATTTACTGTGCAAAGCACTCTGTTCAGGCTAATTTAGTCTCTTCTATTTCAAAGGCAACTTATGTTATTAGTGGTGTATGCTGGTTTTACTTTCTACATTCCACTACATTGATTTTTTTATTACCTAAAGATACCATCCCTTCTCAGGTATGCTTAGCTTGGCTGAGACCGAATATCATTAAATTTCTCCACATTATATTACCATTAACTTTTGTGTGCAATACCTGAATTTATATCGTTAGGGATAACAGACGCAACAACTTCGCACTTCACGCGGCTTTTGCTTTCTAGAGAGGCACGAGAGTAATCACTTACGAAAGTAGGACGCGAAAAAATTAAGGAAGTTAAATATTTCCTGAAAGCAATGCCTTAGAACAGCGGTCGGCCACCACCAGCCTCACGGAAGACTAAACTCACTAACTTCCTTAAAAAACTCGAACCAAACTTTTATTCTTCGAAAGTTTCACGGATTTGAATAATAGATAAAATCTTAGTACATATATATATTTATACATAAAATATATTTTATATAATATATGTGTGTTTGTATATATACACGCATACACACACATGTATATATATAGACACATACACAGATCTGTGTACATAAAATATGGAATGCTGAAATCTAAAAATCCGTACACACATTATATATTTGGGTGAAATAGCTACATATAAATTGATTCGTCAACAGTTAAAGTTTTCCGGAAAGGTTCAAAGCTCGTGATCCCTATTTAGCATTTTAATCAGGAAACCCTTTGTCCCAAATTGTTAAATTATCGTTAGAACTTTAATTTTTTCAAAATTGCGAACAAATGTAACGCTTTTCATTCCTAGAAAAACTAAAATAAAGGTCACTATTTTCCAATGAGAAGTATGAAACAAAAGAATAAATATCACATTAATTATTTTCGGAAATTAATGGTGTCATTACAAGTACAATTATACCAATTTATTTTTTTGAAATTCCAACGTAAGCTTTTATGAAAAAGACTGTTACTTTGGCAAAGCAACATAAGAAGTTTTTACTGAGGACTGCAAACAAATGGACATCATTTCAAATTATTCTTTCATTGTAATTAATGTTAGAAGTAGAATTTTAAGTAGATTAAAACTTGCTTTACCTGAATACTGGACATACTAATTAGAACATTACTAGAAATTGTCGGAAATGTATTGAGCTTAATCTGTGATGACTGTAAACCTTAGGTGGACACTAAAACGCGAACGCATCATTTCGCTCTGACCTAACATCAATTCCCAAGCATCGACTACGGGACCTATGAAATGAAACCGACTAAGTACCTCGTTCAGAATCACGCGTGGCAATACTACGGAAATAACTCCCTGCCGATCCCGTTTCAGCTTAGAACAGCTCACGTCTAGTCTGCGTGTAGTAATGAGTGCACTGCCCCAGTTCTGCTGCGACAATTCGCGTGCCCGGGCGGTGACGGCTTTGAGGCCTCGCTAATAGCGGTGCTTCCGGGAAGGAGCAAATGAACGGCCAAGGGTAACCGACGCGCATAAAATCAGAGAGTCTCTACAGCGTTTTCGCGGCGTCGTGCTAATGGCATGACTATTCCAATGGATGCATTCATTATCCTGGGTATTTTTATCATATCATTTCTTCAGAGGGAGGCTAAAATTAAAAAAGGAGTATTGGAGGAGAAAACGTTAAGGCATAGATGGGCAGTATTGATGTAGATTATTGATTTACGTATATGCCCCTATTTTAAAAATTATGCTTCATTTCAAAATAAATTTACCGAGAATATAAATTCCGTCTTTTGATGCATCGACGACACTTTCAATAATCCTATTGTATTGTTGCGAATTTTGTACAACACCGTCTTCAACTTGGTTTACTCGGTTAAAATGCCTATTACCAATTGAGTATAATGCCAACTGAAATGGTCACTACTACACTGCCATGAATCTTATTTTGACATCATTAGCTTGTTTGTGCCATTGGTCGCAACGCATAGTTAGGGATGGCTATGTCGCATGACATTGAAACACGAAAGAATGTAAGGATGACTAAATACATTTTAATTATAATTTCCATAAACCAAGAATGTTCAATTAAACGACTATACGATGTAGGTATATTCATAGTCAAGGGTTGTTATTTTGTATGAATGGGCTAATGTCTGCTAAAAATATCCAAAGGTTTTGTTGTCTCCCGATTAGAACTACTTTTTTAGCTATCAATCTCTTCATTCCTTCATAGTTATTTGTATTATTGTCTTCCAGAAATTGCTTCTCGTAATTCATTTTAAGTGTTTCTTCTTAGTACCCTTCATCATTTTTTCCGGTTTTCAATTCACTATTGTGTCAAAAAATTACCGATAGTTAACCTGCTAACCTAGTCAATTAACTGATAAAATATTTAATTCTGATCTCAAATCAAGTGAATCGGTGGAGTTGTAGGTACTGTAAATATGTAAAGTTTTATAAAAATTTAACTGAATGATTGCTAATCAAAGAAACTACGGGAAATTCCGCGACAGTCACTTAAACGGAGTCACCCGATACGAAGGAGCAAATATACGGCCATAATAATAAAAAGCAATGTAATAAAAACCATTCGCCTGAACCGGGACCGGTTCAGGCGAATTTCGATATTCTAGCCTGTTCAAAAATATAATATTGAAAACTCGATTTAAAAATCTTTATTTAATGCAATTCAGTTTGGTAGATACCATAATATCTCTGACGTCTGCAGTAATAGATGGCTGTTTCAACCAGAATGTAAAATGAAAAAATAGGATTTTTTTTACCATTTCTTATTATAAATTCCATATTAAGTTTGAAGGGAAGAAAAATGGAAAACCGAGAGTCCTATAACGCAGCATTTCCGAAATGGTATTTCAGGATCTCCTTCATTACACATCAGCTCATTCTCAGCATATCTCATGTGGGAGGTTCATTATCCAACTTTTCTTCCTGGTCAAAAGCGTTCCCGAATATGATTACTCCACTTCAGAACAATAAAGTCGGCAACATGGCCACCCAGGTTTCCGATAGACTCCGATACGTGTACAGGATTCGGATAATAAAACCTGCTCTCACTGCGGACATTCTAATATTTAAATCCAGGAATTATGAACGTCGCCAAAGCTCAGTCCTATTACGGGGATTGGGGAGAGAGGTGACAGGGGTATCTTCCAGGGCTGACGAAGAGGGTTCCAGCAAATGAAAAGGGAAATGAGATAATGAGATGAACAGAGGTGCCATTAAAGATGGAAATGGAACGAATATCATTTTGAAAAAGATGGGAAGCAGTGGGGGGGGGGATAAAAAGAACAAACGTCTATGAAATCAAAGAAAAAAAGAGATACCGCTATGAAAACGAAGGCTTAGGAAGCAGGAGGTTAAACAAGAAAACCAGAAAGGCGCACCCATTTCGCAAATTAACTGAACGCTGCTCGGTGTACTTCAATCACGAGTCAACACGTACATACGGAAAGGAAATGCCAGTACTTCCATTCCGGTTAAATAAAGCACAGACGCAGCCGGAATATGAAGCCGGGTATGAATTTTAGTTATGATCCTCGCAACCTAATTTCGACGAGAATCATCCATTTCCTTGAGACGCAAGAATTACTGCTCATCCAGAGATTGAGCATCCTGCGGAGTTCCTCGCATTATTAGGTTCGGGAGCGCGTTGCAGATAATAAATGCAAAAAAAATGTGGAAGATTGCAAAGACGTTTCGTTAGCATTTTTCTCTTGTTACCGTCAAGAACTGAGACGCCCATAACGTTGGGAGATGGTGAACGGAGAACGCAAATGCCACATGAGCCGTGACCACCACACTATGGCAAAATGTCTAATCTTCTAATGATATTGACAGTTCGACGTATTTCGCATGTAGCTCATTGAATGCATAAATAAGAACGCCGAAGGGTGCGTAATTGGAGGTTTAATAAGTAATAAAAGACGTCTAATCAGCCAAATTTTAACCAAACGACGCAGTTCACCAGGAATTGCGACTTTTTCAGTTTTTGAGCTGCACCCGGACTTGGATTGTGTGAGACGCCCGAATGAAGTAAAGCAAGCGTCGATACGTCGAACTTGCAATATAAAAGGACAATAATCGCATTAGGTAGGTTACGGTTATGCAATTTCTCGAAACTTTTACGGCACAATGATGCCCTTGGCCCCCTCCCTCCCCCCTTTCGTCTTTGTCGACTATATCGTTATAGAAGTTAACGGACATCATTACATGAATAGTATTCTCTTCCTGCGTATGGCCATAACAGGATAAACTTTATATCGATGTTCGTCAATGCAAATGTGACACTTAACTGAATTTACATCGCCACGTTATTTACCGATTTGCTTTAATGGGACGACATCACAGTGCGATACAGCATGGATATCGTAGTCGACAAATGGCAATATCGCAAAACCGTACGAGGGCGGGTGGACGAGACTCGGCAGTAATTCGAGGCAAGCTCAATCGATCCAAACCGAGTGTAGGTGTCGCTACGCAATAGAAATGTTACAATAATCGTGGTTTGGAAAAAAAGAGTGGTAGGTTCTTGATAAATTATCTTGATCAGTATTTTCCCCTACTTACTCAGAAAATGTCCCTCTCAATCACGAATGCCTTCTTTAACTGGGTTAAAGTCCGATTTTATTTCTCCATCTCATGTTTTGTTGTTCACGAGGAAAGTGAAAAATTCCTTTTGCTCTAAGTTTTCTCTTCCAATCGCTCTATTTTTCTTCAGTACCTCTTTTCAGGACGATAGGATTTTAGTTATCATTCACTTGATTTTCATGTTGCATCCTTGAAGTGATTGAACTGTTGAACATGTTCTCTCCCACACCAAACTATATTTTATTCGTCGTCGTCGGAAAAACGGAGCTTTTTAAGTTTGTTCCCCACTCTTCAGAATTCCTTAGGTCTCATTTCTAAGGTTAATTTCATAGTATATTCAAAGTAGGTGCATATATGCCGAGCAGTGCTGGTTAGAGGGTGCATCCAAACTAGCTTCTTCCTTTATTTTAGCTTAAATATTTTTCCGAAATTCAATTACAGTGCGAAATCAGGATTCTTTTACAGTTGAAAATTTTTTATTCTCCTGCCGTTGTTTATCACTGCATTTTTCTGCAATTTTAGACTCTCGCTCCACTCTACGCTGTACCAGACCTTCTTTAAGTCCACGAAAGCAACGTAAAAAGGCTTGCTTAGGGCTTTCAACTCCTTGATTACAGTCAGTTTGAGTACGGCCTCCATCGTTCCTCTCTTTGTTTCTCTGAACCCGAGTTCGCGTTCTAACTGGTATTCTTCTTTTTTCCTTCGATCATCCAGCTGATTACTCTTGTTTGTGTGTTTATGTATGCATATATTGTGTATGTATATATTGTGAGATGAATTTACAACTTGTGCCTCTATAATTGCTTCTAGAATGTGCTTCCGCAGCCTCTAAATTTTAGAATTGTCCGTAAGAGAAACAGAATATTTCCTGTTCACCGATGAACACCGCTCCTTTCCTCATTGGCATTTCAATCACAATGGTCAACCGCGAAGTAGAAGCACGCCTGGGAAAACAATTAGGACGGAGGGGGGTGGTGAATTTGCCCGTAATAGGAGCGTGTGGATCCGGCATCCACGCCCTCCCTTGAGCAGAACTAAAAGTGTCGATTGAAGAGAAATAATTTTTGATTGACGGAAATAGCTCTGAAAAAGTTTTTCCTGTTCCGGGATTAAAGAGCCACTTTAAAACAATTACCAATAGTATTAAGTATACCACACTAGAGGAAGGGAAGAGGCAATGAGTAAGAGGAAGATAGAACTTATAATCGCTGGTTAACTGGTCATGCGTAGATAGAAAATTGTCTGGGACTTGGAAATGCTGTGTATATTTTTATCAACCATCAGCAATCGCCACCCATCCAGGGGACGTTGCAGAGGTGCAACTTTCAGACATCCTTCTCTGCAATTGAAGCTCGTATGAAGCGTACCATAACTGCGAGGTTAAAAAGGATAGCTGAATGGTTGACAATAGGACACGCATTGATGATGTATCCATGTTCACAACCGAAGAAAAAATTGAGAGGATAGTAAATATAAATCAGGCAAATGACAGGATATTATTGACAAAGATAAAGCCATATCCTAAAAATTTAGCTCGTATCCTTTTGTATATCCTGACAAGTAACCATAAAGTACTCAAGAAGCATATTTTGTTTATGAGAAAGTATAGGATATAATTGAGATTTGTCTTGAGAAAAACAAATAAAAGTTCGATGGGATTATAGTGAAAGATTAGTAACGACTTATTTTGAATTCAGCATTATGTTTCAGATACATAGCCTTGGCGAAAACAGGATGAGTATAGGTTTATTTGACATTTTTGCGAGGATTATATTCTGGAAAGCTGGAAAGAGAGGGGGTAAAACAAACGAAATGGCTGACATGGGAAAAGAAGGAGGTATTTGGGAAAACAGAAGGACATGGGGAAAGTGAATGTAGGGAATATACATGCACAAGGAGACAATGAAGAATTTTGTAGAAGGGATGAGGGTTAGAAAAACGAGAAGAGAAAAGAAATAATAGGCATTGCAGGCGGCATGAAGGGTAGAGGATGGCTGTCAGGGGCTGTGGAAGTGAATTGTGAACGCCAAAATGTGTATATCTTGTATAAGGGTCACTTAAAGTCAAATGGTAGAATATTACCATGCTCGATTTTCCTGAAAGTTAGTATAGAAGTTATATTGCGTCTGAAGATATCAAAATTAATTTTAAATTTTTCAATGAGCTTTCAGTCAAACGTGGCCAATAAAAAGTAGGAATGCTAAGTTAAACATTTTATTACGAGGGAATAAAATAGAACAATTGAAACATTTCATGTACTTTTTGCAGTATTTTGGAGGAAAATGAACGAAGTGATAGTGATTTTAGAAGAAGAATAGCACTAGAAAAAAATTGAAAAAATAAGTAACTAAATAGCAAGTACACAAAGTAATTACGTAAATAAATGATCAGTAAAAACTTTAATATAGGGCACAGCACTGTCTGGATCGGAAATCTGGGCTATTGAAGGCAAGATAATGAACGTTTGTGATGCCTATGTGATGTGCGTTTGGAGAAGGAGAAAATAGTATATACTGTCAGGGACTAATGATGACGTTTAAAATAATGTGTGAAAGTAGAGAAAGTGGCATTAAAAAATGGGCAAAAAAAGCGGAGATGGAGGAAATATTGAGAGGCAGTGGGATGCTGAAGGCCGTAATAGAAGGGAGAATACTGGTAAAGCAAGGAAGAGAAAAGGCTTTTTCGACGCTATGAAGGCAGACAGAAAGGACAAGGAGGGGAAATGATGCAATTCAAGCAAGATGTTCGCGCTAAACGAATTCACCTTATAGCTATTTAGAAATTCAAAACCTACCTTTGGTAAGTATATTGCCTTTAATGATGGTTATGGCCAAAAACTGGAATCGGAAATTTTAAATAAAAGTTACTTGTTTAGGGAAAACAGAAAAAAACCTGAAATATTTCATGATAATAATACTCTGCATGAGTTATTGGAAGTGAAAATAATTCTATTGCCTACGTTATTCTTATTTCTTTAACCAAATTAATATTTTTAAAGTGAAAAAATCACCCTCGGAAGGCTCTTGTTTGCACTAAAACGCTAAAAAATAGGTTTCATTTATAAAATTATAATATTATAAGCATTTCTGATGAGGTAAATTACTAGACAATTCTTCAGTGGTTCTCATGACTCAACGTGAAATGACTTAGCATTATTTAGGAACATTCATAAACCTTCCAAAAGAAAACAAAGTTTCAGAGTATTGCATATTATAAAAGTGGAGTGGAGGGAACAAGATAAATAGGCCAAGGCCTTTCGTTTGAAAACAGTCCCTTTACGGAGGTATAAGATGGTACAGTAATTCTACACTATAGTATTGAAAGCAATATTACTTTTTGAGCGGTTTAAAAATTCCGTAAACGTGTAATTTCCGTAATTGTAATTGCAACCCATGCTTCCATGGAAGGAAAGGCCCAGCAGAGTCAACAGTGAAGTTGAATTAACCGGAAAGTAAAGGGAGCAGGAAATCAAAGTAAGTATAGATACGAGTGGAGCATTATTGGGAAAATTTATCGCCAGAAGTGGGAGAAAAACAACGCTGAGGAGACGTATTATCCTCGAGGGATACTTAGTTATGACTGTTTTGGAGTTCGAAAAACATTTATTCAAGTGATATTTTTTGGTTGTTAACAAGTGCTCAAACGTAACTAACGACTGCATTTTTACAGCGAATAAGGCCATTCTCTCTCTTGATATGCATGTTTAATCCTTTTGTATTTACATATTGCTCCTTTTCTCACTGAAAAAAGTATATTTCCTCCTTCTATCCGAAACCGGAAAGTTGACAATTATTAGGCTTCGTAGGGCATTTAGTATTAGAGGAAGTTTTCTATTTAAAGGTAATTTTCGCCTTGATATTATTGTCATAATGGTACCCTAGTTTTTAACGAAAAGAAATGCATTGGTAAAATATTATCATGAAACTATAATTTAAGAATGCTGTCATACTCCTTGGTTTCCTTGTCCATGTAAATATGCTTAATACCGATAAAATATTTTATTGTTTTTTTTAAAGATGCAGTGTGTGACTCAGTTTTCAAAATTCTATCAAAATCGCAGTAATCAATCCGAAGGTCGGTTTGGTAGGCGAGGGTAGAGCTCACCCAGTACTAAGCCCAACAACGTTTGAAATTCACACATCTGGGTAGGGCGGCCAGTTCCTTTCCCTGTACCACCAGTAATTTTCCAGGATGATCTGTTACCCAAAGAATGGTACACAGCTTGGGTGAAGCTGTGGGTGCTCAGAGGCACCATCGTGAATCGAACCCGGGGGCCCTCTAACTCTAACCACTGGACAACTGACCATAAAAATCATCCATCAAAATCTCAAGCAGCATCATTATCACAGAAATTAGGTGCGGCCCGCCTGCATCTAAATGGTACTGCAGCCGAAGTTTCTGAAAATAACCTCCATGTGATTGAGTCGTATGAAAACTTTTCCAGGCATAAGATTACGATTACGATTAACCCCTAAAATTTCCAAAATTTCACTAGAAAAAATGTTCACCAGTTGCGTGCAAATGCCTTTAGATTCTGTTTGTGTATACTCCACTAGAATAAGGGGGATTGCGCGGAAACTCCGTTCGTCATTTAATGAACCTAATTCAGAGGTAATAAAAAGAATGATTGAAGAAAGACTTCTCACCCAATTTCTGGCAGGTCTTAGAGTTTGTTTCCGGACGAAATTCTAGGAATATATTAGAAGCCGAAGAATTCGCGCGGCTAGAAGAGGCTAAAGCAAGGAATTATTCATCCATGAATAAGGATGTGAATTTGCTACCCCATCCTATAAAGGAATTTCCTCCTTCCACACTGTAAAACCTGAGTTCGCTTCCATGCCCAGTCAATTTTTTTCAGCTTAAATGTTTCTAGAGCTCAACCATGCCCGGGGAGGGCAGATGGACCCCAGCAGACCATGGTAATACCTCCTGACGCACCTTACTTGGGCGTCTCCACAAATCATGATAGATTTATTCTTCTACGGGCTGAATACTCCTTGCAGTGCATGAACGGCAGTATACTGATCTGTCCGCCCACTTATGCTATCCTAATCACGAGTGACAACTCATGAAACATCGCGGTGTTTATCAGGGTTACCGGTATTATAAAACAAAATAGTCACATAAAATGAGTTGTCTCTGGCGTTACTTTGTGGAAACGATCCATAATGAATAGTGAACACTTTTTTTTCCACATACAATTTATTTAATACCGTACAGTAGTAACGTACTAGTAGTAAATAAATTGTATGTGGAAAAACAAAGTGTTCACCATTCATTCAAAATAGTCACATTCAACTAGCAGTTCCTCCTTTCGCAGTATATATGAAAGGAAAACGCCCAAGCAAATGGTATTATAGCGTGAGCAAGGCTACAAAGCTAACTACTCCACGCCCTGATAAATATAACAGACTTGATATTCCATGACAAGGGATGCTTGTAAAGGCATCTGGATGTTCAGCTAACGATGGGAATTATTACCTATCCCCGATCTTAGAGGTATATTCGGGTAATTCTTCTTTTGACATCAAGCACACAGTGGAACCACATTCTAACTTTAACTCAACCCTTACTGATAAAACTTTTAGATTTAGCGAATGGCTCCGAGCATTTAAAAACCTTATTAACGTCTATATACCGGCTTGACATCCACAACATACCCACTATTTCAATGACTGAGGAGGAGCGAAATGTTAAAATATTGTCTCCACTGACATGAGTATTCAACGTATTCATCATGTGGGTTTTGGTATGGTCGCAATAACTGTATCTTTAGTGAGCATTACGTGTAGACTGTTTTATTTCGAAGGAAAATAAAAAAAGCGGCATAACCGTTGAAAAATATATCTGACACAGGCTGGAGCTCCAGGTGCACCTTCCTTTAAAATTCCTTTCAAAGTGATTTCATCCTCTCTTTAAACGTTGTCAACCACCTTCTAGATGTGCTAAGGGGAAAAACCAACTCTCCACAAGCCGTCTGTAGCATTACATAGGTATCGACTGACGTTTTGTTCAGAGGAAATAAAATTTCAATGCCCCGTATTGCTCGTCGCGTTACCTCCATCCTTGCCGTAGGCGAATTGAAAAAGTTTCAACTCGCAAACGGCTGCCGTTGACGTAATACTGAATTCATATCAATGAAATTTGTACTAAATATACATTGCACATTAAGCTGAAAAAATGACATCAAATTGAATTTAATAACATTTTTGCACAATAAATTATGCGAACATAAAATTTATCATCAGCATACATTTATCACATTATTATTGAAGAGCCCTTGTAGATTTTCATAATTGATAAACTAATCAACAGTTATAATAAATGGATGAGGTCGTGATCCTGTAGCGTTTTATTATTAGGAAATATGCACCTCAAGTTTTTCGATCAACTTATTGAATCACCTGTTTAACTATTCAATTAGTAGAATTCATTAGTGAGTAAGTTTTTACATTGTTTTTTTTTTTGCTTCCCGGACACATGTGGTGGATCGTGTATCCCTGGGATCCCGATAAGCCATTCCTGGCTTTTCAT
>LYUA01000036.1:1303204-1316615 GCA_002093875.1 Calopteryx splendens | reverse complement strand
CCCTGGGATCCCGATAAGCCATTCCTGGCTTTTCATCAGGTTTCCCAGAGAGGTTTACCTCCCTAAATGAAAAATATCCACAAAGCTATGCCATAAACTGAGAACCTAATTAAATTCTTTGAATGCGATCTTTAATTGGTCTAATTTTCTACAAAATTCATGAAAAAATTACTGCTTACTGTTTCGGCAGATGCATATCCACCACAATTTGAGATGGACAAATGGAGATCCACCATAATTTAAAATGATTTATATCTTCTAAAATAGAATTCTAACTCACGTTGCGAAGCTATCTCAATCCTTACCATAAACATCTGGAGAGATGTCTCATATTTGCCTGCCAAAAAGTAAATGGTTTCCTATCCATTGAGACAAATAATAATCATCGGTTTTACGTGGCCTATTATCTATCTAAAAGCATAACCATCCATCATTGTAAAAAAATTAATTCTACCCCTGTCCACAGTCTAGAATCTAAAATATTCATTTTTAAGGCAGTAAAATCACAGAAGTTTTTTATCCTCCCGGTGGTATCGCGTGCATGCCAATCGCACCCGCACCTTTTACGATGCTATAAAAGCCTTAAGGAGTAATCCAGATAATCTTAATTTCAAACATTTCAGAGCGCTGCATCTAAGTGAATACGAAAGGCGAAAATAAACTAATTTTTGTTGTACGATTAGTATATACATTTCACTAACCGCAAAATTCGAATTTCTTCAACCTCGGTGACGAAAAAAAACACTTTCAAACGATACAAAAAGGGTGTAGGTATCCTTTCCCACGTTCCCCTCCCCAACTCCCCGTATTTTTGATTTTATCAGCGGTAAACATTCAATCCGAGAAATCCTGCATCTATTTATAACGTTTTATTGCCAGCGATGGTGCAAATGGTGAGGACGTTCACGAAGTTATACCATCAATCTCAACCAAATAGTTCACAACGAAAAAAAAACTTTTGGATCTATGAGACCGATTTATTTATTTGGCCCGTATTGCACTGATCGCTCCGTTCGATCTCCAATGGGACGAAGGGACTGGGGAAATAAACGTCTTCCAAGTATGCTTCGAGTGCCAAGTCACATAAACGGGGACTCCAATTACCCTATCAATTTCGGAAAAAAACGGAAAAGGATCGACCAAAACGAAAAAAGAAAAATCGTCTACTAGATAATCTGTATTTTTATGCGTTAGTCGTCGCCAAAAAAAGGAAGAGAAAAAAAAGCCAAGCCGCCTCACTCGCGATGTATGAAATGGCTTGCTTTCAATTGGAGGAAAAATGGGCTGGAGACAGAAAGAGCGGACGGAAAAGTTGTCGTGCACACTTTCTCTGTGAGTTTTTAAGTTCGACTAACAAGCTGCTTATCGAGGAAAATAAAGTTTGCAGCCAGCAGTCGACGTAACAAAGTGGACACAACCCCTCCTCAACTCACCTCTCCTTCCCCCCTCTCTTAGTTCTCCTTCCTTCTCGATTCCCCTCACCTCCACACAAATTGGCAAAAGCAGGAGGCTCATTGGCCGAAAACTCGCTCACCGTCGACGTGTCCCCTGGCGCCGACAGATCCAACCAACCGTACTGTCAAAAAAAATCTCAGCTAGTAAAAGCTTCAGCACAGAGTAAAGATGAGTGAAAAAACACTCATCAGTGTTAATGGGTCATCATTGCGATTCACGCCAACTAAAACGCTTCACGAAATTCACGTTTTTTTCTCACCGTGCAAGCGGACGTGTTGTCTTTCGGCCTCAGCGAAGTAAGTGGTTTGTTTCGCGATGGCACCAGGACTAGGCACCCATTCCATTACGGTTAATGCCGAGCATCACTGGAGAGTATCATGATAGTCTAACCGCTCCTTTTTTTTAAAGTTCTACTTAGACTCGAGTCTTGATACTTGTTTTCATGCTGATTAAGTCTCGCTGTTGCGCTTGTTGCCTCGATGTTTCAACCTCCTCATGCTTTCATGTGTAAATACTTTATGTATTTTCATTTATTTCTCCTGCCTTAGCAAAGGAACACAATTTTTTTTCATTCATAATATTCTGTCCCACTGCATCAATTACATAACCAGGGAGTTTCATCCGTCATCGTATCCTGCATTACATGATTGGTGTGCTATATCAATACCCTGATTTTTAAATACGAATGGACATCGCCTAACAAAGTTCTAATAGTGTTCATGCGGGTAATTTCGTGATACTTAAGCCTTATCCTATTTCTCGAAATATTATAATGAAATCATTAGTATAGACATTTTTGAGACCCAGTGGACTGTAATATCTATTAAATTACTTTAAAAATACAAAGTAAAACGATAATCATTTTTCCTCCTGTACTATTATTTTCTCAATAACATCAACAGTAGGAAATGCCGCGATAAAAGTGTTTTTTTCGTAGTAATACCGTGTTAATTCCGTTATAATAAATACATATCCCGGAAGAATTCGTATGGCTTGATCAACACAATGAGATTCCAAAAAGTTACTTATACATATTTTCAATTCTTAAATAAAAATAAAAACTGATAGCTTGCCTTAAAGCAATATTGTTTATGATTAAACATTAAATGGATGACATAGAGGCAAAAAATAACATCGAAATCATGATTTAATTTGGAACTCAAAAATGTTACAAATATTTTCATGAAATTGTGCCTCCCATAAAGACGCATAGTGCGATTCAAACTTCTTAGGGACTTTAATTAAAAGGCCACTTGATCAAAATAATATACGAGTTCGAGTTTGAAAGCACCTTAGAATCCCACAAGCTCTCTATGTCTCCTCCAATCTCTTTTTCTGTCTTCCTCGAATACCACTCAGTAACTTCCAGTCTTCCACCATTTTCAAGCTTCGTCGTTAATATTTCTCTCCCTTGTTGTCCAATTTATTTCCTCCATTCCACTATGTTCCCACACATCAAACACCTTAAATATACACTCATTTTCATGCCTCAAAGACCATGTTTCGGATTCATACAGAATCTCGCTCCATATTTTTAAAAATACTTTACTGAGCGTAACAGTCCTGCGTAATTCCTTACTCCCTGTACATTTTTACTCCACCAAAGCAATCCTTCTTCTAACATCCCAACTACCGTACACATTTTCCTCCGAAATACTGTCCAACTGCGTGAACTGCTTCACCTGCTTTAGTTTATCCCCTCCTACTTTAAAGTGCATCTTAGCCATCCTACTTCTCCAATGTCTCCTAACTTTTGTTTCTTGCGATTAACCTTCAACCCATACTTCTTTCATTCGCACTGTAGAACAATCAACAATAACTGCAATCCCATAGCTGTGAAAATATTGTTAGATCATTTACGAACTTAGCCGACTTGATGACTTCGCCACCCATGTTCATTACCAGCTCAAACCGATCCCATGACAACCTTAAAATTTTCTCATCATTTGTGTCCAAAAGTATTGAATATAATAAGCAATCCTTGCCAATAAATACCCATTCCAATTCTCCATCCATTACCCTTATTTGTGCCTTTTGATTCATATACTGGCTCCTATTCAGTCGTTTATGCCTCCAGTCTACCCCGCAGTACTTCCAGTAAACTAGTCCACTCTTATGTGTCGAATCCCTTGTCAAAATCCACTAGCCACGAAGTCAATCCGGTTATATGCCTATAAATAATCCTTTATGTATAGGCATATAATGCATAATGAGAACATTATATTATATATAATATTATGTTCTCATTACTGCAATCGAGTCACATGCTCACTTTCCCTGAGCTTCACTCGCATTTTAAAATCAGGGTAAAAATTATACCCTTGGTCTTCCTACTACTTCTTGTACCAATAACTAATTCTTTTGCCATTAAGTTTTTTAATATAGAACGTACTTCGGTTAACTTAAATCTTTCTTACTTTACGTTACTTTCCATCTTTTTCCATATGTTTATTTTTCATTAATGTCCTGTATTTCCATAATGTCCGTTATTTCCAAATGCAATCCCTGCCAATTCTCTTCTTCTGCCCCAAACTATCTTTTCTGGGTAGGTCTTATACTGATCTAAGAAATTGAATTTCTTCTGCTAACATTCTTCTTTATTGGTATCCCGCATTCATAGCCACATAAAAGTCTCGGGACTGCATTAACTTTATAAACCTTAGTTGTGGTTCTCTCCTCATTTTTCCTTTTGTAGTTCTTTTCATTGTTTGGCATATTGCTTCACAGTGATAAAATATATTATCTAGCTACCTCGCTTTGTCATACGTTATGTCAAAAAAATTTAAATTGTTAATTTGGTGTTTTTATCCAGGTTATCATTACAATTTTGGTTCTTATCGGTTGGCAACAAAAACACTATTTTTTCAACTTTTTTTAGCGATTAATTGGCATTTTAAAGGCATTGACATTAACATTTTTAGCTTATACAGTTGTAAGACATTTTTCCAAATCCTCATAGGTTTTTAGAAAGACTGACTTTGCATTTGAAAAATGATAAATTTTCATTCTAAATTAAGTTCCAAAAGTATTTGACAATATTTCAAAATTTTAGGGAGGGATATTAATTATATTGTCAAAAATAATGGAACTGCACCATAGTAGCTACAAAATGCAAAAATATCGATCGAGCGCCTTAAGCCGGAGTTGAAAACGGACAACACGCTCCTCCTTCCCGCCCGCCCTCAAGCGACCTTTCAGACCGCGAGCGGACGAGGCAGTGCGAAATTCGGTATTTCCCGGAAGCGGCAGTAGTCCGATCATCAAGGACCCACCCTATCCACTGGTCATTCTGTTCTGCCATTCTCTTCTCTCCCCCTCCCGTAAACCCTTGCCCCACGCATTACCCAGGTTTTTCCTAACGTAACAACTTTGAAAATTTCCACCCCCTCGCCCGCCTGAATTGGTCCCCTTCTCTGCTCTCCACCCACCTTGTTTCAACGCATATCTAATTGTGCGAAAATAAGAAAGCTCACTTGTGAATTGTGTAGTACAACGCAACTAGTCGTAATTGAAAATTTTAATGAGTGGAAAACTGCTAGTGGTGTCAGTTTTACTACAGCGATTCATAATCTTGACTCTATTTTGCACTTAAAATGGTGACGCATTTTAATAGGTCGATGTTTTTTTTTATATTTATGGAAAAGCTTTTGCCCAACTTTCTTGAGGTAAAAATAATATTTAAGGTCATAAAATTCTATAACTAAAATCATGGCGTGGTGGGAGGGATTTGCGTTTCCTGTTGACCTCTAGAGTGCTGGCTGGAAGATGAAAATGTAAGGCCACCCATGCCAGATAGGTCAAAGGGTAGGAGCCAGACGAAAGCTAGTCCACGCAGAGTTTGTTCCTCAGTTCCTGGCTGCAAATCCGGCTATCCCAATGGGGTGAACATTTAAGTTATGGAATCACGTTAAAAACACTACTGAGGAAGACAACGGGAAACCAACTCAATTATTTTCTTCAAGAACTTATGATAGACACAATCAAGGTCCCACAATGAGTCCTGACAACTACGGGGCCGGCCCTGAGGGCTGGGTGTCGTGCCCGGAAACGGGGGAGGCAAGGCTCAGAAAAGAAGACTCAGGCGAGGAACGCAGAATAGGGGCATGGAATTTTAGGACGATGATGAGGACAGGGAAGTTAAAATATATCAAACGAGAGAAGGAACGAGGAAATATTGATATGATAGGCTTGTGTGAGGTGAGAACGCAGGATAGTGGGGAATACTGGAGTGACAGTTATACACCGTTTAATATTCAGAGAATATTAGAATTCATTGCAGAATTAGTCAGCAAAAGGGAAGATAGCCAACGCGGAGTTGCAGCGGTACTAAACAAAAAGTAGGAAGAAGAGTACTACATATATAGCAAGTGAATGATAGAATATTATTGGTAGATACGAAAGGAGAACCAACGAACTTGGTTCTATTTCAGGTTTATATGCCTATAAATAATTATAGGGAGGAAGAGGTAGACAGTGCATACGACCAATTAGAGGAAATGATTCCAGGGTATTCCTGGAGGAATACACTTGATATTGATGGAGGTTTGGAGCGCAATAGCGAAAAGCAATAGAATTACGCAGGAGGAATTACTTAGTTATAACTAATACCTGATTTAATCGACTTAACAGGCCTAGGTACAAGTGGAAAATGCCGGGAGATTCAGAGAGCCGGGTGTACGGTCAGGGTGAAATGGATGAACTGTACAGGAAAGTGAAAACTCTGTCAGGAAGTCAGAACGGAAAAGCCGTGCATATTATTACAGGTGCATCAGGAAAAGTACTAACAAAAGCAGAAGAGATTATAGCTAGATTGAAAGGGTACATAGAAGACATACGGTAATGAAATAGGCCAGTGAGATTGGACATAGAAAGATAAATTAATGTCAAAGAGGAAAGCTTAGGCCCAGGCATACTAGATTGCGAAATAGATAAGGCATTAAAGTAAATGAAGTCAAACAAGGTTATGGGGCTATATGATTTCCCTGCAGAACTATTAAGAGTCTAAGAAAATAAGAAAGAAAGAGTTTTTAAGGGGTCGTTCGCAGCCGCGGGGTAAGATAGGATTGTCCGTTATCACCCGTGCTTTTCAACCCGTGCGTGGGGGTGGCGTGGGAAGGACTAGTAGTAGGAGTGAAAATAGGTGGGGAACTGATCAAATCAGTCAGACTTGCGGACCATCAAACTTGCCAGCCAGCCAAGGGGTTGCAGTCATTGCTGAGATCACTTCAGAGCCGGTGTGAAAGGTATTTAATGAAAATAAATTAGAAGAAAAGCGAATGTAATGAGTTTCGTGATGAAGAGGAAGACTAAGTTAAATATTTAAGTGGGAGGGCATAAACTTGAGCAGGCGGGACACTTTAGTTATTTAGGTAGTGTTTTGGACTAAGGTGGCAAAGACATTTTTTTAAATTGCATTCGGTAGGGGGGGCTTTTACAAAGAGGAGGAAATTGTTGCCTAGATCCTTTGGCAGGGATGCAAAGAAAAGACCGACGAAGACGTTGATATGGAAAGTACCTATTTTTGTATGTCTCCGAAACTTGGTCATTGAGTCAAGAGACAAGCATAGGTTGGAGACTTTTGAAATGTGGATATAGTGAAGCATAGAAAAAGTGAAATGGACGGAAAGGAAAACGAACCAAGGAGTTTTATGTATGATGGGGGAAGAGAGACAGCTGTTGGGATAAATCCAAAGAGAGCAGGAAAAGTGGCTAGAGGGTGTACTGAGTGACGATGGAATGTGGAAGAATGTGATAGAGGGGAGAATGTTGGGTAAATGAGGTAGGGGGAGGAATGGGTCAGAAATGTTGGATGTAATGAAGCGTGGCAGAAAATATGCGGAAATTAAGAAAGGGTATATAGGGTTTATAGGGTTAATAGGGTTATTATAGGGTTGAGGTTTTTTGTCCCTCATAGACCTATCCTAACCAGTATATTACCAAATAAAAATAAGTAATAATTAAACTGAGTTCCTTTTAAGATTGCTTGCTGCATTATCCTTGCTAGTTATTAGTTGCGAAAAATATATGTGATCAGCTCCCATTGAATTCAAATAGTAAAGAATCTTTTTTAATATTATGACTTCCCGAATTCATCGACGTTCCCGGAGCCATATTTTTCAATAAAAAATGGAGGTTGATTTTTATTCATGTCTAACAATTACTGTTGAAAGCGACTAGTTGTGACAACCATTTCGAACTTATTATGGTACATACACGCATATCTTAAGCTGCTTGGCAGAAGTACACCACCCGTTACCTTAAACCAGGGGTCGGGAAAGGGTTACGATCCAGCCGGCCGAGTGTTGGACGGTCCACACTCAGCTTTCGTAACCGAGGTAAGCTAATTACGGGGGAATGTGGGCCACCAGCCCTTCAAAACTTGACATTCCACTCCGAGACAAAAACGGTTCGCCGACCCCTGCCTTAAAATCCTACCCTTCACCCGTCTCGGAAAATAACTGAAAGTAGATTCGCTCCAAATACTTTTAACCAGAGCGTCGAAACACACACAAACGTCGGGAGGATGAAAAGTCGGGTAATTTTAATTATGAAACCCTTTTCCAATAAGAACCAGAAGGAATCGGACGGAAAAGTTACGAGATCGAGATGGATCGTTGGGGGAGGGGTTAGGAAGGAGGGCTGAAGGGGGCGTGGGAGAGATATTCCAACGTGAAAAGAGAATCGGGAAACTCGTTATCGAAAACTTAGCGCCACTCAGGGAATCAAGAGTCAGTGCCAAGTTAAAGAGTAATTCGGCAAATAAGAGAGGGATAAACTCCCTCAGGCAACTAAGAAATCGCCTCGGGGTAATGCAAAGCAATAATTGCAATGGCAATATTACGGTTCCGTCACCGGGAAAGTTTTGAGAGGGGGATGATGGCCAAATAAAAAATCCCCTCTTTCAAAGTTTCAACAGGAACGCTGAGCTATTTGCGACTAGTATTTCCCCGGCGACGACGCTACAGGAAATAAATACACGTAAGTGGAACTAAAAGAGTCTAGAGGGAAGTCCATTGATAGAATACAAGCAAGGAAGCATGAAATGGGCAAATGGAAAACCCACAGGGGTAAGGAAAAGGCACGTACTGTGCTAGTCCAACAAGGTTCTTTTTGGATTCGTAATGGAATTAATATTCCCTAGTCTGCCTTTTCCTCATCTCTCCCGTGGACTCAGTAGGTAGGTAGGTACGTATATACCAGATTTCAGCTTATAATGCGAAATAGCTTTCACGCTATGCGGTCACTTTCTCTCCCCCTTGCGCGCTTTTTAAAAGATTTATCATCAAAAAGCACATTTTTCCTTTGAATCAACTAATGTGACAGGGAGGATAAATCAAATCTGGGCGAAAATATGGGGTGCAAATGTATTGATTTTCAGTTACTCTTATAAATGTATATCCTCTTCAATATTTGCACACAATTTTTTTGTACTGCAAGATTTTAAAAGTATTTCTGTTCCGGATCAGGGCTTAAGCGTGACAGACACCATGAATATTTGCTTAACGGGAGTACATTAAATAAGCATGTAGTAAATTTCTTTCTTATTCCCTAACAGTTGAACATTTACTCAGTTAAACATTAAATGTAATACGAGCTCCTAATAACAAAGTTCGTTTAACCTATAAAACTTTAGGACACGCACAAGTTGAAGGTCACACAGGAAAACTTTGTCATAGATGTGACCAGTGGATCGTATACTGGGTATTATTCTCTACACCTTAAGCAGTCTAATCAAAATCTGTTGGTAAATGCATTAAATATGCTCTCATGTCTTACCTAAAAATTAGTATAGGCCAAATATTAAAAATCTCACATAACGTGTTTATTGAACCATGTATTTCAAAATATAGGGTCATTATAAGTTTTATTCGGTGTTCATCATATCGACCTCAATTATTCATCAGATTATTTTTATCGAGGTAAGGTCGGAAATCAAAATTCAGTTACTCAGTCTGTGCCAATGAGTAACTTTCCTTTGAATCATTGAATCAATGAAAGAATATCATTATAATTTTTTATAGAAACTTCCCCGAAAGGAATCTAGGAACGTATTTATCACCAAAAATGTTTAAATTATTTCTAATAAATATCACTTCCGCATGACAATGGATATGATGTACCATGTTAGACACATTAATATTGTGTGAAAAATTCTTTATGAATCAGTCGCATTAAAACTTGCATGATAATTTAGTAGTCATCAACTTAACTAAGCAATAATTATGTTTCTTAAATACGGCGTTCCTCAACATGTAAAAAATTAGCACGTAAAAATCATTATTTTCCTCAAATTAAATTTAAAGGCCTTAATGAACTACTTTGGAAAATAAAAACATTTTGTCAAATTAACTCAAATATGGCATAAAAACCTAGTGACGATATATACAGAGCCAAAGTTCAAATGAAAAGAGTTTACTGGTAAATATCAATCGAATGTGTATATAGTAAACTTCATATAACAGACAGATGACGCTGTCAATACTTCCCACCACTCGATGGATTTTTATACCGATAGCATAAGTATTCGTTTATGAAGTGACCTAGAATAAGGATAGATAGTTATAACAGATAGAAAGAGTGAAGTTATACTAAGTTGTCACAAATATCCCACTTCCTAGTCTAGCGCCCAGAGCCAACGAAGACATTTTTTCAATGGAATATTCCCAACAAAAAATAACACACTTAAGCAAATGAGAGCCACACAATTGAATACAGCAACTTAAATCACTACTGAAAAGTTTAAATGGTATAGCTTTAGAAATAATACGAGTATGTGATAAACTAAATTTTCGCCTTAATGAAAACGCATCACACTTTAACAATTGAAACGTGAGCATGATTGCAATCACTCCCAATAAACAATGGACCTACTAGAAAAATTGACATAGAATCTATTCCCATTATTATGAGCAAGTAACCACTTAGTGGCTGTAAAATAGAACCTTGAAGTCAAATAGAAACGTTCCTAACTCCGACGCATAACTTTGGCATTAAAGAAATGAAAACTACCTCTTTACACGCTATCCTCTTAGAGTCTCGCCGATCCACGGAATATAAATGGAGGGAATTTCCAGTGCTCATGCATACAAGTCATTGCAAATTGATAATTGATTTATCGTTTGAAAAAAATCAACAGTATTAAATTTCATAAAATCTATAAAAGTAGAACTAACTATCCGAGACAGAAAACAAGGAAGAAATATTATCCGACCTAGTATTCATTTCTCTTACGAGACACACAGGCTTTCGCCATTGGGAGCACTTTATTTTCTTTCGATCTTGGGACGGAATATTTTAATCTAACTGTTCGTACTGGGAGTACAACTGAGAGTTTATTTGGCTGATAAACATAAGACTGATGTTAGGGATAATAAAATATGTTCACTTCAATTAATTATCAAGTACTGCGATTTCAACAGAAGATATCTCTGCAAACTCGGCTTTCTTTTTTGATGCCACTCTAAAAGGCCTGTCAAGCATATAAAAATCCTGTTTTTTATTTTCATACTTTATGCGTTTCATTTTTTCTTTCGTGTATGTTTTTTGTTTAATGATGTCACTGGAAACAGCTTATTGTTAAAATAAACATCATCTCTATAATGGCGTTTATCTGGTTTTCGAAGTGTCATTTACTGCTTACGTTTGCGGAACAATTCTTCAAACGAAGAAGTGTTGACATCTTTGAAACTACAATATCCAAAGGTAAAGTTTTAGAAATTATAAATTAAATTCATTAATATTTGAATTGCTTGAGCATTATAATTTTCAGTGGAGTAATGGATGGCGTCTTTTACGACGTTTCTCACTGTAGAAAATAGTCATTGACCCCGATCAATCTCTTAGTTTGTTAGTTTTGGTCATTGATAGAATAAAATTTTCGAAAATGAAGTTTATTTGTTTGCTGTTTATATTTTGTAAGCGGAAAGCAATTCCAACAGTTATGTTTGCCGTTTCTATATTATCACGAAAGAATATTTCAACCGAACTGATTTCTCAAGCTCGAGTAACAGCGAAATTTCTTTGTGTGATTAACATAAAACAGGTATGTAATAAAATAACTATTAAACTTTTAAATAAGAGCCACTACAATTGGAAATCATGATGATTATCTCAATCATATACCTAGCTGCTAGGTGAAAGCATTCATAGTCCCTAGAAAATTGTTTCCTTGGCTATTCTAATTATTAGATGCATTTTCGAAATTTCCGTGCTTATATTAGCATTCCCCTTTTCGAGTAGCTTTCAATCACGATAATTACTACGGATTAACCTAGACCTAGATTCACCTATTCACCTTAGTGGTGTATGCCGGAGGTGAAAGCAATATTCGAAGAGGATTGGAATAAGAAAAGTAGAACCTTTGACCATGTATTGTTTTAATATATCTACCCTAAAGCTTTTTTTCCTAATTAATGTCAATCCCCTCCGGTATATCTATTATTTTTTCCTATCCCGCTTGCAAATTGCAAGCACTGACTTACTCGTAATACGCATACATTTACGTAGATTAATCCCTTGACAGAATAGAGCGTGTATTTCCAGACGGCCTGGAAAGCTTAAATTTGGCACGAAAATAAATCAGATACCACAACCGACGAGAAAAATCTAAAAATTCACCAAACTGGCCACGATTCGAGTCGAGAAATTATGTCTCTTTTCGATGGAAAATATATCTTTTTTTCATTCATTTAAATGTGAAATAATTGAACTACAAGCATGGGATTCGGACTAATATTTCGGAGAATTTATAGAAACTTATTAATCTGCTTATGTTTACGCTCGTTAGAAAAATTGGGGATATCTCATGCAAAGTTTTTAGCATTGCTGCTTTGTGATATTTTTCGTTCCTCGTTTTTGCTATAAAATTATGAATTCACGAATAGTGAACCGGTTCATATTTTAGTTCCTCCCCATTAAATAATAGGTCATGATCCTTATTTGTTGTACTGCTCATTAATACCTACAACCTTCAAACTAATTTTCCTCAAAATAATATCAATCTTTGGAATCGTTTATTTAAATGTATGATGATACTAAAAAATATCGGATCGATTACCCGCAACCACGCAAGTCGGTTTGTCTATTATTTCCTCTAGATCGAATGGTAGACGATGACTCTCAAACCTCATTAACACAACGTTCGAGTTCAAACTTATTTTACATTTAAATCAAAAATTTTAAACATTCTTTGCACAAAACACATTCAGGTCTGTACAAAAACATGTATTAAACATTTATAAGTTTCTAGCCGGTCACCGGTGAGTAAATTGAATCTAAAATTATTGAAAAGCACGCCAATTAAATTTCCGGACCTCTACGATGTGCTCGCCTCGCCTCGCCCATTTGCTAGTTTCATGTAATGCGCAACCCCTGCCACACACTATAAGACAAAATTAAAATAGGCTTCGGAGATTGGTAATTACCTCAAAGTACCGAAAGACCTAACACAGTCACAGCTGATATTCAGACTGTTTCAGTGTTCTATTATCGTTTTTTCCTTGTGCCTATTATTACTCTATTTTGCACATCATCGAAAAATATAAATTTTCTACAGTTATCCAAGTCCACAATTACAAGGAGGGACATGAAACTCACACCACTAGAGGAAAAGATGCCAATATATCTAAATTTTCCTAATTCCTTAAATTTCACATTTTCCAATACCTTTTAAAACACCTATTACCCAAAATTAAATTCGATAAAGTTTACAGATATCGCATCATATGAAAATTGCATTCATCTCTCATGGAGAGTGTGATGCCATATATCCATTTGAAAAAAAAATTTAAAACGAAAGAGGCAAATAAAATTAATAAACGCAAAACAACGCCCCGAAACTCGGATGCAGTACCATGTTCATCCCGAAAACATGCTGCGACGACACCCTCTGACTTAAGCAGCACAACAGGAAAGATATATATATATACATACATATATATGTAGCAATAAAAATATA
>LYUA01000036.1:1288129-1303016 GCA_002093875.1 Calopteryx splendens | reverse complement strand
GTATATACTTCATAGAAAGAGGATCGAGCGAGCGTGTTGCACTAATTTGTCGCTAACCTCCTGTTTCGCAGCTTCACACATTTGAGGGTGTAACTAAGGTGGCCTACTTTCTGTTTGAGGTGGGGAGAGAAGGGAGGGAGAATGGGTTTAGAGTCCTTTGGAAAAAACCCTTCCTACGTAGGCTCTTGTTTTTCTTTCGTCCGAGCTAAAAATAAAAAAGGCAACCCTTTACGTCTGCTCTACACCCTACCCTCCCTCCCTCTGCCTCTTTAAAAAACTACCCCACTCTCCGTCCCGGAACCTATTTCCTTTCCGGTCCCCCCTCCACCGCATCCCACACGTTGTCCTCCCCCACAGTCGGTCCCCAATGTCCTCGAGTCCCAAAATCCAGCGCCGACGCCCATCGCCCACGTTCTCCGACGCTACTCTTCCTTGCCCATTTCCCACAGCTAATGACGAAACTTCTTTCGCAAAACTCCGAACGGGGAGACGGCGGAGCTATCCAGCGGTGGACATGAGCAAGGTCCCCCTTCACTGCTTCCTTCCTGTCCCCCTGCTACCCTTTTTTTTCTCCCCCCTTCCCTCCATCTCCCTCATGTTTTTCTTCCCTTCCTTCCGACAACCACCTCCCCCTCCACCCTCCCACTTTCGCCTTTTCCCCCCGTCCTCTTCACTACTCCTCCACTTTCCCTTTCCCCCATTGTTGCCACATGGATCCCTTTTCTGGAACCCGGATTCGGTGCTTACTTCATTTTGATGCCCCATCATGCTATATTTTTTTTCTTCCATGCACCTTGGCATCCGTCGCAAATTCGGATACTTTTTTTAACATAGATTTTGGAGCCGGAGTATTTTTTTAGACGCTTCCTCTTTCGCTCCATTTCTTTTGGCCACATATTCCCCCGCTCAACCTCATTCTCACTTCTATCAAAAAAAATATCTGTTGACTTTCCTCCAATCGAATGGTCGAATGGAAGGAATACTAGCTGCCTCCTCTTCGTGTTTCCCGGGCTCAGCAGTTGGGTCCGTACCCTTTCTTTCACCAGTTAGCCATAGCGTTGAGAGAGTCACCGTTTCCTACGCAAATCTTGATCCGTGACCTCGACTGAGGTGTGTGTTTTGGAAGTCTCGCGGGCACGCGACGGCCCCTACCGCCTCATGTTTTCACGAGTGAATTTGTATATGTTCATGTTTTTTTCTGTTAATGAGCTATCAGAAACAAAACAATCGACTAATTCCCTGCATGTAAGTTCGGATAAAATTTAATAACTATTCAATAGACATAGGAACATAATCAGTGACACACAAGAGTTTCCATGTCGTTTATTTCAAAGTTCTGAAATTGTTTACCAGAAATTAATTTTCGGGCAATAGTTCCATTTTTAAAAGAATTTGAAATTATCCATTGTTTTCCATCCAATGCTTTTCAAAATATAGGCATAATCTTTCATTTTCATTAATGAGAATTCACAATTTGAAGAAATCTCTGGTGTTTCCATGCCGCTCCCATTTTCTCTATGGGGTATTCACGAATTTAATTCACGAATAGGCGCATTATATCCAGTTTTAACAATTATATACCTACCCTTGTGTTTCACTTCCTTCTTATTAATATTTTATTAACAGCGTTGTTTTGGTGAAAGAACTATTAATCACTATCTACAATCCTATGATATTTTTTGCATGAGGAACCGAACCCGAGAAATGCATTAGATCGAAAAAAAAACAAGGGAAAACCCATCCCTTCTGTTCTCCCTGTTCCAAGATGCCTGATCGAAATATAACGCTAAAGAATTGCTTTATGATCCAAGATGATGACTGCATACCGCAGGAAAACGGTAAGTTTGAATGGTTGCACATAAATCATCGATTTCATTAGCCTTGACTTACTTGAAGTCATTCCTTATATGAAACAAATAAAAACAACACAGGAATAAGATCGACTAAAATATCTATAAGAACACTATCGCATTTAAATGTAACAATTCAAATTCGTGAAATCAAATGTTATTGCGTATGCGTCTTGTTATTAGATCAGGTTGTAGAAACCTAATCCAAAACTTAGTTACATACTGAAGTATTTCGTCCTAAAAGTCTTGTATTTCAATTTTAATCAATACAAGGTATATCTTTAAGTTATCCATGTAACTGGAGCCTGCGATAAAAATTTTGGGAGTTTGGGCAAAAGAAAAACCAAAAGCAGCATTCCACGAAAGGAAAATACAAATAAATTTTCCCCAACTGGATTCCTATTCCTGGTCAAATTTACGGAGTCGTACAAATTTCCAGCTCCTTTGCCGAGTAAACTCTAATGCTCTTTACAAGTCTTGTGTTGGCAGCGGCAACGCTGCCTTTCTCGTCGTCTCCTTTCCACCCCCGCCGACCCCCTGCCACCTTCTCGATGTCCTCCTCTCCTCTCCTTCATCCTTTTCAACTCCGAAAAACTCCTCCCTACGCGCTGAAAAACTTATCTCTTCCTCATTCTTTACCCGTTTCCCCCAAAGACCGCCTAGATCGCACGATCGGGCATCCAACACCTTTATAGCTGTAACCCATTATGCGCTCTTAAAAAAAATCCACAGGAACCGAAAGAACTATGGGGCTGCCGTCTTTATTACTCCCTCTTGCGGCTAAGCACGAGATAAAGGGGGCGGGGAAGGTTTTTCCCCTCATTCGATCGAAGTGGGAGAGAGAAAGACGTATTGAATGCAGAACTGCTCTCTAGATTAGCACTGAAGTACGGACCTAAGTCCGCTGCCTTAACCCAAGAGTAAGTTGGCAGACTTTTTGATCATACTTTTTTTACTTCAAAAAGTCACGTTCCGTTTCGCGGATAGCAGCCGTTGGGCCAGCCTAGTTTTATTTCATTCCTACCACCCTGGAGTGGCCCAGGAGAACGACCTTAATCCGGTTGAGAGGTCATCGTTAATTCCTATTGTGCCTGGCAGTCGTGAACTCCTTAGCAGAAGTGCAGCGTTTTTGGTTCGAGCGCTGTTTACCTCATTTAGCAATGTTCTTCACGAAAAATGAGCGGGTCACTCATTTATTTCATTAATATAGTACTTGGGTTTCTAGGTCTGAAAATTAGAAAATGGATGGTTCCATGGTGGCATAATTAGTTAAAATTGAGTTTTAATTATGCCGCTTTCAAACCACGACATTCAACTATTCTTTAATATTCCACTATAATTCAATCTCAGATTTTGAGGTCAAAGCTCCGAACAAACAAAACTTAGTCTTAAACAAAAACGGAAAAATAATTGTTTCCATTTCCTCAACATGTGTACTCCATGATCACTGAGGCGTAAATAATAGAATCGTATATGATGAAGTTCACTTAATGTTCCAGAAAAATGAGATCAATAAACTTCAAAAATTTAATACGCATTATGAAAATTATTGCAAGCGAAAATTAAGTATTAATACAAATTTAAACAGAAGCACCACATTATTTTAAGTACATCTCTCTGAAATAATTATTCAAGATCCACTCCTGAATGTGTAGTTTAGCTACTCTAGCAATGGATCACAGCTCTGAGTAAGGTGGCCCCATGTCAAAGGTTTTTTCTCAAAAAATGATTAAATTTTCTTGAATAACTTTTAAGCTGATTAAGTGCAATTCTTCAAAATTAAAATACATTTTCCAAGAAATTGAGTCAATAGTGAGTGAAATATTTTCCATCCTCGAAGTCACATCTGGCCTTTTGGCAGTACAGCTGAAAGTAGAAAAGTCCCTGTGGCGAACCGATAGAGTGGATTCTATTTTTTGCAATACGCATTCGCATTTTTTATATGAATGCCACGGAATATTAAACCTTGAGAAAAAATTAAAAAGAAATAATGTTTTTACTGCCTACACATAAAAAAATTAGAATGGAATTCAGCCTAGGTAATTCAGGCTAAAATCAAACACGCCTTGGCTGATGATAAACCTGCAAAAACCGTGGCATCCAAACTCGCAATCAGTGGGAAGGAAGTTACACCCTGCGCGTAACTCTTTCGACGTCGGACATTTATTTCTATCCATTTCATAAGGCATTAATTAAGTTTTTTTACTTGATTGGTGATCCATAGGCTTCGGACTCAAAACCAGCGGCGAACAAGACTTCTGTGCTCTCTTCTACAAAATGGACCATTAATGCACGAAATGAGTTCACTCCCGGAGAATCCATAAAAAAACAACCATAATTAATAACAACGTTGGACATTATTTCTGGGTTTGGGGTCGCTCAATTCTAAATTTCGCGGGCGATGAAAGCATTGAAGCATACCTTGGACATTCAAACAGTAAGACACAATTACGCGTATAGATTTTCCAATTGCGCGTGCACGTAAAACAAGTCATGACGACGGACCGGTAAAATGTCAGCTCGGGTATGACTCCCGGACAAATCAAGTGATTTTTCTCCCGGAAAAAATCTCCACACACATCATTAACACACAGATGCACGTAACTGAATCCAATGTTCTGCTATGACATTGTACCATAGATTATTTTTTATGAGAAATACGGACCTACTTAAATTTAAATCATTTCAAGTGGTACTTTCTCTCATACCTTCAAATTATACGATATAAAAACTTCGACAGTCTGTCAATCAAAGCCAGAATTTTTGGGCTGGCTTTGGTCGCGACGTTTCTTTATCGACAGTTCTTTCTTGTTGAATTATTCAGAGGTAACACCTCAGTGGTGAAAAAGGCTTCTACGCTTTCATTCTGAAGAACCCTGGGAAAGAAGGATATGACAGATGAGCGAAACGCTATTGAACGATCTATTCTTAAAAAGGAACCCCAAGGTATGTAAAGGTTTTCCACGAAATAGTTTTTCTGCTGTATACTAGTCACTGCTTTCTACCATTGCAATAAGATCTGGGGCCCGTTTCTCAAAGCTAAAAGTCAATTTAGAAGTTCTCTGGAAAAATCATATATGCAACGTTGGACAATTCAACCTAAATTTCCCTCATAATGAAAATGTGGCAGGTGCTGCTCCAACGTACTGCCAAGATCAGGCTGCCGATGGAAAATTATTAGAATTTATAAATTGACTTGTAGCTTAAAGTAACGGGCCCCTGGAAAATACTAATTTTTGAATGCTGAATATTCTGTAGTCTGCAATATTAAATATATCGCAACAGTAGAGAGCGCTATACAGCTACGTCGATGAATATATCTGATCCTTGTAGGTTTCTGGCGTGGCTTTACGTTAATTTAATATTTTGCCCTCGGAGAAAAAAATTACAGTAATAGCGAAGACAAATATCTCAAACGAAAACGAAAGAATTGCACCATTCTGCGCTCCTTCAAGACCAATACGTTCCCATCCCGAGCACTGCGTAATATTAAAAAAAAAAGAATTAACGAAAAACTCTCAAACTCAGTGAAAAGAGCGACGTTGCCGGACAGGTTGAGAGAGATAGAGGATGAGAGGCGGATGCGGTGGGTCATGTACAGCGGGTCCCTTTTTCGTACATCGCCCAAAGAAAAAGATATCACTGTCCCCTTCTCTTTCGCAATGCTCCGCGCGTCGGGACCTGAAACGGCAATCTCTTAATCCTTTGCCATCTCAAGAAGTCAAAAAGCAAAAAGGAGGAAGTGTAAGAAGAGGAAACTTCGAAATGCACTGGGAACAAGATGGCCCCATCTCACGCACTCTTCATCCGCTAAAGCAATTCGGCAGATCACCGGGGAGAAGGAGGGCCTGCGTCCCACTACTCTCATCTTTTTTATTCCATCTCCTCGCCGACCGCTCCTCCATCCCCCCCCTATTTCTCCCCCCTTCTCCGGTCTGTTCCCCCGTCTCTTTCCTTCTCAGTCTTTTGAGGAAGCCACGGTGTGTTCTTCATCCTCCTCGGAGAGAGAGAGGGAGGACCGCGGCGAGGGGGAAGGAGTCATGTGTCCATCTAGCGGGGATCTGATTAAGGACGGAAGAAACGTGTGGGGGGGGAGTGTGCGAAGGTTGCGAGAAGGATAAGGAGAGTTTGAAGAGGGTGGAAGGCCCGTGGCATACGGGATGTTGAAGGGCATTTGTGCGAGAGGAGGGGGAAGGAGGACGGAGAAATCGAAGGAATAAAAAGGGAGTAGGAACACTGGGAGACGGTCACATCGGTGGGCTCACAACGTTCGCCTCTATGGAACAAAAATATAGGCCCTGGCAGGGGTATTAAAGTCCCATCTTTCCTTCATATGCGGTACACACACCGAAGGAAGTGGTTCTATTCGATTACAAAGTCGGAAGCAATTTCAGCCCAAAAGTGCTGAAAATGCAACTTTTGACTCCAATTTGCTTATATCCGGTACCCTTATTTCCGAATCCTCAATATGAATGACTTTTTGGCCCATGTTGAAATAGGTATTATCCCAATGGAGTCGATAGGTTGAAAAACATAATATTCTTACTTCCTCCACCAGTATGAGAGGGAAAGTACTGAATTTAAAAAAAAAATACTTAAGGATTTCACCGGAAATACACTTGTGAAGTCCATGGAACACGACATGACAAGTTGCGAGTTTATGCCTATCCTCGTGTGTGTTTACGTGATTTGAAAGTCATATGCTGGCCCCTCAGATTTTCTTTTATTTCAACTTTAAGCTCAGTGACCACTTCGTTTCTGGTTCCCATTCCGTTTCTGGTTGAACCTGACTAGTGTTAATGTTAAATCGGAATAAATTTCGTTTCGTATTGCCTAGGCACTTAAAAGAAATTTATTCATCATTTTAATCAGTTGAGAGGTCATCATGATATTATAAAACCTCCTAAACCTATATTTTCAACCGATACGTATGTTATCGCAAAGTGATTATTGTTAGGTTCATTTAATGAAGGAGTATGACGACGTCTATATTGTCCGTAAGTGAATTATTATTTACTTCATTGGTTAAACACATATAGATTACAGACATGTTTTAGGTTTTTACAATTAACCTACCCAAGTTAAATGGCTTTGACGATAATAAATGGCGTGAACTAATTGCAAAAAGAGAATTTTTTTAATATAAAAAAGTAGTCCCACTCCCCAAATGGGCAGGACCTAAAATATTTTTTTTCCAAATCCTTTCCATCAATTAATTTTACGGTACGGAGTTACCTGAAAATCTTTTTAAGCGTATCAGAGCGGAACTGTAGATGAAACCTTTAGATAAAGAAGATACGAATTTCGCATTTCCAACAAAACGGAGTTCCTTAGCACACCTTATGTTTTATATTCAGGAAATGGAGAGACAAAGAAGGCTTTCTTTTTCTCGGACCAAATTATGTGCTGCTTTCAGGAAATTGGGCTAGTTCCTTTCGTCGCTGAAGATTGATTTATCATCCAGTGCAAACCTGACTTAGCTCAGATTAGCATTTTATAGACTTCCAAACAGTATCGGTCATGAAGGAATTCAGCAGAGCAAAATTTAATGTCTCGGCCGCACAATGAGAGAATTATTCTTCTCTATTCTCCCCTTCCAAATGTATCTGGAGCGAATCAAGTGCGAACAGACACAAATATTTCCTCTTGGCGAATGAAAATTGCAAAACACATGTACGATATGCGTACTGATGTTAATACTTTGAACACAGGCTGGTAATTATTTCGCGAAATTACTTCTGTGTTGGGCTAATATCTTCCCGTTCGTATTATTAATTGTATTTTATTCCTTTCCTCGGCGTTACACTGATAATTAATAAAAAAAATTTCATTCTATGATATTACTCACTAATTAACTCGTAATGGCTCCTAAAGATGACTTTTTATCTATGGTACTAATGTAGGGTACAAAACAATAGTCGGGTATGGAATTGGTACTGCAGAGAGCTTTTTGAGTGTTATTTGAGGGACTGTTGAGGGTGAGTGCTAGAAGTGCGTTAGCCTATGATTGTGTTTTATAATATTGCCTTTTCGTTGTCAGGCATTGTATTCAGTAATTTTGCATTTTAATCCGGCTCGCGGCGGTTGATGATACGGGGGAAGTTTGTTATTGCTAATGGAGTAGGTCCAAGGAAATGGAATAAATGGGATGAAAGCTTTATTTATTGAGTGTCAAATATGGATGTATTGTTACTATAAATAATTCTCACGTGATTTGAGAACCTTCGGTGCATTGGAGTATACTTCAGAGGGACTCTGAAGGAAAAGGTAACTTGAACAATACAGCGAGACGCTAATGGCGTGGAAGAGAGAAACAAAATAAATCAAACAATAAAAGTTTTTAACATTATATGAGCAAGTAGGAGAAAGAATTGCGATCGGCAGAGGCCGAGAAATCAGGATTCGAGCTATCATGAGCACCTGCCACGAGTCGTGCCCTCGTAATGTCATCTAGTGGGAGATCGAGGAATCACATTGGGAAGGAATCTCCGACTGAAAAACGAGGTGCGGGAGAAAAGGGAAAAGGGGACTTCCTTCCTCTCGAGCAGTCATCTGTCTCCCCGAAAAGCGCCCTCTGAAAAACGTAAGTGCGTAAAGGGAGTAAGATAGAAGTCTCTTTTCCCCCAGTTGAAGTTTTGAGAAAGAGTCTCGACGATGGCGCGTAAAATACGACCTAATGAAAGGGGATTATAAACAGGTGAGTGGGACCGGAAAAAAGCGCCTCCCATGTTCCAGAAAATGCACGGACAAAGAAGAGGGAGGGAGAAACTTTTTTTCCCCGGTTTCGGCTGGGAAGACCGCTTCCTCAAGGATATAACCCGAGGGGAGAGAAGGCACTCCATCAAAAATACCCGATGCCACTTTTAGGCGGTCTGAGTCGTTCTGTTTTTAGGATAAAATGAACTCCGGAAAGGCTCGTTAAGGAGTGTGTGACCTTCCACGAATAATTTCACCTTGGAAGTAATCCTAGTGGATGCTGATTTCAAGATTCTAGAATAGCCAACGCAATCTCGCGATGCAGCAGAGAGTTAGGCATTACAAAAATAACTTCTGGGAAAAAAATGTATAACTCTATTGGTTGAGTTATGAAGGTTCATCCAAAAGTTGACGTCGCATTTCACTTAAAATTGCATGCAAGAAAATACGCTGCAGCTCAAAACAAAAGTTCTTGTCCGAAACGTGGCCTTCGGGGAAAGCAGGCGAGTGGGATCTTTTACTCGTACCCGGTAAAAAAATTGAACTCTGATGTTAACCTGAAGTAGATGAATTTGGTTTCAGCATAGAAAAATCTGGTATTTATTCTGACGTATACAATCTTTCTATCGTGCCCTATTGAGTCTATCTGACAGATTTCCTGACTTGCTTTTCAAGAAAACATAAATTAATCTATACCGAGCGTCACTCCTAGCCCACAAAGTTGCTTTATGAATATTTCACTGAAGCAAGAAAAATGTTCTTTGGCCTTTCTCTGCTTTCGTTCTCTTGTTCTTTGCGTAAATATATATTCCCATTCCTCTCACGCAGACACGAGAGAAAGGCCACAGAGAAAATACTTGAACCAGCTTAACCGAGAGCTACAGAAACATCCAGTAAGAACTGGAGTTATCCCATTTGAGGGACTTATCCTCGATTAGTTGAAATGAAGTTTTGCCTGAGTTAGGGCAAAATATTTTTCTGGTAATGACAGTCGTTGTTGCTGTTTTACCATTAAAAAATTATATGAGATGTTCTATGTTTTTACATTCTCTGTCTCTCTGATAATGTAAAAACATTGAAACCCTTCAAATATATCATTTTTACACTGTGAAATTTTATAACTGTGAAAACACCTATAATTATTATGAATCAATTCTACCTCATCAGTCCTGACAAGTTATTACTAATTGCGGGAATTGCACTTCGTTTAATCGTCATCATAGGTAGAACCAAATAGAAGTAGGTTTTCCACGGTCCCAAGCAGCTGTAAAATATCGTGAATTTCTTCATTCTAAGCTCTAGCGTGTGTTGCATTATTTTATTCTTCAGTTCTTCATTGTTTCTACCAGTCTTCATGCCGTTCAAAAATTCTCTTCCTATTCTCTTCCTTCCTCCCTTCTAATCTAGCATTCTCTCTTATATCAACTTTTAACTCCCCTCTCAATATCTCCTCCATCCACTTTTTCTGTCTTCGTATATTTTTACATAGAAGCTCCCACACCACCATCAAAATGCAAATGAAAGTTGAAAAATGTGGGTGGATGCGGGTACTAATGTGTAGGAGATGTATATAATGTGCAAAATGCAAGCATTTTGATTGAAAAATGGTCAAATATAATAAATATTTTTTTCAATAAGAGACAAATAATTAAAGACGCAGAATTATAACGGTAAATAAATGTGTTTACTATAGCTATTATACACGGATTCATTTAATCATTTGGGCCCAGTTTTTTCCTCACACTTTGTATCACCTTTTTAACTCGTGTAAACGACGCGTCACGACACTAATTACTTCAATATTAACATCTTGTATTACACACTGGCAATTTGCTTGCTGTAGCAATTTATGGCCAGGCAAATAAACTCATATAGGAAGCAATTGTTTTGAAATATTTTGAGTACTTTGAATATGTAATGAAAAAATATTACTTAAACGCAAGCTACATCCTGTCATGGCGTGCGTTTGGGCATATGCAAACAGCAGGGAAATCGCAGAAAATTTTATACTAGTTCAGAGGACTGGATTACTGGGTCGTCTTTGAGATGTAGTAACTCCAAATGGCGTTATAATAACAGCCGCATTAAGAAGCAGGCGAGCTCTAAGTACTGTCTCCAGTAAGACAGTGCTTATTAGATAGACATAAGTTCAATACCTCTTTTTTTTAAACTCTTAAACGAGCTTAACCCCAGGTACTGCCCAGATTTTTAACCTGGAACCCTCTGTTCAGCAGTATTGCGCTCTACCTACTAGGCAACCTCGCCTCTTCATCGTCGTAAAGCTTTTTCAAAATTAATCAAAGTAATTTATTCCTAGCTCTAACCGCGAATTAATCGCCAAAATTGTTTCTATCCAAATATCACAAGTGGTGCTAGTGAATGTTAACCTTGAAAACCGTATCATTTATATATTGGATTATTATAATTGCGGTAGTCCTCCGGTTAAGACAGATTTTTATGGAGAAAGACTAGCTAATACTGCACTTATAACAGTCGCCTAGCACGACATCAAAGACCGTAAAACCCCACGCTACTATTAACTTCAACTCCGCATTCTTTCTGCCTCCCTCCATTCCACCCCACATGCCTAATCTTTTTCTCTCCCTACCTCGCTTACTCAAAATAATATTAGTCTTCAACATTCCATTGCCTCTCATAAACGCCTTGCCATTCCATGCCAATCCATTTTTCCTGGCTTCTTTATATATCACCTAACAACCCTCTCCTCCCCTGCCACGCCCAGGACTCCGCTTTTCTTTCCATCCTTCTCCAAACCCACATTTCAAAAGCCTTCAATTCCTGCTTGTTCTCTTGCCTCAATGACCTAGCCTCCGAGTCATAAGAAAGCCGCGCTCCAAATCAACGTCTCCACGAGTCTCTTCTTTATATATTTACGTAAGGTCCTTGTCATCAACACTCTGCTCTTTGTAAAAAGCCTCTTTATTTGATGTAATTTTTCTTTTAATGTCATTAACCTAATTTTAGGTAAACAAACAATGCACTATTTTCTGTATTTGTCTTTATCTATTCAATGCGAATTCATTTGAAAGTATTAAATTAAACAATCTCCTGAAGTGGAATGATGTGAGGAGGGGAACAAGTCGCGAATAACTAAATAAACTTATCTAAGCAACTTTCTGTATCATTAACATTGAGGTGCGTAGTTAATACGAGAGTTTCTCGCGAAACAGAAATAGGTCGTTGGACAGGGGCGTGTTTCGAGCTTCATTGCCTCATCCTTTCACAGACATATAAATTGCCATTTTCATTAACTAAAATCATAACGGCCACTAACTTTAGGAGAGTACGTAGCGTCATGACAGGTTTTGGTATATACTAAGTAGCATGGTCCCCAAAAACTTTGAGATACCCCCAACACCGTGTGAGGCAGTAAAATGAAGTCTTTCCAAGTCCATCCCCTTTTGTCGTAGCTTTAATCACAATAAACTTGGGCGCAATGTACTTACACAACTCATTCTTCTAATCCCGATCAACATTTTTCCAACATTACAAATTTTTATATGCTTTCTCATCGACTCTCTACATCTAAAATATTTTTAAACCAGGAGTCTACCCTGAGATTGGTCTGTCTTGGAGCTTTTCAAAACTTACTTGTACATTTGCGAATATAATATAAGTACATTGTAAACATAATTTTACTTAAGCATGCGCACAATGGAGTTTCACGAACAGGGTATAATGAATGCTTAAAAATACCATTTGGACAGGTACAACTCTAGTGTAACAAAATTATTTCCTCAGTAAATGCTTAAGAAACATAAAATTTAAAAATTACTATAGGAAATGATTTAAAGTATGCCATTGCAAGTTTGCAGGGCATACTGAGCGATGATGGATTTTTGAAGAATGTGGTAGATGGAAGAACGTTGGGTAAGCGAGATAGAGGAAGGAAATAATTAGGTATGTTGGATGGAAAAAAGGGTGGCAGAAAGTCCGCGAAAATGAAGAAAGGTTTAATAGAAACCTACCGTAGCAGAAATACTATATTATCATAAACCTACCTCAACCAGTAAATTACCATTACTAATTGAGAGTTTAAATTTGTGATTTTAAAATTGAAGAACTCCCCGGAATAAGGATTTTTACCAACATGCTCACAACTATTCTAAACAAAAAAATATCAATTAAAGGCAATATTTAGTTAAACATAAAGATAAGAGTATATCTCAATACACGATTACAATCAATGTACAAAATGCTCTATATACTTCGTTTGTACAGTCCAGGTATTTAAGTATCTTAAGAAGACTCGTCTACGCAAACTAATAATGACTGCTACGTCCTGTTTCTATAAACATCTTATTTTTACAAAGAAAAATTTTACAATGTCCTTACTCCGGGGAGATTTTCATTTAACCATAACCTGAAATAACGTTTAAATCGACAATGGACTTCTGCCAAGACATTTTTTTATCCTATCATCCACGGACCTGGGCCCTTTGTCTCAAAGCTAAAAGTCATTTTATAAGTCCTGGTAGTTTCCTCATGCAAAACCTAATGATAATAAATCTATTCCAGCACTTATAGGAGCTACTTTCGTGAGTATATATGGTTAAGAATGCTCTGGATTACATTTACGACTTTTTTTAGAAAACTTGTTGATTATTAGCTTTAAGAAACGAGCCCCTGGAAGACCGAGTTCGGCAAAGGGGGATTGAGTGATTCAACGTATATTTAACAAAAAATTATATCTCGCTATGCTATTTCCAAAGATCTTTGGATGACAAGAATAATAATTTTTGATTAATATTTTAAGACGAATCAGAGATAAATTAAGTCAAAACTGAAATATAGACGAATTGCCTACAACGAGGAATGATGGGTGTCAGTAACGTGACGAAACACGATAAGATAATCTTTTTTGGCTCTCAAAGTGCCGAATGCGTAGCCTGTACCCTGAAACCTCCTGTATTACTGAATTCAGTACCGTGAATAAATACATTTATTACGGGATTTTATTCAGGTTGAAACTCAAGCATTAGTTTTTGTGATGGTGCAGAAAGGGAGATGAAAAAGAAACCAAAGCACTGTTTATATTAGCAATGTAAGACCTCTTGTAAGCAATCAGACAATAGCCATCAGTTTCGTCTATGACTAAATGACAGCCAATAATCGCCCGGTTACCTACCTATTAGATTAGCAGATTTTCAATGGCCCCTGAACACTAGTAAAATGCACTTAAATCGGTGCTTGTCAATCTAAACCCTATTTGTCTTATGCTATAACCTTCCTATCTCTTCCTACTTTCTACCACCCTTCATGATGTCCAAAAAGCCTATTTTTTTCCTTACATTCCTGTTAATCTTCCTTCTATTAGTCTTCAACGTCCCACTACCACTCATAATTCGTCCTCGGTCCATTCTGCCAGCCTCATTTTAATTTCTCCCAACAGCTTTCTGCTGTTCCCTACCACATCCAAAATTTCTCGTTGGCTTTCCTCTCAGCTAATTTCCCTCGTTCTCTTATTTCTGTATTTCTATTATAAAAACATCCAATATACCATCAGACATTCTCCCCAAATACCAGGTTTTGGAATTATAAAGCACCACGGTCTATATTAAAGTCTTTACGAAATCTTCCTTAGCATCTTTAACCAGAGTCATCGTCATCAATTCTCTCCTTTACGTAAATACATTTTTTGCTGTCACGATTCTTCTCTTTAAGTCCCTAGTATTACACACATGTTTCCTTAGCCTTAATATGTAACTTATTCCTCTTGCTCTAATTTACCACCTCACAATTTAATGTTTAATTATGCCTCGCTACTTCTTGAGATACTCATTAATTTTTTTTTCCTAGACTATTCTATGATAATAAATAAAATAATTGCCTACAAGGAGGCTACATTTTCCAAAAACCTATGCACAATTCAATTAGTATTATTTTAACGTCTTAAATTCATGCGTTATATGTTTTTTTTAATCAAATAACACTCATTAAGACAAAATAGCTTGAGTGTCATACTGTTCGATTCGAACGCGATATCTCTCATTTATGAACGAGTTCTTTCGATTACTTTGAATGTATAATGACTCTTCCACCATATAATCACCAGGGGCGCTAAATTTAATCATTGCTTCGTCAAAATTTGGCCCTTCAATGATGATCGATTCAATTATAAATTCAATCAACTTTCGAGAAAACCTTTGGAGAGTACAAGGGATAGGCGCATGAAAACATTTGACGTCACTTCCAAATTTAGCATCATAAAGTACCGAAAACGAGAAAATAATGTTCGTATCGTTCGCGAGAGCACATTCACGCCTACATAAGTATATCCTTTCGTGCATGCATATTCCCTGCGAGGTTGCCGCAGGCAG
>LYUA01000036.1:1155046-1167241 GCA_002093875.1 Calopteryx splendens | reverse complement strand
ATTGGGATGATAAGGAAAGATGGCGTTTGGGATACGAGAAGTGGTAATAAGCTGCAAAAACTCTCTATACATATGTGAAAGTAAACCACCACACAATTTTAAGCCGAAATATCATGTAAGGACATTCGTGAAATATACTTTCCACAAATCGGAGAGTTTTTGGCTCCAAGCAGTAATGTATTATAAAAGAAATAGTGCAGTGACGTGCCGTAGCCGAAAATATTCGCGATCATATAGTTAGCTCGTAACTAAATCGGAAAGTTCATTCCTTCTGAGTCTATTTTTCTCCTCGCTTTAAGTATTTATCACTGTCTAACTTTTTTATCAGAGGTTGACCAAATTTTCTGTTTATGTTTTGACAGTTAGACGAAAAGAATTGCTTCCATAAAATATCAACAAACCAGTCACTTAGTTAAAATACCGTTGAACCATTTAATTTGAGTAATCATACGAAGTTCTTCGTATGATTACTGTAATACTTTGTCTTTAGAATTCGAAAATCTTAGGTCTGAATACGACTTTTTGTCCCACATTATATCAAACAAGCAAAAAAATTATCAAAAAAACTTTTAAAACGGTTTTTTTTTTCAATTATCATTAACTCCGAGGCATAATGTGTATTTGCCGTCTCAAGAAAACGGTTGTACGTCACTGCATGGAGGGAGAGCTGAAGCTCTGGTAACGTCATCCATCCGCATAATATTGCACAGCAGTCTCATTGTTGGTTAAACCTTTGTCGTACGCCAGAGCGCCATGTTGTTTTGAAACGACTATCAAGGATCACCAGGTTAGTACAATATGAGTCCTACGGCTTGCTCTTAATAGTTTTAAAATAATAACCCTTGAGACACGCTCCTATTATTTTACACCACATAGATAATTAATTTAATTGACTTGACCTTCAAAGGAGGAGCCGTGCTATACAGGATGTCCCTCCACGCTTCGGATGACGCGAAGAGAAATTTAACATGACTTCCGTTTTAGGGTGTAGTACATGGAAACACGGACGTTTCACCTGTTTGTGAATGCGTACGCCGTTTACTGGTAGCGGGGCTCAAGACGGGAGAGATAGGTATCTCTTCCGAAGGGATATTTTTGTCTCATCTTTCGCCAGAAACCCTACAGCAATTTCGTAGTTCCTTCGACCCGAAGAAAAATCTAACCCGGTCATAACGCAATCGAAGGTCAGAAGAGGAAAAGTAAAGACAATCAGTTCCCACAGCGGAGCGGAAAAAAAGGAAATGAGTTCTCAGAGAGAATGCCCGCATGGCTTTACCATTATCTCCTGCACAATACACTCGTTCCCAACACTGTTACGTCATTGTATACCGGCTGTCATTACGAAACATATTACCCGATGAACGACCTTGGCGGATGACAAAACGATCCCCGATGCCCAAGACCCATAACACTGACATGTAAAAACTAGGGCGTGGTAGCCCAAAGTTACAGCCTAAGTTACACAGCTGAGGGTCATAGTTCAAACACTTTGAACTATCCCGTCTAAAAATCAGGCGGTACCACTTTCTGGTCACCATCATTCCATGAAAAACCAAACGGTGGCCCAGAGAATGGTCATCCTACCCCCAAAATAACGTAAATTTCACCAGACTTACTCCGTCGGTTACACCCACACCTGCCAAAACCAAGCACCGGATTGATTGCAGTGATGGGCAATGGCCTGAGAAAGATAGCATTTCACAGCACGACAGAATAAATACAAAGCACCATGAGTAACCTTAAATATCGTTGCGTAAAATAGTAGTGACCTAAATTTTATTAGTTGGGTTTTCACCGCCTTTGCAGATGAAAGATGGCAAAACGATTCATAGTTATTGGATCAACAATAGGGGAGAGATTCAGAGTCTATTAATCATTGTCCGGCAAGCATGAAAATAGAATAAGTCGGTGAATATAGTTGCGAATTCGTAAATTTAGTTTCATAGTTTAGTCATATAGAATAATGTACTGGTGCTGGTGGCTTACTACTATTTTATTAAATATAGCATTACAATTTAAACCAATTCAAGGCTCCCGAAAACCATCAAGAATAATGAAGGAATCCCACCAAGTGACGCAAGGTTCGACATCAAATAACTCGTTTAATATAAATCACTTCAATTTTTTTCCAAAACTCTTTTTACGTAGCGTCAATGTTACACGACAAAGGGGAAACTCTCGAAGCAAGGATTCGACTGGGGACTGAGATGAATCCTTAGCTGCATGAACGTTCGCCACTTCGAATCTTCAGTATAGCAGTCGGCGGGGGAGACATCTGAACAAAGATATTGAATACTCATTTTTTTTAACACCGCGAATGAATTCCTTTCGATGAATCAACATAGAAAGTCGATGAGGGTTTGAGGTAATGTTCGGGAAAGACGGGCCCGCTAGCGCGTTTGACAACCTCGGAATAGCCGTGCGTTGCGGTGAGACGTGAATAACCGGAGAAAACTGAATAATGGGGACATGCGCCAATCAAAATGAGCTCATTTTTACCGTCATTTGGTAGGAACGCGGAGATAATTCAGTGGACCACTGACGTTCCATATAGTTTTCACCGGAAATCGCCAGAGAATGACGACTCCACAGCAACAGAATGTATTCTATCATTGTCGAATTCATTCATACCCGCCATTTCATGATGTACTGACCAAGTAGTCCCATACGTGAAGAATATAAAACTCAATTTACTCAATGCTCCGTACAGTAGAGTTAGAAAACATGTGTTGAATCACATACAAGTAACTTTCTTTACGGAGATTTACCATGAGCAATACGAAATTTGGTGGAAAAACTGATCTAAATAATATTCCCTGGAAATGGAAAGAAATAATTTTTGAGTAGAAGAAAATTTGATAAAAAATTGCATTGAAAGGAATAAGAAACAGTCTTGCGTAGGGAAATTTCACACTAGTCATCGCCATAATCTAATATCGCCTAATCACAGTATTTTAAATTTCCGAAAACCTTTCAATTTAACCCGACTCGATTGATAAAGACTACGAAAGGAAAGGTCTTTCATCCATTATAGTCAGGGCACTGCCAAATCTGAGGTTGATATTGGATGGATTACATTGCCATTTGAATCCCTTAATTCGAATGAAAAAAAACAATACACCAACCTATTTCTCTTCTGTCACTTCTCTCTGCCAAACTCTATATTTCCTGCCTCCTTATTTCAACTTCCAGCCTTCATTTTTCAGCTTCCAAATCAAGCACATATGCCTTTTTCTCCGACTCACTTTTTTCACCCCGCATAAATTCACATCTCGAAAGCATCCCCCATTCTAACATGTCATTGATCACATATATTATTGTCCCGTACTACGCATTTGGTAAAAATTTCAGAAAAATTCGCATATATCGTCGTTACAAAAATAAAATAGCATGCAGTCATAAAATACTTAACTTCCTGCTGAACTAGGGTAATACGTATGAAGCCTAATTTCTGCATTTTGAATTAACTTATTTTGCATAACCTAATATCTGAAAAGGTATCACGGAATGTCATGCTTTTAAAGAGCGAATTTCGTCTCACATCAATAAGCTCTTATGTGCTATCCTAAATTTCAGTGAATTTGAACACCCCGAGCAAATCAGTCATGATACGGCCTTTACGTGCCAGTTGGTGTTTTTTTTCATTGTTTACCTTGCCAATTGCCATATTTACAAGAGCTTTTGTTCTCGAGTTTCGACGTTATCGTGTTTCTGCGATTATCGAAATGGCGAATGAAAGGTGCAAAGAATCTGTCTGCATTAAAGTTTGAATAATGCTCGACAAAGCTTCAGCCGAAACCCACCGAATGCTAAAGGAAGCTTTTGGAGAGTAAGTACGAGGCCAATCAAGGGCATTCGACTGGTCCACTGGTCGACTGGGCCACAAAAGGTGGGCGAGAATATTTGGAAGAGGATAGACGTTCGGGTCGACCGTCACCTATCCGGAGTCGTAAAAAGCGCACCAAGTTCGCGGCAATATCAAGCCAATGCTGAATATCATCAGCAATATAATATAATAAGAATATTATAATATTTTATTGCATTCAAGGAATTTTGCATAAGGAGTTTCTTTATCCTAATCAGACTGCCAACAGGAAGTTTTATTGCAACGCTTTGGGATGAATAAGGAAAAATTTGACGCACAAACGGCCTGAGATGTGGAGGAACTGAGACTGCCTGTTCCACCATGCCATGCGTGTGCACACACCTCACTTGTCGTGAGGGACTTACTGACAAAAAAACAACATGGTCATTTACCCCAACCCTCCCTAATCGCCTGATATGGTCTCCATTTCCACCTCTGCCCTAAAATGAAACTCTATGGGCGATGTTCCGGCTCCATTGAAGAAATCCAAACAAATACGTAGCAGGTGCTGAACACGCTACACGCGGCATGCACTGTCTTTAATATTTCCAAGAATAGGAAAATCTATGTATCTATCTATGAATCTGCAATTGTTGTACACAAGCCCAAGGAGGCTTCTACGAAGGTGACGTTGTAAATTTGGAGTTATATTAAGCATTAATGTGCATACGAGCAGATTCTCGGAGAGTTATGGTAGCACCTCGTTAAAGAATAGGAACATGGTCCCGATTTATTCCTCTTGAGATATTTTTGCTTGAATTTCGTTGCACATTTAATTGCGTTCATAACAAATTGAATAGAAAGATGTGTGCTTCAAGCCCGTTCAGAGTTTGTCACCGCCTCAAATCCTGAATAAAGTTGTGGCATTGAAAGAAAAGAAAGAAAAATGGATCCGGGAAGGGGTTGGTTCTCGGGTCTGTCACCTGTAGTGAAATGAGTAAACACGAGTTCGATCATTGAACTCCTTTCCTTTAAAAGGTTTAAATCAACAATCTTGATAATTTTTTAGTGCCATACTATTGAAATACGGATATTGAGAGGGTATATTGCTCCGACGCTTTCATGGAACATTGCTGGCGAGAAGCGCGTCCTTCAGGTGGAAGATTTACGGGCAACAGCCAATGCAGTTTCGTCGACTTTCTGGCAACAAAATAATAATAATATCAGAGATACCGCCAACTGTCGGGCATCACAAAAGGATCGACAACTCAACGCTTTAATGGCACAATTTTGGTCTTATTCGTCTGCCAGTAGATATTTTCGATCGCAAAGGGAGAAAAAAAAGGACCGGCGTTTCGACTGAAGTCGCAGATACAGAAGGCGGCTCGTATCTCAAAAACCACCAAAACCTGGAACTTTCAACCAACGCTGCTGAAAGAATTATCAGCCGCAGGCATGCCAAAGTCTCACTCGTTCGTGATGCCCAAAGGCAACATCTAGGTAGACGTCGGAATAATATATGCATATCCAACTGCAAAGAGAAATCCCATCCGGACTCCCAGCACTGTGCCAAGAAATGTATTCAGATTTGGCTCTTGCACTCACGGAAGCGTGCGGATACGTGAGGAACGTGATTCGAGAATGAAGCTTTCTTTCTCCTATCCGGCAGGATAATATTTCGAGGAGCCTTTAAAAATGCGTAGCTATCATGTCAACTATAATCGAAATCATTTAACATCATTAACTAAGCAAAACTAAACAGGACAGTCGATTTCACTCGTGTCGTTGAGGGAATTATTGATGCACCCCCACTACATCGGCAGAATAGATCGCACGGATAAAAATAAAAAGAAATACTCTGCACCACCGATAGATATAAAAACCCCTTTCCTAACACAACCCTGGACCACAGCAAGAGAAGAATTAGGAACCTCAATAATCCTACCGTAAGCGTATAGGGATCACAGGATAGGTAGGGTTTGCATGCGAACGATGGTGTATTTGGATTGCATGTTATTATTCTTAAACAGTTTCATTTGCATGTTGTCTGTAATAGCATGAAGGAATAGTGTGTAGTATTTGTTTTCCAAGTGTTCCTCCTAGTAGCAGGTATAAAACATAATTATGCGTTACCCTTGATATGCCAAGGTATTGTGTATTACTACTGCATGTGTCCCTTTCTGCGGTGCATGACAACCCTTTAAGTATTGTGCCATCCCTTTGATGCGTGCCAGGTGCGAACTCACCCCCTGCCACACACCCAGTGGAGGCTTGGAGGGTATTAAGTAGATATAGATATAAACGAAATAAAACCGACGAAGCCATCGACTGGAATGATTCGACTTGAATAGAAATGAGTGTACATCGTCATTCACGATGACCTTAGAAATGGTGTAAACATTCACCATGATTGATATTGACGCATAATTTTATCTCATCGTGCGTAGGATATAGAAAATGTGCTCGGAACATCTTAAAGAAGTTCTGTGGAATGCGATGCAGGAGGGAGAAGAAGATGGATTGAGGGTTTAATCGAAACTAAATGCAAGTTTCAGGGAAAAATGTCATTCGTCTGCATTCGCAATAGGCAACAACAATGAAACTGTAAATAAAATCGTACGATCGGTCACTACCATTGTTCAGATACCGTTATGCCACGACTAATGTAAACACGCCATTCGTTTGGCGGAAAGAATATATCAAATTATACAGCGGACTTCGGCTTCCCTGAAATATTATTCTTTCTAATTAGGAAAAATGAATAATCTATTAGGCCCCGAAAAACCTGTTACCAAACAAAAGCCATAATAGAAATTGTGTATATATTCAGTATTAAATATATGAAGTTGACGTATGAATTGATGTCAATCTACCGGTTACGGTTGTCTTCGATATATGAAGAAAAAACTCAAAAAAAGAAACCATTTAGGCACACAATATGGGTAGTTCATTTAGGGTAATGCTGTCTGTGGTAACCGTTGAAACCCGGGTTGTGCCATTAAGTTTGAGGAAAAATAAAGTTTTTTTTTGTCTTTTATAATGAATCGCTTTCAATTGATTGGTACCACCAACCACATAATATGGCATTTTTATAGATTCTTAGAAAATACTGCAAGTGCCTAACATATAAAACGTTGAAACAAATTTCCTCAAAAACTAGGATTGTGAACTCCAGTCTGCATAATCCATCCGGGAATAACCGGGAATATGTCTTGTGAAAAACTCCACAGTGATTATTAATAACTAAAGAAACAATTTTGCAATTTCCACAACTTTAATGGCTCATTGGAAAATAGGCCACATGTACGTTTCTTGAGGGCACTACAAAATTGTTGATTTAATAACGGATATCCATAATTTCCACGAAGTCACGCCTAATTAAATGTTTATATTATGATTGATTACCTCGCAGCTGTTCTCGAAATATTCATAAACAGAGGTAATGTTTCAGAGTGCAGATATTTTTCTACATAGGACCTTAATGACATTTCCCGGAGTAAAAATTTCTGAGTCATTAATTTTTAAATCTCTTAACTTGTTCAAGATTGCTTTAAAGCAATTTCAGTAGAATTTCTAATGTTATCTCACTTTAGGTCCAGGAAGTAAAATGATTCCTTGTATTACAACCTTTGTCGACAGGAATTATTCGGAGAGACGATTAGACGAAACATATAGCTGTCTTTATGGCTTATTTTTAAAACAATAAACAGTCTCGGGCGTAAATTTGTGGAAATCTTTCATGCTTCGAAATTTTGGTAAACTAACAACACAGCTATTTCCAAATATATTTTTTCATGACCATGGTTTCGCTACGACGCAACATCGTCCCAGGCCTGAAGAAATCTCGCAAGGAAACCATGAAAAATAAAATATACGTGGAAATTGCAGTGTTGTTTTTCCCCAAACTTTCGAATTATTTGAAAAAATTCATTTGGGTTGGAATCTACCAAATACTTACACTGTCATGTCTAGAAATAGTTAAACGGGATAAATTCGGGTCTCTATCCGTTAGTGCTGAGAAAACATTGTCATGAAATTGTCCCTCAGACCATTTTTAACGAATCATCTCACCAATGGAAGTGGTATTAATTTATTTCATTCGTTATTTTTTAAATAGTTGACCAATATTAATTGAATAACCTTTAGGTTAGTATAATGGCGTCCAGAGATGACTTTCACGACCTTTAGAGCATAATTGCGGACTCGAAGCAGTTCCTGACGATCTACCGAAATATATAAACGCTTAAAAAACTATATCAAATTAATAATATCTCTACGTTGCTAGTGACTTACATTAACCACAGAAATCTCAAATAACTAGAATAATAATGCTTCCGGCTTTGGGCATACATTTAATGAATTTTGTGGCTTTTTACCAGAGGGTATCTCACAAATCTGTCAGAAATAGCAACAAACTTCCGATAAATTGATAAAGTATGGTAGATGACTAAGCATTTATGGGTTGGTACCTAAAAATATAAACGCCATTGCTCCATACAAACTGTGACAAAAATAAAACTCTATCTAGGACTACGAATAGTTCTAAAAGCTTACTACTTTCTACAACACGGAAAAAGAAAGAAAATGAATAAATGAANGAATAAATGAAGGTGAAACATCAGATTAAAGATCCATACGTGTCCATACTCTATGGCGAAACTAATTTATATTTAAGAAAGATGGCAGGTTTTGCAAATAGAAAACAAACGCGAACATTTTAAACAAAAGCAAACAAAAAATTAAAAACCTCCATTCCGAAACATCCATAAAATTAGACAAACATCTGAAATAATTTTGAAAAAAAAAAAATATATTTTCGACTCATTTTTAGAAATTTCATTCCAATTAGCACGTCCGTGATATCTCAGCAATACATCGTAATTGCGAAACTATTGCACGAGATCTGTTTCTTAACTTTTTTTCTGGTGGAGGGAGATAGTCATCGAGCGGGAAGGGTGAAATTCTATAAGCAGGTATATCTACTTCAAAGGAAAACCGGGAATATTTTGAAACAATCTCCTCTCTGATAGATTTGACCGATTTAGATGCACGCGGATGAGCTTGTGAAAGGGATGTATATATGCTCATCATCTGCCACAAATTCAGGGAAATCGAGAAATTTGGAACGAAGGAGCATACGAAAGAGGTTGAACCATACGCTTCCTCCGACGAAGAGAAAACAAGAGAGAGAGTCGAATTTATCGAACCGTAGGCGCATCTGTTAAGGTAATCAGACAGCGTTCAAACATCCCATAATCGCTCCATTTTCTTGCGGCCATGAAGGCATGGAAGCTGGGCGAAAAAAATGCATGCTTAATTTCGCATCTTCAAATTCCTAGCTAATTATTTTTACGGAAGTCTTTTCGGCCGGAAAAGACGGAAGTGGAACACTCAAATGTATGACAAACGTTTTCGAGAAAATCGACGTTTCGTGACCCATTTCATGAAACATATCGGCGTCTGGGCGGCCATTGTGACGAAGCTAACTACTAAACAGAAACTTTCTTTTTCTTGTTGACCACCTCCAATAAAAAACGCTCACGTCTTATCTCATTAAAAAGATAATATAATAACGCTCCTGAGCTTTTTCACTTTGTTTAGCATATTTTCACTCAAGTTAAAGGTTATTTGAAATTCGCAATGGAAATCAATTATTCATACACTACGATTTCACAAGAGGCCAGGAAAAAAGTAGGATAGGGATTGGGAAACAATAAATAAAATTTATTACCATCGATTCGAACCTATACCAATGGAATAAGAACATTTATTCGCCTAAATTCCCATATGGAACCTATGAGTCACTAGCTATGAATTTTTCACTAGCTATGCAAGTTGAACACAAATGGCTCACAAGGCAGTGAAGAAGGGAAGTGCTTAAGACGGCTGACACTTAATACTTGCCGTGAATGGTTTCTCTTGTATTTGCACGTATATAAATATATAATACTATAACAATACTAATGCAAATAATCTAGCGCCACCAGGGAAATAAAATTATTACTCTAAGGAAATAATCTATGAGTGAGTGTTGCCTCATAGTAAGCACATTAAATATGTGCTTAGTACGTACCATTAGCAACCTGCAATTTTCAGAGACATAAATTCCTTAAAATCTTAAATTCAACACTCTCATCGGGAGTTTTATAAGAAATTTAGGTTCAATTCTTAACGTTAAGGTGGATATGCATGTAAACTGAACTACACATCGAATTTCAACTTTAAAAACAGATAAAGCATCACATTACCCATTGAAACGTTTTTAGTAGAAAAGTTGGCATACACGTATCATGAAAAATTTTGTATACTTTTTTCCTTCCTTGTGAAAACTGCCATTTCCTCAGCATTGGGCTTTTAAAAAAGGCAAATATTCAGCCTGGGTAAAAATCATTCAAAAAGGAACGCATCAACAAAAATATCTACTCACTTCATTTGAAAATGATTTCACGGTGAAGGTGCGAATGACGTGCCATGGTGAGAGAAAACCGAAATAAAATCCAGGCATATCCTGCTTCAACGGCAAACTATAAGTGTGTTTGATGGGAATTAATTAATTCCCCAGTATTTTTGGTGTTTTCAATTGCAGTAGATATCTGAAAACCAAGCAATGTTTTTCATACAATGAGGAAAGGGCAGAATATCTTAAAAAAACATCACGTGTCGGCTGAAAGCATATCTTTTATTGGAATATAATTACTAATGCAGTACTTATACTCGTACCAAATGAACATACACTCACAAAAAAACAAGCACGATTAGAAAAAATATGGAAAACTATCCTAACTTCTATGATTTTAAATTCGATTCGCCAACTTCCTTTCAAATATTGATCTTCAAGAACGAAGAATTTAAATATTATAATGCTTCATAATTTCAATGTGATCAATTACAACACTTGGTCGATTTATTTTGCTCACGGTGGCAACGCAAGGAAAATGACCATATAAGGAATCATACTGGATTACTGCTTCAGACTATTCGATTAGTAGCTAAATATTATGCAATATTGTTATTTATTAAGTTGTCATACATGAAAGTACTTCCACATCTGATATCATTTTTAATAGTCAAGCTACTTACTTTTTCCTGGTTGTAATGGCCGTAAGATCAATTTTGGCAATTCTCAAGGATATTTGTTTTCTATTCGCTTTTATATTTTAACTGTTTTCTATACCTTTGCCTCTAAAAATTACATTACCAACTTTATACCTAAATCTATAAAAATATTTTTACGTCCAACGCTAACCTTTAAGCGGCTAAAAAGTAAGAAATGAATTTCCATATTGCTTTTGGGACCGTTAACATTTTTTTATGAATAAATCTACACTGAATTCACACATACACTCTAACATTCTACCACCTGGGAATAAAGGTGAGGAGGAACACAGGAAAAACCCTCATCACGTAATCTCTTCCCCTCAGCAGTTGCTGGGAAAAAAATCTGAACTTCTCTCAGCATGCGCTTTCTTTCGTGTTTTGTCCCAAAAGCATCGCATCCGCTTCGGAAATTCCTACCCTTCCTCTCTAAGCACGAACATTGTCCCGAAGCCGATAAAAACGACACGAGAAAAGGAGTCCAGAGGATGGCCTCAGACGTTTCACGACGAGGACTACTCAACTCTCAAGAGAGGTAAGTAAAAAACCTTGCAAGAAAAATTATCGAGAAGCATTACGTGGGGGAAATGGGATTGAGGGTAAAATCTGTTCCAAAAACCACAGTGCGACGACAATGAAACCTATTGAGCAACGGCGATGAACTGGTAGAGAGGACGTCCGTTTAAGACAATTTAATGCCATAAAATAAGCACTAGTTCCGGATTTATTACGAAAAGGATGCCTAGGCAAACAAATTTTCATGACAACCACGTAACCATTGATTTCCGTTGGGAAACCATAGATAGATATATAAACGTCATAATTAGGGCGAAATGAGACCATAGGGTCCCTTCTTCCGTTTAACTCTTATATCTTTCCCATCGACCGTACTGTCGCTCTATTCCAACTAAAACATGGTTTGTGAGGCTGGAGTGACAGATCATTGAGAGAAATCATCCAGCGAGTCCACTTGTAAATATTTCCCAAAGCCTGCGTTCTGATACCAAGGTCGCCACCACAATGGTTCTGAAGAAGTTTTTTATGGGTATAGCCCAACTTGTACTAAGCCCTACGGCGTAAAAAATCACATACTATTATTTAGGCAGAGAGCACCAGTTACTTTCACTGTGCCATCCACGTTTTCTCATATAAATTTCCTATTTCCAGAGAATCACACAAGTAGGAGGCATCACCCGGATTTAAAATTGGGAAACTCGGCATGCTCTACCCACTAAGGCTACCTCGCCTCGCTAAAGTCAGGATTCAGGTTGATTAACGTACATCTACATCTACAT
>LYUA01000036.1:1092873-1108426 GCA_002093875.1 Calopteryx splendens | reverse complement strand
CACAACCAAGAACTTCCTATTTAAAAGTTATGGTGATGGAAATGGGATGTAGTTCTTATGATGAAATGAAGAAGATGGCTGAAGAAAGAGAGGGTTGGAGGTTGTGGCTGCAGCGACAAGGCTCTTAGCCCTTTAAATTATAAATATACATTAGTACATATGACATAGTTTGTGCACTTAAGTTAAAATTTTTTGGTGGGGAATGTAGGTGAACTATACAGTGAGATAGCCATTAAAGATTAACTTAGGGTGATAAGAGATTTGAAAGGTAGCTGCTTTGGCATGAAGGAGAAATAATTAAAAGTGCAAGTGTACAAAATTGTGTGGAATGTTTGGCAATAGTACCTATGTGGTCCACATGAGGGACACATTAAAAAGTTGAGAAATGCAAAGGTGGGGGCAATCATATGAGCAATCATAATTGATACTATTATGGAGATACTTGGCCTCTTGGGCTGGATTACTTACAATGTATGAACAACCAGTACCTATTAAGTAGGAGTACATATCTAAGTATTAAAGGGATCAGTAAGTGAGAGGAAAAGGAGTACACTATAAGGGAGACATAAAATAATAAAAAAATGAAGCAACTTGGATCAGATTAATTTTTATTTCAGAAGGAGCAGAGGGGGAAGAAAAATCCTCTAAAAGAAAAATGCTCCACAATTTGGGAATAAAAAATGAGGTAGTGAAAAAATATAAAAAAAATCATGGTAGACAAATATATTGTTGACTGGATTCTACTACCTGAAAAAGTATTAAGGGCCTTTTCAACAAGTTTCACTTCAAAATAAGTATAATCAAGTAATCCACACAAATTCTGGCCGAATCCTTCATTTTCATAATTATTCAGCATGGGGATGAATCAAGCAAATTTTTCTAATGTAAAAATATTTATTGATCGGAAACTTAGCGTTAATTTGACAAACACATGAATACATGGTCCAAAAATTAATAATATCGTCAACATAGAGGCAATTTTATCACAGTCGTACCAATGTATAATACAAAATTTTCTTAAAAATTTATAACTCAGAATGCTGTTAAATAATATAACAACACATTTATATAAGTACAAAAAATCAATAACTAAAGGCAAACCACTCGGCCCTTTATGTTCCACATGCATTTTCTACCATATAGTCAGAAATTCAGCCCAAATTACCACATGCCAATGTATTTTAAAATGCAAATGAATGGAATAAAATCAGCAATGATTATATTAAAATCATAATAAGCTATCTCAAAAAATATTTATTTCTAGCTTTCAAAACATAAATAAAATGGTCTTTCAAAAAATTCATCAAAGAAATTTTACATAATTTTACCTTTATCTGATTTATTAGAAGTGTAGGTTAGTCACTTGGCACATAAAGGGTCAAACAAGAGATTTGCACAGATCATGAAATACTACACCCATCGTATTCCTAAATTCATTAGTACAATAATGAGGTCATTAAATAGGTAACTTCATCCAAGCAATAACATTAAACGAGCAGATCATCAATTCATCCTACATATATTAGAACAGATTACTAAATAATTGACCTCTTTAAAAAAATTGTTTTTATCTATAACTAAAATAAACATATGCAATCCAGTCCAATTTGAATAAAAATACTCACCCATTAGTAATACATGTCAAATCAGTTATAAAATAATTTGATTATTCAACAACAATGAGAAGTCAATCCTTGATTAAAATCATCGCTGATTAAAAATGTCCATTCTCACATAAAAACTTACCTTTTATCCTTAAAGAGATTTAGATTAAATACCTTCTAACAACAGACCATGCATATAAAAATGTGCTGTTTTTGTAATGGACAGGGACTGTCACTTATAAAAACATTTCATTTGGCCTCCTAAGAAAATGGAAGCCATAGAGTTTTACACTAAATAAGTGGTACAAATTGCATAACAGATTTTACTCACCAATCCTTCCATTACATACAAATAAGAACATCTTCATTAAAATACACATTAATTAACCAGTATCTAAGGATGAAACAGCAATGAATTGCATACATAATCCACAGCTATTGTTTCCAAATAGGGGGTCAACTCCCTGAGCAAATCAATTGACTATAGACGAGGATGCCATCATATTTACTCCGCACGTCCCATCTCCACGATATAGTCTGTAGTAACCCTGCAAGGACGAAAAAGAAAATCTTTTTGGTGAAAAGACTTAGGAAAATATTACCCCATAAACATATTTCGAAATGATAATATGCATTAAAATTAAGCTCTTGGCGATTACCTGTTCACCCCATCTACTACCCCAGCTATTTTTTATGATCCAGAAGGGCAATGTTTTGTTAAAGATAGGGTATTCTGAAAATAAACAAATAAGATAAGAGAATTAATACAGGCTTACCTGCTCCCCCCATGAGCTTCCCCAGCTATTTTTAATGATCCAGTATGGCAGTGTTCGGTGAAGAATGGATGTTCCTGAAAAGTTGCATGTTTCTACTTTTGAATTTATTATGACCAATGAGAAATCCAGGTTTTCCTATACTGCTAACATTCTCCATTACAGTTTGAATTATTTTTTTTTACTACTCTGATGAGAGAGGTGCAAAAACAGCAGAGGAGAGGAGAAATTGTAAAGGGATGGGGAAAATATGGAAGATCAGTTTCCCTTCAGGAGTGAGGCACTAAATTTAGAAATCAATTTCGTTCTACAAAAAGTCCTTCCTCTCATTTGGCAGCATTTAATAATTTGGACTAGTCCAAGCCAAAATCATTCATTGTGATGACATCTAGTGCACACAAACCTCAAAAGTCTTTCCCCCTTTCTTTCACTCATAGCCCCTCTTGCAAGTCATCACTGCCCAGGTTTTCAAGAACTAATTGTGGCAGAATTAATATTTTTGCCTCAGTATTTATTACTGTTAGTAAATACCCTGAATGACTTCACAGTTAGTAACTTGAATATTTTGATTTAATAAAACCTTTATAAGAAAAAGACTGAGGAAATGGACATTACAGATAAATATATTCTTACAGTGTTCAACTATGCACATGGAAAAACTTTGAACGAACAAATTAGCTAATTATCTAAGCACATGGAGAAATAAAATAATGCATGCTTTGATTTGAAAAAATATCTCTTTTCCAATTGCCATTGATTTAATTTTAAGCTTACTTCACAAATGAGATTTTATGTGTGATCAAAGTTTATCATAATGTGTGATCAAAATTTACGCATGAATTTTAAAGAAAAATGTGATATGCATATTTATATTGACAGTGTGCAAAGAAATAAGTTCTATTTTTGGAGAGTAGTCTGATTTTAACATTATAGTTTAATCTAATTCAATTAATGGACTGATTTGATCAAAAATGCACTCAATTATCATAAGAGGTAAAAAGAATTTTTTTTTGTTTCATCTATGTTTTAGACATTTTCTATTGAGGGGAAGACAATTTTGATAGCTAAACTGCTAAATTTAAAATCTAAAATCTAGATCTGATTTAGTGTATATTTGGATCTCAGAATAGATGGAACCAATCGAGTACCCATCGAAATAACAAGCTAAAGGAATTTTAGGTGTGGCCAAATGACACACTAAATTATTGAATAAGGACACAATTTGACTATGAAAGGTTCCAAAATTTGACAGAGAAACAAATATTCTACATTTTAAAAACTACTGTGGGGAATATCAAAATTCTGCCCCTTATTCATACTCCTTCAGATGTGAAAAGTGCTCATGTGAAAAGTCAATGTAAAGCCACCAACATACTATGTATAACATATGTACTTTTGAAAACTCTTAATATATAAATTGGCTTGTATTCTTCAGATACACCACATTGTTAGGGCTGGTGCTCAAAGAGCCAACATTCAAGGATTTAATTATTAATGAATTCATATTGAAACTCACTGTGAACACCAAATCCAACTATAAGGACTCCGTGGTCTAATCCATTGGGATCACACAAGATCTTCCAAGGATGAGAAACACCCCCAGTGTAGAACTAAAAATAAAACAATGATTCATTAACATTTTGACCAATAATATTCCATTAAAAAAACAATGAAAAACACTCATAACTATTTAATTTGAAGATAAAAAAACCTTTTCTGCATTCAAATTAAGTCATCAGCCATTTTTATATCACTTTATGCACAATTCAGCAAATGACTTTAATGAAGCATTGTTCAAGCATGAGAATTCCAAACAGCAGTACTAAGGAACAGTTAGGTATCCAAACTATTATTTTTAATGCTTTTTAAGCTATGCATTTCATTTTGTCATATGAAGGCAGGGATGTCCCAAGGATTAGGTGAGTGGGACGGCTGCTCTGGGCTCCTAGTGCTAGGACCCCTCTTACAAATTACACCATGAGAGGCGAAGCATTCTGAAAACATGGTTTTCGGATTCAGAGGGCCTTACAACAGATATTTTTTTTAACTCTACTCGGTGCCTGTGACTCCATGAACTTAATTATTAGGAATGTCTCTCTCAAAAGGAGAGTGTCTTGTTGAATCTTGCACTTGAGGCCAACATGACAGCCCTGTAAGTAGGAATATATTCATATTTGTATGTCAATGACACCACAAGGAAAAGGAAATAATCAATTTATTTGATTCGTGACCACAACAAGAGAAAAATTAGGAACCACAATAATCTTACCAAAAGAGTATAGGAATGACAGGATTAGTAGGGTTTGCATGTGGTGTGATGGTGCATTCAGCTGCATGCTATTCTTAATCTGTCTCATTTGCATGTTGCCTTTAATGTATGAAGTAATAGTGTGCACTTTAGTGCATGCCTGGTGTGAACTTACCCCCCTGACACACAGCCTAGCGGTGACTTGTAGGGTATTATGTAGATATAGATATTACAGCTCGTCCTTGACTTAAAAAATCCCAATATACATCACTTGGTATAATTTTCATGCCAGTAAGTGACATCATCATTGTTTTTTTAACTCCTAATATTTTTTATTCAATTTTCAAAATTACACCAAATCAAAAAAATACCTTCCACACATGTATTTTTCTAGTTAGCATCTTTTTAATTCATTCTATTTTTTATTCTTACCAGCTATTCTCACTATTTATTGTGCAAATGCAGTCTAATCCTATTATAGGATCCCCCCTTTGGAAAACATTTCCTGAGTCACATCAACAAGAGAAGTGTTACCTTCCATTTGAAATAGTTGAAGGGTATATCAATACCAATTTCCTGCAAGCTGTATAATTTTAAGAGGGAGCAATAAAGTCTTAATAAGGAACGGGGAGGGGGAGAGTGGTATTCAAACTAACAAAATATACCATGCCTTCCCTTTCCTCTTCAATGGCCAAGAAGTGAAATCAACATAATAGAAGTAGAACATATCAGTTGTGACTCTTTAACCATCGTAGAAAATACCACTGAGGCCAGGGTTGAGAAAGCTGGGTTTCTTTCTTGAATAGAGCTGTTACTTAAATGAGTTCCAAGACCTTCTCATAGCTTGTATTCAAAAGAGTTGATTTTTTTAATACATTCATAGAAGGGATAGTCAGCAGCATGGGGGAGGATGACAAATACTGGGAAGGTTGAAGGGGAAATTCAGTATTAAAGATTTTGCACACTAAATCAGCTATGAGTAGTTATTGTTCAGTCAGGTCCTTCATCGACAGTATGCATGGTAACGTTTTCCCACCAGAGCTTGAAATCACGAAACTATCCCCTCTGTCAAACACTGCCTCTCCTTTAGTAGTTTTCATGATAAGCTTCTCTAAATCTTCTATGTGTATGCCCTACAGTGCTGTACCACTGTACAAATTTCTAGCCCAGAAGATTACTGGAGTTACATATGATCACATGAATTTTTCATAATCCCATGCCCCCTTTCAATTCTGTTGTTGAACTTCAATACAGAATGTGGAATCACCAAAAGGAAACTGTTGCAGGAGGGGTTTTTTGACAGTGGATTCTCTTAAACACATTTAGTAAAGGCATATATAGTAGCATAAATAAGGTATATACAATACAGTAGTTCCTAAATGCATAAGTCATATATAATGATACCCACATGCCACCAGTCACTATGTGTATTTATTAATATGTATTTTATGGCGAAAAATGTGACAAGCTCATTTAATCATGCCTATTGCCTTTGATTAATCATTATTTTAATGATTATTCTGACCTAATCTTATATTAAACACAATTGAAAGTCATTACAGAGAATTTTTCACATTAAGGCAAATATCGGGCTGACAAACATCAGGCTCTGATTAACATTACACAATTTAGTACACATATCCGAGATAAATCAAGGACTTGCTGTATTTATGATACACATACTAATCAATCAATCTCTGATAAAACAGGTTGCAGTACCAACTCATCACATTTCCTACCCAAACATATTATTCTAATTGAATGGCCTTGTAATGTATTACAGAAACAAAAATTTAAAAAAGAGCATAATTTACCTGCATTGCATTGGCATTCAATGCAATTGATATTGGTCCATTCTTGAAGAGCCAACGAGCCATGTCTTCCTCATTAGAAGAAATGTTGAGGGATCCAGATAATGTCACTAAGACTTCAGAGTTATTGAAATGACACTTCTCATTCTCACCATCATATGGGTAGTCTTTTTCACTTTCCAAACCCCCAATCTTCTCAATTGCATGGTATGCTTGGTCCATTAATCCCCCATTACAGCCTTGATCTAAAGAATCGCAGTCCACCAATTCTGAGAAAAAAACAAAATATAAATACATAGTTGTTTACCGTTTCTGTGGCTATAAGACAATCATTCATTGATGGTAGTCCTTGGGTGACTTAAAACTACCAGTAAATAGTTCAAACTGCAAAAGTGACTAGTGACATTAAGTTCCACATTCACATCTAAAATCATTCTAAAAAAATTCCTTCTATAGGGCACCAGATCAATTATCATGATATTTTAAAGGAAGTAAAGTAGGCCAGAAGTAGGGCAAGATATTTGGGGAATTAGGGAATTTGAAAAAAAAGTCAAATAGATTACCCCCCACTTATTACTCTACCATTCAACTATGGACAGCGGTATTAGAGCAAAGGGTATTTCAGTCTTCTGCGACATTGAATCCTGGAGCAGCCTTCTCGGACTTTGAGATAAAATGTCCACGATGGCAACCTCTTCTAAAAAAGTCCTGTTTCATCGCCCTTTAGGACTTGCTGACTTAAGTAACCCTTTTCTTCATTGTCCATCATAAACATATCAAGACACACACTTGCAGCAGCATGGTCTGCCAAGTCCATTTCACCAGGTATCTTAAAACTATGAAGATTATATCCCTTCTTAAAATTCTCAAAACAACCCTTACTTACCGAAAATTCTTTGCTCTCACTGTGCCCAGCTGAAGACACAAAATGCTTGTATATTCACATGACTCTTTCACGGATTGTAGGTGTGCTCAATGGAGCTCTATTCTGCATTTGAACTTCATTCCAAAAGTTTAATACCTTCTCTGTTTTTTCAATGTTACTATCCTGTGGAATGTACAACACTCAAATTTCCACTCATTCCACTTTCAGTGCCTGTCCTGATGGAAGCCTCATATTTTTTTAGTGTTCTCGTGGTGGACTCATTCACTCCCATCAACCCACTGACAGAAGCACAGGATTTCCCACAAACAAGTCTGTCTAGCACTTCCATCTTTTTATGAAATGTCAGCACATTTCTCACCCATTTTGTAACACTTCCCTTCTCATTTGTTTTGTGTTTTTAATCCATTGCAGCCAATTGAAAACTAAACATCGAACAGAGGGAACACTATACTTACATAAAAACTCACTGACTTTGGGTGACTTCAGCTGAGTGATACATTCGACAATAAATGCAAACAATATAACTACATGGATGGAAATTGGATGGCCTTCCACACACACAGTAAAAAATTGAACACTATTTACCTTGCTCAGAAAAGGAGAGGAGTTTCCCATGCCGGATTGCATACTGACCCTCAACATTTCCAGTCACTGAGAAAGCCCAGCATGATCCACACATTCCCTGAAAAAGTTTTTTTATTTATACAATAAACTAGTTAAATGTAAGAAGTAAGAGTAATAGTAGGTAAGTAATGAATACCTGATGCAATTGGATTAATGTGATTGATAAATAAGCATCCAATTATTCCAAAGCATGATTTAATATTGGACTATACTGTTCTTGTGCATATTTCACTAATATGTGGAAGCTGCTTTATGAATAATATTAATAATAGTACATCCAGCATTCAGTCAATGACTAATTAATAAGAGAACATTTGAGAATGGAATACATTCTAAACCGGAATTTTAAGAGTCCCAGTTTTAGAAAAGAAATGTACAATTTTTAGGGCAACATTGCTTTTTCCACAACTTGATATCAAAAATATAGTAGATAAGGGTACTTCATGATTGAACAGTTCAAAATGAACTAAGTACTATCTCCAGTGAACTATTCAGAACTGTGGACAGTGAATAGTTCACTTTGAACTACTATTTTCACAGTTAAATGGGAGCACCCAGGTAGGGTGACACTGCCAGGGTCTGAGGACCAATGCATGTAATAAAAATTTATCATAATTTATCATCAAACCTTAACCACTGTTTAGGAGATCAATATTTCCAATTATATAATTTGAAATAAATTTCAATCACTTTTTATTTAACATGATAAAAGTAATTTTCACTGGTCAAACCTAAGTATGCAGCACATATTTACAAAAATTTACAAAACATTTATTCAGTATGGGTGCTTAAAATGAGAATGTTCCAGTTCCTCAGCCAATATAAGCCCAGATATCACATTGCCAAGCTTATATCAGCACAACGCTTCACGAGGTAAAGACCTTTAAAGGAAAACAAACCTACTTACCAAAATCTGTAACTGCATATGTTAAAGTCAATCATGACTTACAGAAGAGGAAATCATTTATATTACCTGGTCTTTCACTTCAGTCACTACATTATAATGTCTCCAGTCAAACTCTGTTGGTAACTTGACTTTAGGTATGACTGCCTTTTTCATAGGTACATCTAATTTTCTTGCTTTTTGGTTAAATCCCAAACGATACTTCTTGAATTCTTTGGCTGAAAATAAAACATGTACATACTTTTATTGAAAAATCTATAATTATATGAAGTGTTGATATTAAGAATATTTTGAAAGGAAAATATAAACAGCAGAGTTTACCATAAGGCATTATAAAAACCTTTTAGTAGAACATATTGTCAATGAGATTCAAATTAATACTAGAGTTGTGCTTTTATCATGGCAGTTGGAGGGCTGTATTTGCAAGTTTTCCAGTTTATTTGATATTTTTTAGGCCTACTAAAATTAAAAAAAAATTAAATTTCTATTACTTAATGCAGGGGTTCCCAACCTGGGGTATCCGTACCCACCAGAGGATATAGTAAATAGTAGGTTAATAAGTACATTATTTTATTGACGCATTCCAAAATTAGGTACTTGTTTTAGGAACATTTAAGGTATCTCTTTGGACACCGACACATTGGATTAGGATGGACTTATTTCTCACTGCCAGGTCCTGTCCCGCAAAATGCTTCACTGTTATCATAGAATATTGTTCCATTGTTAGCATGTAATAATGGAATGCCAAATGCTAATATTCCAAAATAGATAGTAAAATAGCCAGATCAGCACCCCCTCGAGGCTCACGTCCATGGAATCTGCACCACCTGCGCATGCATGTGACCTATTACTAGTGCACACTCCGACTCAGTCATTTCGACATGCTTACAGCTCTGTCACAGCAGTCTTGGTCAGTGTTACATATTGTGCATACAAATATTCCTTGCTTAAAGCATGCCATCTTTTCTGCTCGACCTGATTCATTTTATTCACTTCACTTGCCTTGACTTGATTGAAGGACTCGGCCAGGAATTGAGGGAATTGACCAGGTTTTCATCCCAGTCAAAACAAATGATTTTATGAATGTGAAATCCTTGAATTAGAAATTTTTTTTATTTGCTGTCATCTACGCATTCTCCCTAAGGTCCCAAGTTTAAACTATTATGCCTGGGTCTTACATTGCCCATTTCCTTCCTCAGAGAATGTCCTTGAATGAAATAAACCACATTTTTGAACCCTCCTTTCCCCTGTGAAACTAATCATGCTTTAAACTCCCTCCCCAAATTGCATTACTTTTTTCTCATAGGTGCCCTTCTTTAAAGGAATGTTGTTACTCAAATGCTGGATTGAATGAAAATGTGATAACAATTTCCATGATAAATTATTTTTTTAATTAAAAAATTATAATAATATTAGGAGCTAAGTATAAGGCCAACTAGCATGCACTGGCCTCTGACAGGCTTTAGTTGCCCTGCACTGCAATTTGTATCCATCCTCTTTCTTGCATATTCACTTGCTTTGAGATAATTTGTTTTGATACAGGATTCCTACTATTATTAAATTATTAACGCTAGTTAAAAAATGGCCTAAAACTTTTTAACTACACAAATCCCCTGAATATAAGTTGTGCAACTTGATGGTACCCAAAATCTGGCTCTTCGGTTTACAACCAATGACAGTATCATATGTGCAATTTATACCCAGGTTACAGAGAACCCATGCTTATTGGTATGGTCTTCATAGTAGTACACACATGGCATTTTACCTCAGCATAATAAAAGATTAAAAAACAAAAAACAAACCTGAAAGGTCAGAGAACTGGGTGACTCCATATGTAGCTGTACCAAGCTCTGTTTCCTGAAGCACCTGCACTTTTTTCATGTTAGCACGGAAAATTCTGAAACGGCGCTGGTGCTCTTCCTCATTATCATATTTCTTGTTAAACTTGATGAGGAAACCAGAAAACATCTGCCCATGTAGATCTTCATTCATATACTCCACATCCTTCAATAGGAAGCATGAAATGGAATCATAGAAATTGGGGGTTAGAACATTAGAACTGAAAATCAAAGAAACAGGAGAATTAGAAAACATGGCTAATCAAAAAAAACCTTGATTTTGAATTCATTAGATTGAAATTAATTTTAGTTCCTTGAACATGCTTCTTTGATTTATTTTACATTATTTGAGGAAGAATTTATTTCTACAAGTGGGAAATTTCATTCCCTTTCACCATATTCTTAAGAGTTTTACTTATTTGGACTCCTTCAAATATCCACAATTTCAAAAAAATGCCTGATTGCATTTTATCACAAAATTAAATTAGAAAATAATAGCTAATACTTAACTAGTTTTAATTAATCAGACATCTTAATTTTTAATGGTTAAGTGGTGATTTGGAAGTTGACTGGATGCAAAGCTGTATCTAGTTTTCCATATAATTGGTTACCTGGAAACTCATTTCTAATAAATAACCATAAGAACAATATTAATCAGAACCACTGACAAGCTGACTAATTTTGAAGAGATTTCAGCAAAAGAAACATCAGGAACTCTAGTTTTGCTTGTTACATGGAGAAGATTACAGACAGCCACAGCAAAATACGATTATTTTATAGGGTTTGATGTCCCCCGAAAAATATTAGAGACTGCGATATGTACGAACTTACAGTACAGTAAGGTGTTAAATACAGTGGAGGTGTGATATAATGAGTAGGTATAGCATATAGTGAGAATCTAGCTACAACAACTGATTCCAGAGATACAGTTTAATGCCCTATGATTTATATGTAAAGTAAATTGGTATGAATGAGGCCTAAATATTGCATCCACAGTGGTTGTTCGATATTATGAGTATATGTCTGCGTAAAAATGGAAATCATAGACCATTCTTTTCCTGGTATCATACAAAGATAAAGTTGCATGAAATTCTAAGGGACAAAAATAGCATAACTTACACATGTTATTTTATATCATCCTATCAGCAGGATCGAAAAGCATGTAGGAAAATTTGTTTCCTGATGAAGTTTTTGGCAAAGAGACATTTTTGCCAATCACAATGAGAAGCTTACTTCTTTTTACATTATTTCCATTGAAGGAGATACATAAAAAAGTCGAGCAATAGTAGAGGAGTGAAAGCACAGCCATATATGACATCAAGTGCCGAAATGATAAACCCCTATGAAGGGGATGAGAGACAAAGCAGGAAAGGAAGAGGTGGTTCGGCAAGGGATGAGTTAACTCGTGTGTAATGCGATTTGACCTGACTAATTAGGACGAGTTATGTTGCTTGCGACAGGGAAGGGGTTTAAAGATTATGAGAACTTATTTTTCAATATTTCACAGAATGGCCATCCATAAGTAATTATCAGATGAATTAAATTATATTGAGAAAATCTAGATGTAATTATTTTTAAGAACCAATAAGTTAGCATCTCAAAACTTAATTAAAATGCTGAATTTTGATTATGAGGCATGGTAAATTAGAAGTTACAATGCATGAGGTATTCCTGCAAGCACAAGATATTGTATACAGTCTATGATTAATTTAAGGAGTATTATTTATACTCTTTTATCCTGATATGACTGGATTTTAAGCTACAATTTGTGTGCACGCAAATTTTTGCACGATTGCCTAATATCCTAAATTTATGCTCATTATGAGTTTTTCTTGCAAAGAATGTTGATGTAGAGTTGATTGTTGAAAAGACTAGTCCTTGTAAGTTACTTTATTGCCCATGCCAGGCCTCATAGCAATAAAGAGCTGAAGAAAATAGATTTTGCACACTAAATGAATGAAAAAAGCTACTAAGTACATAGTTACACATCCTAAACAAGAACAAAAATAGATATCAAAATATATTTTAAACAAGGGCAAAATTTCAAACAAACTTTCTATGGTCTCAGAATGGCATTGCTCCATTCTAACACAGAGTTTTTGCCTGCATGCATACTTAAGGGTTGCCATTATCATTAATTTCATGATTCCATTCACTTGCCCAAGCAAATGGATAAGCCCATTGTTAAAGAGATGAAATTTAAGACCTGGTGGAAGTTGCATCAGTTAGTTATCCAGGGTGATTTCCTTTCTTTGATTCCTTTAGTCAGTATGCCACTTAATGGTCTGCTAGCAAGATAGTAATGCATACTTAGCCTTTGGTAAGACAATGTGAATTGCTCAACTATGGAAGTCCACCTTCTATTGAATTCCTTGAGTGAAGTTATGAAGTTTGTTACCAACAAGTGTGTTTTTTTCTAATGGGTTTATGAATAAATGTAATTATCAGTGAACTTTATTTGTGATTCGCCCTATATGGGTCTGACTAACTGGAGATCATAATTTAAGGAGTGCAGTGTGCTAAAATCACTTAAGAGTGATTCACTCTGATGCAAAATTTCTTTTCCACTGAATGAGCATATCGAGAAGCACTAGCCATTGTGCATCTGTCCATACCAAGAGAAGATGGAGGGCTGCAAGATACCAAAGGATTGAGATATAATATGAGTGATGAGATATGGGTGATGAGATGAGATATGAGTGTATTTTTGAATAACTTGTTAGTTGTAATTTTAGTCCACTTTTGTACCATGAAAAACTACCATATCTGCCTGAATAATAGCCAACCCCATATTTAAACCGGCTCCATCTGGGAGGTCTAAAATGCCCCCCCCCCCCAAAAATATTTCCATCGTGTCTAAGAATAAGTTATGCATTCTATTCGTGAAAAGGTTGAGTGGAAAATAGTGAAATATAGATACATTTTAAAACATAAATTTCACTAGATAGGGCATATTCTAATTTTGATTGCATTAACTTCAATTTGTGGAATTTTCTGTATTACAAGGGGGATTATTGCCATGTGCATGATAATTCAAATGAACTTGCACAAGGCAATGCTGCATATAAAACAGCCTTAAGAATTTGTGACAAGAATGCTTTGAATTTGAATGAAACAAGGGCTTGCCTATTGCATAGGATAAAACCATAGGGAAAACATTTCCCCAGTTTGATATATCTACTACAAACTTTCATCTCTACCATGAGCAAGACACAATCTTACATTATTCAATCCAAAGTTAACTACTTCCTAAAGTTATTACATTAAGACACTTAATAATTATTTTAAAAATCATACTTGATTCTAGTTTTTAAAACCACTTACTCTTTTCCTTCTTGTAGAATTTTCTTCACAGGTAAAGTTTGTGACCTGTCGCTTATCAAGCCATCTTTGGTCCCATACTGAAACATAGCAAATCTGTGGAGTCTGTGAAAGTAAGAACAATATTTTTGTGCATAACTGATAGCATGAAATACTAATCCAAAATAATGATACATGAATAAGGTGAAACATCTACTTTACTTTTGAAGGGACCACCACATTAACACGTTCAATCAAAAATACAAACTTCTATTACAAGCTGTAGAGATGACATTTAAGAAAACATAATCCGTACTGGGTGGCAGTGTAGTAATTATAAATTTTACTTTTGTCTGGCATGGGACACTTAATTTTTGTTCACAAACCAATGGCTACCCTCGAATGCCACATATGAATCTAATCACCTCGCAGTGTGGTCCACCTGTGAGTCTGGAGACTGTCTATGGAGACTGATGTAAATAAAGTCACTGTCGCAGCATTTCTCACAGTTTCTTTGAAAAATATTAAACACCTAAGTGTTTAAATGTTGCTTTAACCTCGTGGATGGTGGTGCTAAGTGCATGGTTACTTTTCGACATTATATGCATGGTAATTCGTAAGAACATCTTATTCCGTTTAAAGCTCTCAAAAATTCACAGTGTAAGANNNTAAGAACATCTTATTCCGTTTAAAGCTCTCAAAAATTCACAGTGTAAGAGGATGCCTGGGCAGCTTAACAGGCTAAAGCACTTGGCCAGAAATCAAGGGATCTGGGTTTGAGTCCCCGATCAGGTGAATGATTTCTACAACGTGAATTTTTCCCATATGATCTAGGTTTTTCATTTCACTTTGGTAAGAATATTTGTAGATGCTTCATATGTACTAATTTGTCATATTCTCTGTGATAACCAGTTAAAATTTTGTAATTGCTTTGAAAAGACACAAACTTGAAACAAAGTCTTAGAGAAAATTTTAGCTGTCGTGTTTAATTTCTATACTATTGCAATGAGAAATCCTCATATAAGATATGCATCCTTTTGTAAGATATGCACCCAATTTTTTAATTGTAATTGACAAATGAAAAATGTGTACATTATACATGAGAAAATACAGCAATACAGCTAGGTTAAATGGAGGAACTAGCAGAAAAAAAAGAACTCATGGCCAACTTATGCAGTGATAGTCATATATAATAATGCATTAATGGATAACTATTGGGTGAACTATTTTGAAATTTGTAACCTGTGATGAACTAAAATAGAATTAAGGACATTAGTTGCATACAAAAAAGTAAATTAAGTATGAAACAAGAATCTATGTTCAATTTTTACTGCTTTCCAAAATTTTCATACGAGAGAGCCCCCAAGCTGAGCGGCAAGTCATGCTACCCAGCTGGCTCCTTGTGCATCACCCGGTTATTTTACAGAGACAAGAACTGAAGTGTTGAAAACCCATACTGTCAAAAAACCCAGGAGCCAACCAAACTAGTGACAAAAACCAGGGATAAATTTTCGAAAAAATTACAACTTTTAAAAAAAAGGTAAGAAATTGCATTCTAAATGGTA
>LYUA01000036.1:1013874-1030491 GCA_002093875.1 Calopteryx splendens | reverse complement strand
GAAAGTGCTATAAAATAAAAATGAAAGTGCTATTTACACGTATCTCTAATGATTATACATGGTATTTATTTTTTAATCAAAGGAGGAAGTGATAATTTTGGACAAATATAAGGTGCCTGCATTGTCTTGAGAGTACTGTAAAGGAATATAAAGGAAGCATTATAAATAAGATAGGCATCTTAAAAAGCATAACCCGTACTCAATGGAGGGCATCCTTCTCTGAGTAGTAACGAAAGAAAGGTCCACTTGACCAACTCGAACAGAAGTAAAAGCAGATGAAAAAGACAGTGGTGGAAAACTTTCAATGGTAGGCAAAAGATGAATGAAAAGACACTCTTTTAACATCAGCTTCAAAACATTAGTTAAACATTATTTCACTGGTAGTTAATTTACACCTGAAATAAGGCCTTATTTTTTGTATTTGTTTAATAAATTCTTGTGGAAGGAAGTGCTTTCTTCATTAGCATATAATACAAAATTAATTACCAATTTGTCAGACAGTCAGTTTTTTTTGCTTAGCACAGTCTTTTGAACCTGGAAGTTTCTAAATCCAATTATTTTATTCCCTGGAATTTCAAAATAATGAGTGTATTTAACTTTTTTTAAGTTAGCTTATTACTGATTTCATCCTTGATCTGATAGTTTCCCCAAACTGTAGTAATTATTGTACTGTGATCAACACCAATATAATATCTGCAAACTATCGGTGATATACTTAATAAATATGTTACTGTACATTCTCATATTAAAATTAAAATAATTACAAGAAATATTAATAATTTTCTTATCATAGTGAAAAACTTGCATGAAATAAAATTGATATGTGTACCACATAAAATCATCTCATATACCTCTAGAAGTATGTCTAAACTTTGGGAAACACTGCTTTAGTTAATATTCATAGAGTATTTAGATTTACTAAGTAGGTAATTATAGAGGTAAGATGAATTGTCTACACCTTGGGAAACACTGCTTTAGTTAATATTTATAGAGTATTTAGATTTACTAGGTGGGTGATTATAGAAGTTAGATGAATTTTGGCCTTTTTCTAAGTTCACCGAATAATTTATCATTTTTATTGGTGGAGGTGTATAATATTTTAACATGAATAAGTTTTATTGAATTTAGCAGAAAGTTTGTAATAGTTAATATTCTGTATTTCAGTTCTCAGTTATATAATTCTACATCCATTCTTTTGTGACTGAAAGTAGTTACCCTTTCTATCAGTAGAATGCCTTTTTCTCTTATTATATTTGAATTTGTAAATTTATGCCTGTGCATGTTTATGGGTTATTTGAATGAAGTCATCATCTTTTACAAAATTTTTATTTTATTTCCAGAATAATTGTTTTGCATTTCTGGATGCCTTGCCATATTTCCTACGTATGAGTAGGAATAGCATGTAATAATAAATCCAAATTTCTATAAGAAGTAAATGAGGATTTTTCTACTTTATAAGGAGTAGTATGTTCCCTTCAAATACTTTACCTTGAAAACTCTCCAAAGAAATTTGTAGCTTTCCCAGAGATGCACAATTAGAAGGAATTAGGTAACTCCATTTTTTGTAATATGCAAGTTTATTGTAAAAAATAGGCTCTTCTTAGTTTGGATGAAGCCTTAGTAATGATCCTGGATCTAGACCAGTGCAGAACCAGCTTCCACAGTCCCGGCTTACATATGTCCTCAAACCATTATTTTTGTGTATACTGATCTTTGGTAAAATTCAATTTCAAGCCTAAGATTGTGCTCTAAGGTCAATGAAACCCTAGCTTTGACCAAATATGTAGTCATCCCACAAGGTAAGTTGATTTATTCAGAATCAGCTTTTTTTGAAACATGGAAGTTAGAAATTTGTGATGTATTGGGTCCAAAGACTATTAGCTTGTTAATTATCGTTCATGCTCCTGCCATTCACCATTTCCCCACATAATAGCACCTAATCCACCCACAGTGCCTATACCGAGTACTCTTGCAGTCTTCCACTGCCCTCCTCACCCCAATTCACTCTAGCACATCTTTCAGTCTCCAAACCTCCCACTGGTAAATAGTAGGTTAGGTATCGTAGTAAATAATTCCTTCCAAAACAGAGTTCCCCTTCCCCTGTGCCTTCTGCCAAAGTGGATACAGGTTGAACTTGATGTAATTTGAAAACTGATGATGTTGCACAGCAGCAAAACTGTGGCCATAGTAAATTCATTGTAAATGAAATTGCTGTTTTTGGATTATTTATGGATTTAATGATAAAATATTTCCTCATAGTATAGGCTGAAGTCCTTAGATAAATTTTCATTGACACCTTACGTTGAAAGAATGCACTTGGACTTTTAAGGAAGAAGAAGACATGTTCTGAAGATCTTTATTGGCATAGTTTCAAGCACTACATCATAAAAATAACTCCTTTCACTGCTCTCAAAGCACTAATAAATACACAGTTTTATATTGACAGGGTGGATCCAGGCTAGAAATTTAGATAGATAGAGGCAAAGGACTTTAAATTATTTTAAGGAAGATTATAACAATATTATATTTTCATTTGCCCATGGGAAAGTTTCATACAAATAAATATTAAGAGGGATGTCATATAAAGGTACGATTTTAAAAATACTGATACATACATCTACATAATGATTACAAATCATATTAAAGGTACCTGTCATTTATGATTTGTTGAGAAATGCCTCTCACTTATCTTGTTCTGATGAAAAATGCCTTCCTTCCATTTTCTGTCATTAGGCATTGGGTGCTTTCCAATCAACCTGTGCAAACAGGCACACATTACAACAGATGGAAACAAACAAGCGCAAACTTGTGGTGATGATTGGCCCCTGTCTGCGCTGAAGTGTTGTTAATATGGTGGCAGGAATATGAAAAACTAATGGATTATTTAGGAAATCATAAGAGTTCCAACATGCTATGTCTTGATATGAGCTCAAAACATTAATAATAAATAAGTAGTTCAATACTTTTTGTCTGATACATGAAGATTATTAAATTACATTCCTGTTGTAATATTATTTCATTCTCTATGTTATTAAATGATTATTAAATTATGTATCAGCTGACTCATATTGCTTCGTTTCAATCAAATTTCTACTTCCAGAATTCAACTGATACTAATTTATGGTGAAAGTTATCAGCAATCATGTTTTAATTTAGCATGGAACACATGCAACATTTGGTGTCAAAGGAAATAGGCAAACAGAGAAAATGCCTGAATTGTGTTTTGAAGTGCACTACAATCTGCGCTGACAAAAAATGATTGGAACACGATGTGTGCCAGTCTCTACTGCGTACACAAGCACTGATGCATGATTGGAAAGCACCCATTTTCTCTTCAGTAAGGCATAAGACAGTGGGCTACACAATAATTAAAAACTTGTTTATTTGCCTTCACTGTAAAGCAACAAGGGTAGTAATGGAAATGAGGGTGTTACCTTGCCAAAAATAGGGGTGAGAGAGTGTTAATGGAAGTGAATAGTAAAACTTAACAGCAGTTAAAAGATGACCTCAATGAGCACAATTTGTATTTCCACACAAAATATTTATTTAGACGTCCTAGGTTTCCACGCGTAGCGTCATCTTCAGGTGCACATACAGGAAATACATTTAATATATACCCTTAGGTATATATTAAATGTATCTCCTTATTTAATATATAACCCTTGGGAGCTTCCAACAACCCTCCAACGGTCACTCAGTGCAACAGGGTGGCTGTATTCCAAACCCCACTAATCCTCCCCCAACCTCTCCCCCTGAAACTCTTACGTCAACCCTACCACCCACCATACTGGACTTCCCCCTCACACCCGCCAGTGACCAACGCCGTCCCAAAAACCCCACACCCATCCTTTAAGGGTATATATTAAATGTATTTCCTGTATTTGCACCTGAAGATGACACTACGCGTTGAAACCTAGGTCATCTAAATTAATATTTTTGTGGAAATACCACAAAGTGATGCTGGAAATTACATTTTATAGTTTAAAGATTGTCTTTCATAGAGGCATAATGGCATGTTAATTTGACTATGAGCAGAGCATGAAAATTTTATTGCTATGCTTGACCAGAACGTGGGAAAAACTGTACTACTCTGATAAAAATAGGCCAAAACACTGTAAACTGAAATAAAAACAAGACTACCCATTAAAAGACAACAGCTCAAGTATTTCAAGGTTTTAGTTTAATTAGTTGACCTTCATAAATTTTCGGTACCTTCACACCTTATCATTAGTTTGATTTGTTTAGTGTTTCCTTTAAAATATTTTATTCTCTTTTTTTATAAGCTATAAAGTAATTGACAAGGGGAAAATAAATAAGAAAATATTCCATATGATGTTTTATTCTCTATTAGCCTAATGAACCGTGGTTGTGTATAGTCAAGCATAGATCCTCTTTTTCTGACTCATTAAGTTTATAAAGCACTTTTATATACTTTAGATTTTGTCTGAACTTAAAAAAATGAAAGGAAAATTTACATGATAGTATTCTCAAAGTGTCACATTTACCTTCATGAAAGTGCACGCAAAAATATGATGAAAGTGCTTCATCTAAAGTTGAAAAATTATTTTGAGCTTCGAAATACCTAAATTATCATTGATATTGTTAAATAATTTTAAAATTATTTTAATTCTCTCCATGATGAAAAATTTGTATTGGATGATGACTAAGTTATTATTAGTGCCACATTTTCTCAAACAGACCTTATGCTCAAACGTTAAAGTAAATTAAAAAGAAATTGAAAATTTGTTGACCTCTTGGAAATGCTTATGTGGTTGATGTTCAATTTAATTTTATTAGCTCACTTTATTTGTGCACAGTATGAGACAATACGTAATTTGCCTTGCCTTCTTGATGAGCTTGATTTTCCCTCTCCTCTATTATGCATTCAAAACTTACAATAAGAATCTTGTTATTCTGGGCATGGCTTCTGTATGAGAAAACATGGTGTTTGAACTGAATTGGGAAAATATGAAAGTAGTTTTTGCTGATTGCAAATTCCTATGCCCTACCATCAGTACCCCTCATTACCGCAAGGCCATGGTGATAGTGGTCAGCAAAATGCAGTTGGTAGCGGTTCCTTTGGTGGTCTTGGAACTTTGGGCACATTGATTGGAACTGGTCTGGCAGGGGCTGCCCTTTCAGGAGTATTGGGTGGCAAAGATACTCCATCAACAACTAGCAGCAACCCTGACAGTAAGCCTAAGAACACTGTCATAGACACTCGTCCATCCCATGCTGGTGGTGGAAGTAACACTGGAACTAGCTCAGCCGGTGGCCTTGGTTATCTGGGAAGTTTAATCAGCCCAGGTCTTGCTGGTGCTATTCAGGCAGGATTAATGGGTCCCGATCGTAATGCAGCATCTGACAGGAAGTACCCAAACCCATCACCCCAGGGTGATCCTTCTGCTGGTTCAGCTGGTGGTCTTGGGTCACTTGGAAGCCTCATTGGTACCGGTTTGGCTGGAGCATTCCAGTCTGGGTTAATTGGAAACCAGGATCGTCCACAGCCAAACCCATATGATAGGAGGTCTCCAGTACCATATGGGTATGGTGGTCAAGGGCAATATGGTGGGCAGAATCCATATGGTGGACAGAATCCATATGGTGGGCAGAATCCATATGGTGGACAGGGCAACTATGGAGGAGGCCAGGCAGGGGGAACAGGAGGTCTTGAATCTCTTGGTGGCTTGATCGGTTCAGGACTGGCTGGAGCAATCCAGTCACGACTGTTCAGTGGAGGCGGTAAGGAGCAGTCAAACAGAGCCACCAACTTGTACTCATCCAAAAATGAGGAGAAGCCTGGCCATAAATCAGGTGGTAAAATTGACGAAGATCTAATCAGATCACTTGATTCAATGCTTGTTGGGCCAGAAGATCGTAAACCACTGAAAAAAAATGTTATCAACTTGGTTGATGAAGCTCCAACAAGATATGTAGATGTCAACCAAGAGCAATCAGTCGATGAGCCTAAAATAAACCAAAAAGAGGAGCAGGAAGTAATGTCTAACAAAAAACCTGAGGAAATGACTGCTGATGATATTTTTGCTGAATTTGCCGAAAAACCTGTTGTCAAATCTACTGGTAAAACCACTCCAAAATCTGTGAAAGATTTTGACAAGCCTGTGGAAGAACCAATGATAAAACCTGCAAATTCTTCTGAATAATCCATGAGTCAATGTTTTTTCAAAATATCATTCTTCTTGCCCGTTAATATTATGAAGATAGCTTCTAACATTCTTATGAGCTGATTACTGATATTCTTATTTCATCTCCCTCTTAAATCACTTTAATATGCGTAATGTGAAGACTAACTATGTCCTCTAATTTTGTGAACTCTTGATAATCTGGGAAAATGAACATTAGAGAGACAATGACTTATGGAAAAATATGTAATATTCAAAAACATTTATTGTAATAATTATTTTTTAATAAAATTATACAGAAAGGATCTTATTCTGAATGCTTCAATGCAGCCTTGGCTTTTTAGTTTACATAAATATAATTTTCTGATTAGGATATGCATGATACAACAAGTTTTTAGGCCTTTATTTTCTTTAAACATCACACATATAGTATATGAATTTCAGAAAGTAAGGCTGCATGCGGTCTTTGCCCTTCTGCTCTGCATGGCACAGGCTAATATTGCACAAATATTTCACATCTAATTCGTAGCACTTGGGTGATGAGAATAATGCAATTTTTGCTGATACAGATTAACAAGAGTTTGCTATATCTTTTTTAGTTGGTATCTACCTAACTCAGTAAATATATTTCATCTTCGGGGGACATTTTCATTCTGGTCAAGTAGTACAAACAATAATGCCATAATTCATAACTTCCATAAAAAGGAGATTTGCTTTAATGCTGAATCATTCACATGGCTGATAGAAGGGCTTTACAATTAGCTATATCATCGATCATTCAAAATTTTGGATGAAAAGTTTAATGATTCAGAACAATATGAATTGATGGCATAACACCACAGAAAGTTGAGAAAAATATTTGAAAAAGGCTAGTGAGTTGTGGATCATATATATATATATAATATATATAGTCCATTGCCTTATGTTAATAGCTAAGTGCCTTGGACTCCATCAGGCTTTCCCGTATATTTTTGATTTTGAATTTCATCTTAATTATGCTTTTTCTTAATTCATGTCTACTTGAAATAATTGTTCAAGAAACAAACTTTCAAGACAGAATTTCTTAGATTCAGGGAATTTATTGCATTATAGATAAATGTCTAAAATGTTACTTGATTTTTGCTACTCGATGTTATTTAACCATATCAAAATAATATAATAAAAAGATATGTTTATTCTCTCATGATAGGCTGTGATAAATTCTCATTGAAACCATGCTTTTGTAGTATGATTGCCATAAATTCCATAGTTAAAGATGAATAAGAAACAATGAGACTGAATTTTATTGGGAAGGATTGTCATATGTCAGTTCATATTTTCCCCACATCAGTAAATGTACTTTTATGCATTGCACTTGTTTCCAGAACATGCGCATGTCATCAGACATAGTGTGAAGCCTTGACATCAGATTCATTACAATAAGTTTTGGATTGGGGAAGTAAAACTTTACTTTTGTATTTATTGTTCATTAGTTGTTACACCCTCAGGTTCTTTTGGATGCATTTACTTAACAATTTTGAGTAATTCTGCTGTTGCATCTTTAATTTATATATTTACATACTAATTTATGGAATTAATGCATCATTTTATGATGCTTGTACAAGATCTTTAAGTTTTTTAATGCTTTATAATTAATTGGCTTTAATATTAATCCTTTGCAGATAAATGGTGTACATTTTTCTTCATGCTTAACCCTTTTACTGCCAGCATGCCGATATATAGGCTGTCACTGGTTGTGCGAAAACTGCCCCAGGTCGATATATCGGCCCACTATATTTCCTTGCATACCTAATTTTAAAAGTTGTAAATAATCTTTAAAAAAGATATAATAAACATTAGGCAATATGCAAAATAGACAATTTATCTAAACATATCGTCAAAATTGACAAATATGAAATTAATTAATTAAGTAGTTAAATTATTTCGTAAACAATATTTTTCCTAACTTCATGGCATGGGCTTGGCAATTTTTGCACAGCCCACCTACAAGGGGCTGGAAGCGAAAGGGTTAAATTCATAGATTACTTACTTAGGTTTTGAAGGCATTACTTCGCTTCCTTTAGAAATATGTTGCATGGCTGCTTGTGTATTTGGTTTCTTTGTTAAGAATAATGGTAGTTTGTGATTTAATTGCCCATTGAACTTTCACTAACTCTATTACTTTTATAGTTTACTAATAAAATTGAATAATTATTTTGCATGAGATTCTAAGTTTTATTTAAGGTAAAATATTTGCTTGGAACTAGATGCTTTGACTTTGGGATTGATTTGTATTTATTAACAGGGCTTTAATATATTCTATTCTTGTTGTTTGGTAATTTGTTGGTTGCCATATTTCCTTTGCTGTGCTTTTGTTGTGAAATCTAGTAGTATTGTTTTTGATTTACCCTTGATTCATACTTGAATCCATATCTCTTGGGTTAATATTGGAAATTATTTCTCCTAACTTGTAAATGGTGTAGTTAGTGATGGTCCTTTAAGTTCTATCCATTTGTATACCATCGTATACCTTACTTGTATTACAATACAACTTTACACACAGCACATGAAGAAAATGGGAGGAAAAGGATTGGGAAAGAAAGCCCTGAAGTATGGAGTACCTGTGGCCGGATTGGGATTGGGAGCATATGCCGTTAAAAAAAGCTTTCATGGTGGTTGGGGTAGTTCCAGCAGCAGTAGTAGTAGTAGTGAAGAAGAGTGAAATAAATATTGAATGTGATTTTGGTGTTCATTGATGTATCAAGAATTGGAATGTTATAAGCAAGGTTTAAAAAAAAAGTTTGATGTAATTGTTTTAACTGTAAATATTTCATGTAACTTTTGTTATTGTGGATCTGTTAGTTCTAAAAAAAAAAGCTCTCAAACCCTCATCATTTTTTTCGCATATACATTTTATATGTTTGTGTAATATTTTTGTTATACTGCAATTGTACCAACAGACTAAAAAATTTTTACCCCTTATTTATTCTGGCAATTCTAAGTCATGTAAGCACTGTGTTTGAAATAAGGTGGGAGAATATATTTTTAATCTATATACACACAGTGATTGTTTTTTTACATTTTTCAGGTTTGGGTGTGATGTGTCTGAATAACTAATTAATAAATTATGAATTTTTAAATAAATGGTAAAAATGTGTTATAATGAATTAATGTAATCATTATGCATTTTTATTATTCAATTGTCTCCTACTGTTCGAAATTCCTACACTTGTATTTTTAGAAATGTTTTGCACTACTGTATGGGTTAATTTATTGATTAGTATATAAATGATTATTTGGCTGTTTTATGAAGGTGAATATTCATTTTTTACCTTATGACATAAGACTGGAGGAAGTTAACATTTTAAAATCATATTTCAGTTAAATGAAAATTTAACACAAAGATAACTGCTGATGAATTAAATATTTGTGTGATGACACACCTTCATTAAACCGTTTCTGAAAAAGATCTGATTTTTATGCTTTTAGAATTACTACTTGCAATGTAATATTGGAGATCAGCTAAATGTCTTTAACTAAATTCATATAAGGCTAAAATAACAAGTGTAAGCTCTTATGTTGTGTTTCTAGTGTCAATAAATTCTATTTTTAAAAACTTTCCAAATTCTTTATTGCAAATTGATATAGTGCAGGTAGACAGAGATCTTGTGGCACATTATACTTATTACTAACCCAAGCGTTTTCACCCAAGCAATAATAATTGCTCCTCGTACGGTCATCCATTCTGTATGAAGAGTATGAACCAGATGAAAGATAGGTAGTCCACACAGCACTGCGTGTCTGTCAGTGAGGTAAATGTGACTGACCACAGTGGAGCAGACATTTAGGTAACGTCACATTAAAAATACTATTGAGGAAGCATAGGGTAACCACTTCAATTGATTTTCCTTGAATAATAATAATACAAACAGTATAATCAATCCTTTGTACTACAGGACTCGGCTCACTGGGGTGGATGTTTTGCACAGTAGTGGGGGAAGAAAAACTAAATAGTTTATATTAAAAATGGAAAAAAAAACAAATACTTAATTGGGAATGTGCCTTAAACACAATGGTCATGAGGAAAAACCTAACACCCTGTGAATTGGAGTGCAGTGGTAGGCAAACTGAGAGAGTACAGCTTATGAGCACGGGAAGTCCACAGGGAGAAAACTATTAGAATTTTTCTGAAGAAAAAGTTTATACAACTAACACGTTTCAAACACCACAAGAGGCTTCGGAAATAGTGGAAAAATGCAAAGAAAAAATGGGAAGAATCCAAGTAGATGACATTATGGTTAGAAATCAAGCTTGGGGACTAACAATTAGAAATTCACCTTTCAAAGATGGGTTTAAATCTAATTGTAAGATTTTACTCTCAGTGGCTGGACATTAAAATGGCCAAGTTTAAATCAGTAAATATTGAATAACCTTACTTATGATGCAATGAAAATGTTTTAAGCTATTTTAAAACAATGTCTTAGTGGTTCCTTTAGGAACCGCACCGATGATACCACATTAACCCAATTCACAGTTAAAGGGGATGGGGTGATGCCTTAACCCTAGACTCCCGGAATTATCTAAAATCTGCATCTCAGAACAATCTAAAATGATAAAAAATATTGTGAACAAATGATAAGAATTAAGTGCAACCAAAGCTGGAAATTTCATTATGGAACTCAATCCTCACAACCTCTTGATCATTACACAAACATAGCTATGAACGTAGTTGAACAATCATTTTTGCTACATCTCCTAAATTCATAAAATAGGACTCATAAAAAATTAATTCAGTCTAGTAATGTAGTCAATGAACCACAACAGCTTGAGCTACAATACAAAAAATGTGAACAGCATAACTAAGTAATTCAACATATTTTAACATGGCATGCCTTTGAGTAAAACTGCCTTAAAAATACCTTAGTAAAATTGTTCATAAAATTAATTATTATAGCCTGTCATCGCAATTATTAGTGAAAATATAAGATGCTCAACATTATTTACTTTTGTAAATAGTTGTATACATAGAATAATTGTATGGTAGAGACATTAGGAGTGATCTTGGATATAGAAAGAGAAAATATTGAAGAGGATAGCTTAGGCCCAGGCATACTAGATTGTGAAATAGAGAAGGTATTGAAGGAAATGAAATTAAACAAGGCTGTGGGGGAAGACTCGCATAATTATTGAAGAGTTAAAGAAGACATTGAAGAAAGAGCTTTTAAGAGGTCATTCACAGCATTTATGAGGGGGTAGAATGTGGTCGAAAAGACTTAAATCAGTATTATTTCCCTACCCAAAAAAAAGAAAAGCAGTAGTATGCGAGGACTACAGAACAATTAGTTGGATTTCGTATGCAACAAAGGTAGAACTCGGGATCATTAATAAGAGGATGGAGAAGAAGGCAAATGATTACTTAGTAGAGGATAATATTGGGTTTAGGAAATGTAGAGGTACACATGATGCTATAGCAGTAATGAAGTCACTAATAGAAAGGAATACAGAGTATAATCAGGATATATTTTTCTGCTTTTTAGATTTCAAGATTTCGTTTAATAGGGTAAATTTGGAACACTTAATGAAGGTATTGCAAAAAAAAAGGAATAGACTGGAGGGATAGGAGACTTATTGGAAACCTATTACCATCTCAGACTGCACAGGTAAGGGTGAGAAACCGGGTGGCCAGTAGTAGGTTTGGGGATAAGACAGGGTTGTTCCTTATCAACGTATATGTGGTAGGGTATAATGGAAAGGGAAGCGTGGGCAAACTAGGGTTAGGAATAAAAGTAGACAGAGAAATGATCAAATCAGTCAGATTTGTGTATGATTAAGATTTAGTTAGCCAATCAGCCAAGGGGTTGGAGGCATTGCTGAACTCACTACAGAGCCAGTATGATAGGTGTGGAATGAAAATAAATAAGAAAAGAAACTTTATGAGGTTCTCAATGTGTAGGAAACCAAAGATAAACATGAAAGTGGGAGGGTATAAACTTGAGCAGGTAAAAAATTTTAGCTATTTAGGAAGTATTTTAGGGAGGTGGGCATGGAGAAGTTTACATGGAGGTGGGCAATGTGGTAGGATTATTAGAAGAAGAATCACATTAGGTAAAGAACCTTCTATGAGGAGGGAAGTGATGACAAGGAATTTAGGCAAGGATGAGAAGAATAGACTTTAATATGGAGTATAGTTTTGTATGACTCGGAAACTTAGCCATTAGGGCAAGATGAAAAGCGTAGGTTAGAAGCTTTTGAGATGTGGGTTTGGAGAAGGATGGAAAAGGTGAAATGGACATAAAGGAAAACGAACGAAGAAGTTTTGGGAATTGTAGGGGGGGAGGGAAGGCTATTGGGGGAAATCCTAAGAAGGCAGGAGAAGTGGATGCAGGGGGTGCTGAGTGGCAATGGATTGTTGAAGAATGTGATATGAGGGTAGAATGTTGGGTGAGCGATGGAGATGGAGGAAAAGATTAGGCATGTTGGACTGAATGAAGGGAGCATGCAGAAATGAAGGGTTACTGTGGAGGTGTGTCCATCGGAAACCCTCCGACTACTGAAACTCAACTTATGTCACTATATGAGTTTAAAAGTCTTTAGGAGAAATCAATCATTATTGGGTAAATATTAAGATTAAACAAATGCCAATCTCATCATTTGGTATATCACAATAATTCATTGTAATTCAATGCCATTATGATGGACTGTTGAAGAATGTTAAAGAAGGTAGAATGCTGGGTAAGCAAGGTAGACAGGAAAAGATAAGGCATTTGGATGGAATGAAGAGTGGTAGAAAGTATATGGAAATGAAAAAAGGATTGTTGTAGGGGTGTGTCCATCGAAAACCTACCTTAACCAGTAGATTGCCACAGAGAAAAAAATGTCGCAATGAATTCATTGTAATTCAATGCCATTATGATGGAACCTACAACATCAAGTCTCCCTCCATTCAAATAATTTATCCACATTTATTTATACTGAACTAAATGTAATATGCAAGTATGTAGATGTACATAAAATTTGGAAACATTTTCACAGAAACAAGTTGACAATTACAAATAACATAAAAAATCGGTGTTCTCTATATTACCTGTAGAAGTTACAAAAATATAACTTTAACCATGTCATCTCATGCTTATTGGAGCTTTATTTCTTTAGAAGAAAATTCCATATTATATAAAGTGCCAATATTTTGCAGCTCATGGCAAGTTATTTTCAAGAATGAAAAACTCAAATACATTTTTGATTGGCAAACTGAAATTCTACATCTAAAGCTGAATGCATTATTGAAAATTTCTAAATGCATGTATCTATTTTGGATAAGGAATGGACAGGCCATGATATCCTTGCTTGATCACCAATAAAGCAGAGGGATTTAATGTTTTGAAACAATTTTTACTGTTTTAATAAATGTGAGCCTCTATCATAGTGTGACTAGATTTCAGTTCATACTTAAAATTTTCATACATTGTGATGCTTTTGAGGCTTTTATAGAATTTTATACATATTTTTCTCCAACAAAATATAAAATCACTGTACAACAAAAATCATTTCAGTAATGACATTTAAAAAATACTATTAGAAGCAAAAAGGTACATAATAAATAATTCTCAGAAGTATTGATATTTTGAAAATTGTTAAGTGCTCTTTAGTTCAACAGGAATACTCATTATGTGTAGCAGCCATTATTCACAGCAACAAGATCACAAAATGAAACACAAAATTTGACTTTCACCATTACACTGAGGCACAAAACTTTTTTCCAACTCAAAGCAATTTCTTCACATAAAGTAAAATTTTTCTCAAGCGGAAAGGCATGACAGGAGGAATCCCAAAACCAAATTAACCAAGTAGAACTTAAAAGAGGTGAGTGATTATGTAATCAAATTGAAAAAATTCTCAATTTCTGAAGACCGTTGGAAGAACATTGCATTTATGATTGGCAAATAGCACATAAATGAGTAAAATGAATTTTCTTCATCCTGCATATTTATTTCACTTTCAGGACACTAATTGGAGTCAGAGTCGTAGCCCACCTTGCTTCGATAGTTCCTATACGGGGCTTTTCCAGATCTCCTGTTGAGTCTCTTGAAAACACAACTAGAGCCAGAGCTCCCCTCAGTCAGCTGTCCAGTGTTTCCATTAGTTGTGCTTCCGTTCCCCAAGCCTGTACTCTCCCGGCACTGCCCTGATGCTATTCCACTATCAGGGGTTTCCAACGCATGCCTCATGGGCACTGGACTTACTGACAGAGCTTCCGGCTCTGGGGTACATACTTTACCATTCAGACCAGATGGGGTGCTAGATGAACCTTGTCCATTCACTGAATTCCCATTGGTGACTTTCTCACAGTTATGATTTAACCTGAGCAAGACTTTACACAGTTTCACTGGCCTTTTTCCTTTACGATGGGAACCAGATTTTCTCCCTTCCAAGTCCTCACCTTCCTCTGAAGTACATCCTGAAGAAGATGATGAGTACCCACCCCCTTTTGACTTTGTAGCAATCTGCTTGTCACCCTTGCCAACTGATCCAGTCCTCTCCGAGTTATGTTTGTGGGAGGCTGGCAAGACACCCTGAGAAACTGAAGCCTTGTCCCTCACTTCATTATCACTGTCAGGTTGAGCATTGCCACACTTGACCACTCCCTTGGTACGCTTTTTGAGGGGCAACACGTCCGAGGAGTCCCCATCATCAGATGAACCATTGTCTGAAGTGTTCATCTTCCTCTTGCCCCCAATAACTAGCCGCCTAGCACGGTTGAGTCGCTTCCTACGAACTCTCTTCCCATCTGCCGGGGGTGACTTGTCACCTCCCGACACCACTTTGCTCGTTCCTTCTGAAGTACTTCTAACAGAGGCTTCCTTCTGTAACCCACTCGCACACGGGTCATCACTGTCTGGGGGTTCGTTGCTCAAGTTATTTGTGCCTTTGTTCCTTTGAGACTGCCTACTTGACTTCTTATATCCAGCATCAGCTCTGCTTTTCTGACTGCCCGCTGGGTTTTCTGCCCTCCTTGTCTCTCTCAGTCGACTATGCCCCTCTTCATTTGGCTCCTCCACAGAATTAGAATTTGCATCTTCGGAAGGAAAGAGAATACGTGAAATTGACTTGAGGCTTGTCTGGGTTGAGGCACCCTGTCCAATGGAGTTCTGCCGCCACTTGGGCTGGTGTGGAGGCTGCCTGTGGTGCTTGACTCTTGCCAAACGAACTAGCTGTGCACGTTTCTGAGCAATCAGTTGAGAAATTCGATTGGGTGTGCCCGAACCCTCCTCTCTACTCCAGGACTCTAGGACTTGTTCTGTTCATGGAGAAAAAAAATATCAACATTGTTTCTCATGAATCACATCAGTCACTTAATCTCAAGACAAAAAAAAAAACATTGACAACGATAAAAATTACTTTTAATTATGTTAAATTCACTCAGCTATTAAATGAAGTTACTCCAAACCAAATCCAATTAAAGAGATTTCTTAATTTATTTTTAGATTGAAACAATTAGATTCAAAAACATAGAATTTTAATTCTCATATGATTTTCCATAAGGCGAAAGAAAAGCAATGGAAAGAACAGTGTGAGGACATGGGAGAGTTTACAGAGACAGGGTGAAACGAGAGCCCATTATAGGAGAGTTAAGCTCTGTTGGGAATTCAGAAAGGAAAATCTGTACACACTATTAGAGATAAATCAGGAAGTTACTAATAGAACCAGAAGAGATTCAAGCAAGATGGAAAGAATATATTGAAGAGCTATACAGTAAAGATATAGGCTAGCCAAATTGAACATAGAAAGGGAGGAGGTAGATGAAGATATATTGGCCCCAGGCATACCAGATTGCGAAATAGAGATGGGATTGAAGGAAATGAAAGCATACACTGTGGGGGTCGATTATATCCTTTCAGAATTACTAAAGGGCTTAGGAAAACATGGAAGAAAGAGTTGTTATGAGGTCATTCACAACATTTATAAGAGTAGTGCGTGGACAGAGGACTTTGTTAGATCAGTATTAATTCCCATCCCAAAGAGAGAAAAAGCAGCAGTATGTGAGGACTACAGGACAATTAGTTTGATTTTGCATGCAGCAGAGGTAGTACTCAGGATCATTAATAATAGGATGAAGAAGAAGACAGAAGATTATTTCGGACAGGATCAGCTTGGGTTTAGGTAAGGTAGTGGCACACAAGACGCCATAGCAGTAATGAGATCATTGATTACAAGGAATATAGAGCATAATCAAGATAGATGTTTGCTTCATCGGTTTCGAGAAGGCGTTTGATGGGGTAAACTGGGAACACCTAATCAAGGTAATGCACAAGATAGAAGTATACTGGCGGGATAGGCGAATTATTTGAAACCTGTACATGTCTCAGACTGCACAGATGAGGGTAGCGAATGGAGAAATGGTGGGCGGTAGTAGGTCGGGGGGTAAGACAGGGTTTTTCGCTTTCACTGGTGCTTTTCAATGTATACGTGGAGGAAATGGTAAGGGAGGCGTGAGAAG
>LYUA01000036.1:1001276-1011838 GCA_002093875.1 Calopteryx splendens | reverse complement strand
GGGTGAAGCTGAAGGTGCCCAGAGGTGTCACCCAGAATCAAACCCAGGCCCTCTGGTTAGTAGCTCAGTGCTCAACACACTGGACTACTGTACCCCATTTAAATATGTGAGGGGACCTAACAATTATTATTAACACACTGCATACTTACAGGAGGTGCATTACATAAGGAAGTTCAAGACATTCACTGTTGACATTTATCGGTTGGCTCATAGCAATTACTGAATTGAAAAAATTTTAATTTCAGAAATATAAAATCTGAAATGGCTTTGAAAAATAAAAACTAATGTAACAGAGTAACCAGATGTCCAGAAAATCCCAGACATGCCCGACAATTTAAACTTCTGACTGGCATATGGAAGGAGTTTAGGAAAACCCCTTAATGTTCTCCTATTTGAGATGTTCATCAATTTAAAAATGTCACATTTCATGGATAATACATTCAAAACTAGTCATGTTTCCAGCATTCCATTTGAAATGTGCACAATCATCGCATTACAGTGCATCAAGAGGCAACACCTTTGAGAGTACTGAGAACAATAGTCCTCCATTTTCTCTATGATGTCTGCAGGGCATGGCCATGGCATACTGTATGAAGAGTGCATAGTAATAACACGTGTTCAAGCATTTTTCCAAAATGTTGAGAGAAAGTGGATGCTTAATTAATGTTTACCTACAAAGTATTAAACAATTTAAGCATGAAGAAACAAACATGATTCAGTTGAGAGATGGTATATTTTAGGGAAATATAATGCACATAATACGATAAATTTGTGTCATTTTTGGCTTTCAGCCTGAGATATCCTGATATTCAACATATTCCTTGAATGCCCTACATTTTTGAACATTGTGTCTGTATTTTGTAAAGAGAATCTGGTAACCTTAGTGGCATGGCATAAAGAGATTCCAATGTCCCCTCTCCCAATTACTTTACATTTGATTTAGGCCAATACTCATATCAATCACAATTTTAATCACATCGTATGAATACATACCCCTGGGTAACATTTGCTCATCTTGATTTTCTGAAATAGCACCAACGTAGGCAGCTGCTAGAGCATGTAGGTCATGGTCTCTAGTGTCTGAGGCTGAAAAATACCAAATAATGCACAAAAATTGTGAGCAATATAAGGCACTACAGAAGGTTAACATAAGAAAATAAAAGTAATGAATATCTGGAGTGCTTTAAAACTTGGTTAGGGTAGCATTTAAGTAGGCTGGCATAAATTCAACCAGGGAGAGAAGTTTACTTTCTGGGCAGAATTTTGGAAGAAAATGTATGTAATAGGAAGAATATCACAAGAATGGCTTCTGCATAGGCATTTATAAAAAGAAGGAAATTGATTATATGGTTGATAAAATCAATCTCAAAGGAAAGAGGATGACCACCGGCATGAGGCTTTCGAGATTTGATTATACAGAAGGATTGAGAAAATATGCTGAGTAAAGGGGAGGATAAAGGATGCGATTGAGAAAATAGGATATTGCTGGAAGATATTCAAAGGTGGCAGAAAAAATTGATGGGGGTTACAACTGTGTGGGGGGATATCCTGAGAGGCAGTGGAATGATCAAGACCAAGAGGATGAAGGAAGAATGTTGGTTAATAGGCTTTTTGAACGAAATGAAGAGGGCTAAAGAGGATAAAGAACTGAAGAAGGGAACAATGCAGGGTAAACAAATTTTATATTAGGAGTGTGTGCATTGGAAGAAGATGAGTGGCTTTCTGAGAGCATGCAAAAAATACTTCTAATGGGTATCTTACCTAGGATGCTGTAGTATAAAATTTCTTTGGAGTCAATATAATGTACGTAAGTACATTTGAAACAGAATATACAATGACTAAGCTAACATTACTTCACTGAAGAAATGTTAAAGAGTAGAGGTAATGGCTAATTACATCACTTGCCATATTGATATTCTATATTAAAAAGAAACTGGCTTTTCAGTTACACATGCCATTGTTCAGTTACGCATGTCAGTGATCATAAGGATTCTTTCAAAGAGAAGTGAATTTTGATCCACACTCAAATGTGAAATCACATTTGAATAAATAATGAGATCACCTCTTGAATAGTGAAAACAAATTAGTGAATAAATTATTATAGAAGAGAAAAGTTTGATTAATGCTCATTTTAAATGTTTGCTTTCAGGAAAGTTATGCAAAAATTTTTCTTCCATTCCAAATATGTACCTAATGTATAAAAATTCCATTTACATCCCATTTTTGAGTATCAACATAAAGGAAAAATACTCCTGATTAGGTGTGAATTATGAGCTGAAATGAAAGTAAATACATTTACTTCCATTTATGCATTAAGAATTTTTTGGTAATTACGGTTACATCGTCAAAAGTATAATAATATTGAATTTGACCAACACACAGAGAATTTCTGGCAGAAATGTACAAAGTTTATTTCATTCATGGACACAAAAAAGCCATGGCCAGAGTCCTTTCAATTTTGAAATTACCTTGTAATAGAATTAATATGCAAGTCTATCTATTGTCTGTTAAGGAAAACATTAATGTCTATTCTAAAAGGGCTGACATACATAATCAAGGAAACTTGGGCTAAATACAATCTGGATATTCCCTGATGTAGGTTAGAAAATACCTTTGAATATGAGAGTAGGTGTCTCAAATATTACAACATGCGGCCAAAAATCAGCCAGCAATGTTGGCAAGAAAAAATATAGTAGTTTTAAAGAAATGGTTAATAAATAGACCTCGATACTCCACAGAGGAATACTTTGAATTGGATTTCTCAAGTATCAATTTTTAAACCTCTTGAACATTTTCTTTGTATTCTTAATTTGTTATTGTAATTCTAATGTATTTGTACTACAATTGTTTTTGTATTATTATTAAACTTGTAATGATGATCTCCATCATAGCTACTGCTATGTAACAAATGAATAAAGATTTATTTTTATTATCTAAATTCCTTCCCAATAAATATTACAATTATTTCAACTGACCATCACATTTAATGTATAAATCATGATTCCTGCATTCAAAACATAAATGGTTCAGAGTTAGCATTATAAGAAAGATAAATATTTTACATGGTGGAGTCCTGGACTACAGCACCAGTCCTAAGATACTACTCAGGACTCTTAACAGCCAAGTCTAACAGTCCTTGCCTTGCCATGCATACTTCATCCCCTTGTCAATCTTCATACAGATACGGTGACATCATGCCCAAAAAAAACCCCAAGGATGAGTGAGTGGTAAACAGTGCCTAGAGCTGCACAAACCTGAGTTTGAAGAGTCCCCAGAATCTGACTCGGACTCCATGCAGGCTGAAGATGAAGAAGAGGATGATGAAGAGGTAGAAGAGGAATCAGAGGTAGATGAGGACGCTGAAGTCAAGGTTGAAGAAGGTGATGACGTCTCGGGAGATGAGAGAGATGAAACCTCGGCTGTGTTGTTGGCATCTGGAGGTGGGGGAGGGACCTGCAGGGTTGGACTCGATGGATTTGCTTCCGATGCACCATCATCCGTAGTTTGGGTCGCCACTGCTGCTTGGGGAACCCAACGTCTTCCCTCCCAACTGCGGACTCCTCCATCCTCTACACTTGAGCCCTCACTCCCAGAGCCCCATCCTTCTATTTCCCGCTGGACAAGAGAGTCAAAGAACGCCATCATGCGAGGATCCTCACGAGTGGATTGGTTGCTGTAGTCATGTGACATGAACTGAAAGTGAAACAAAGACTAAAATGAGACAATAGTACATTTTTTGGTCAGCATATACCTTGGCATTATGTTAAAAATGTTTTGGTCAACTTAACATGACAGCTTCATTTTCCTTTCAAGCTTTGAACACCAGCTTGCAGGACATTCTTAAAGTAAAAAATAATAGCCCTTTTACATTTATTAAAACATTTCTAATTTTTTTATTACAGTATTAATTAAACTGTAGTGAACAATAAAGTAGATATATTTGGAGAATGGAATATATGAGGAATAATGTGGGTAGAATTGCATGAACAGTATTCTTTAAATATTCCAAAAGTGGTTTTCAAACATAAGGATATGCATTAAAAGAGAAAACAAAACAAGAAAACAAAGTTAAATTCTAAAATATTTTTAGAATGAAGAAAACTTTTAATTTTCTTCTGACTTCCATAAAAATGTGCAAACATTACTCAAAGTATATTTTGAAAACCAATGCATAAATATTATATAGTCATAATGGAATAGTAAAGGAAAACATTATGAGATGAGAAGTATTTTATCAGCAGATAACAATGAAGTGTACTGTGTTTTAAAATAATTTCCGGATATGCAGAAAATGTAAGTGAAAGGGATAATGGCGTCACACAATTATTTTTCACCAATATTTTTCTATATATCCTTAGCTATTGCAGGAATTATGAAGTTGGGGGGCAAATAGCATGAACTAAAGACAATAACTCTGCATTAATTTTTACTCAATATATTGAACTTTCATATAATGTTAATGGCTGTTTGGACGATTCAATCATCTGATGATATGAGTGAGTAGCAAAACTCTCATAAGGTGAGGGAAGACAAAAAGCTTCCACTTGTTTCTCATTGCTGTATAACTTGATTCACATTTTATGTACTTAAATTCAACATATAAAAAAATGACAATGCATTTACCTGCCCACTGCGTAGCACTAGACTGATGTATTCTTCATGTGTGTAAACTTTTCTTTGTTTTTCACATGATTCAGATTCCTTAGCCAGTCCACCAGTTGACCCAGGTAATGGAAAAGGGCTCCAGAACTAATTATAATTAAAGAGAAATGCACACGTTAGTTTATTTGACTAATTGTTCAAAATATCTTCCTTACGCTAAAATTAGTAAGTTTTTACATCATTCCAACCATAAACTATAGATTTTAAAATATTCTTCTTTTTCTTTCCTATATTTTATTTGTAAGTTGTTTTAGCTCATCCCTACAGTGAGTATCCACTCCAACTGGTTATTCACTCAATCCCTCCTATCCTGGCCAAAATTGACCCCAGCTAGTCCTCCAACAGGAGTGAAATATTAAATACTCTTTGTCCATATTTTTGAACCTATTAATTTGCTTGCTGGTACACCTATAGACAATGTTTCAATCACCTTCAAGTAGCTTCTAATCATTATAATTTCTCCACTGAAACTATCAAAATATTATTTTATTAAAGATAATAATTATCTTATCTCTATATATATACAATTCCCTATTTCTATAAATTTTTCTTGATTGTCTAGAGAAAAAAATCAGAATTCACAGAGGCACTTCCATGTCATCTCAATGCTCCATCTTGGAGGAGTTCATCTTTTTTAGCTTAGTACAATAGGTGCTACCTAATTTTTGGGGGCACCATGAAGATGCTTTGGTGAAGTAGTAGTTACAGGGATTCTTTTCTACACATGACTCTTGTCCTTGCTTATATTTTTCATGTTGGGGCATTTCAATGTATATATTTCAAAATTGTGTCTACTAAATGTCATACAGTCGTGAACTATTGGCAATTTATATCTTCACTATGACAGTAATAATTACTAATGGGTCAATTAAATATCCCCATATGCAAATGCCCACTGTGATATGCTACCATTTTGTAATACGTAACACCTACCCAATCTTCATCAACCTTCTTTGTTTCATGCTGCTGATGATCAGTGCATTTTCTTGGGCTTTTAACATGATACAAACTAAAGGTTCTCCCCCAAGGATGTATTACAGGTAAGTAAATCATTTCCTACTGCAAGGCCATTGCATGTGTCCTCAGTCCTCCTTTAAATTGCAAGGTACTTCAAAATGTATCCATCCATGTCATTTAAATCCAAAAGCAACTTGTAGTTGGTTTTATGCTATTTTTCAGTCCAATAGACTTGAATAATATTCACTACATACTACTCCTGCATCTGAAGAACTGGATTATCAGGATCACTCGAAAAATAACATCTATAAAACTCCTTTTCTACAGCACCCATAGTCAAAGAAGCCATGGTTAGGACTGAGTTAAAGATTTGGTAGGCATTTATTGCAATATAAATACCTGAGACAACAAATTACACCATCAAATTTGAGTAGATCCCCCTCCTCCCCCTGCATTCCCTTACTCACTGAATTTTCATATTGGCACATAACCCTAGCAAAATTGGTTGGGTCTTCAGAAGTCTTATTGTTAGTAAGTGGAGTTCAAATTTGAATTGAACCCCTATCCTTCCCTCCTCACCAAACTCCCAGTAATATGGGCATTTACTTTCAGGGTAAGGGTTCAAATATTGTGAAGACATACTTATCGGGCTTGACCATTACAGTTAATAGGTAGGTGTGACGTAAGGTAGCATGAGTGCTTGAGCAAAGATTGAGGAGCAAGTAAGACTAAACAGTTTAAAAAGTGTTTTAAAAATATAATTAAAAACTTTTTGAAAATCTAATTTATTTCAAAATGCATTGAAAAATAGAAAATAATCGTATTCAGCAGCCAAAAAATTTTCACCATTTGACTAAAAATAAAATCGTATGATTGACTTACAATAATCTTAAATCTCCTGAAATTTTCATAAACATATCATTAACTAAAAGGCACCTAAGCTGTTATTCATGTGTCATTAATATGTTTTGGCTACTGAAAAAAATTTCTTTTCTACTTTTTAGTCCATTTTGAAATAAAAGCAGATTTTTAAAAATTTTTGAAAAAAATGGCATTAAATAATGATGACAAATACTTGATAAAACTTCTGCTCTCTGCATGAAAGTTAGTATCTAGCAAGCCAAGGCAGGTCTGTTGGTTTCCACTACTCTAAGCTTCCAACGAACTAATGCTTACATAGGTACTGACCCAAGAAATATTCCTTCAAAATTTCTTATAAAAACTTCTGACTCATGAGCTTTCAGAATGAATCAAGAATTGCTAATCACTTCCTCAGTAATACCATACTAACCAAAGACAAAGCCACCTCATAGAGACAAGCATTGTGAAGTCTCATGATGATTTTTTAAAGAGATTCTGCTTCATCTCTTTTGAATGTGAAATAAAAAGGATGCATGGACTGACAAAAATAAATATTCTCTTGATGAAACAGATACTTATAAGGACTGAAAAATCACCCTTAACATAGCAGAGTAAGGGAAGTTGGTTGTTGATGGCCAGGTTTAAAAGTTGGCTACAAAAAAGAGTGGGAGTTTTGGACATGTTACGGAGGTGCATGAAAGATGGTACATATGTTTTTAACTATGGTAGGGAAAGGGTCAAAACCCAACACATTAGAAAATAAATCAGAAAATAGGATACACTTTAAAAACAAATTGAGAAAAGTTGGTAGCCAAAAGTGGCATATCACTTTTGTACCCACCTTTATGAGTTTTTCCACACCAGATGATGCGATCAGATAGTTGGTGTAATTGAAGCGGACTTGGTTCACAATTGATCTGTGCCCTTTCAACACCATGTGTGCTTTGACAATCCAATGTGCTGAAGAAAAAAGATTAATAATAAATTGTAATCTTGAAGCAATTTCATTATACTGTACAGAAAGAAAAAAGTTTTATTTCCTTTAAACTGTGGGCCTTCAAGTTGTACTGAGGGATTTGTAAAGTTTCCTTTCCCCACGAATCTTTAAATGCATTTCTTTCAACCAATATTTTCATTTACCACAGAATATCATGCATACCTTGTCCATCAACACCTAAATCTGTAGGAATCTTCCAAACATAGAGATTGAAGTCATCAGAACCAGACAGGACATAATCGTCGGCATCACCAGCAAAGCAGCAACTCTTCATTGTACACGAATTGTAGTAACCTTGGTGGTCAAATTGACAAACATGTGCAGGTGAGTGCACAGCATACAGGACTGGCGGTAGCCTTCTCCGTAGAGCAAGGACATGTGTGCCACGGCTGTTGAAACGAGCACTCATGCAGCTCTGAGGAGGGCCATTGCATCCATATCTTAACACCACCCTGAAAAGAGTTTCATGCGATTCAGTGACCAGGTAGTGTATAATAAATAATTATGCACTTCATTCAATTAAATTTTATTTTTCTTTTGTTGCCGGTTTCATCAGGGTCATATCAAATGGGAAATTACGACTATATTCTTAGAGGTTAAAATCACTGTTTTGGCAAATGCGTCGGTTGTGCATCGTTATATAAAACTGATCTCAAGGATAGTAAAAATAAGAGTCCCATTAATGTAGAAAGGATTGCAACATTTATTATGACTTAGAAATTGAAATGACATTGGCCAATGCTTTGAGCCTGCATCCTCCTATGGCCTCAGTAAGGCAAAAGCATGGTATGGCCCCACTTCTCTTCTCCCTCACTTTCATTAGTCTTCAACCCATTTTTACAGCACCACAGCCATTGTGAATTCTGAGACACATTTGTATGTGATGATGTTTCAAAGGGAAGAACCCTAGATCATAACCTTAAAGACTCGAAAAATTGTCATTCAACCTTTAATTTCATAATTTAAGAGAAATGCCTGGTATCAACAACCATTTTATTACTCGGAAAGTCAAAACTACAATCGTTATCTTTTACATATTAACCTTGACAAAAAATAACTCCAGTATGTTTTTCACACATGAATTCAGGATATAGGGTTGATATGCTCACACCTCATTACTTCATCACACAAATCTTGCTCAAAAATTGAAACCACCAATGGGGTATGCTCGAAAATTATTTTAACTAAGAGTAAAATTTAAGTTTCTGGCAAATGAGATGGAATATAAAGGTGATCCTCATTATACTTGATCCCTTTTTGCCAGGTTGAGACTTCAATATAAAAAACCAATAATACAATTTAATTTTACAGACATCAGAGTAGGGAATTTATTAAATAACTCTATATGCATTGATGATTTAATCCTTGGAGTGGCAGCATGGTGGTCTATTGGCCCTTGGGGTATGTGCGAAAAATGCCATGGGCCGATCTATTGGCCTACAAGTTTTTACGAGGCCATTATGAGTTGTTTTATATATACTAGTATATAAAATATATTTGTATGAATATTTTTCTAATTATTCTGAAAGTGTTGAGAGTGTAAATAAAAAAAATTGGGATTAGCACATTGATATTAATTTTAAATTAATTTCTATGAGCGAACGTACAAATTCATCAAAAAAACCCTGGAATTTTTTGCATTTACCAGCTAATGAAGGCTGGCACTAAAAGGGTTAAAGCAGTTTAATGGGGTTGGTACTATGTACACTAGTCACATATATTATAGTGTACAGGAAAAGATGTTTATATTATTCATAAGTACTTCAAAAGAAGATTTGTGTGGTTTGCTCCAAGGACTGTCCAAAACCTACCCATATGTGCTAGACTACATGCAACAATAACTGATGCAAATCCAAGGTGATGACAGAATAGATAGCATAAGGGCAATAAGAATATTTTGCATTTTGGTGCATGTAAATGTGTCATTCTCCTGTGGTCAATGGCTTTATCAGAGATAGTTTAAAAAATACTTTTACACCTCTCTCTTGAACACATTTGGAATTCAACTCCACTTGTTACGCAAATTTATCATAAAACATTATTCCAGGAGTACCACATCTAATCAAACAAAGACAAACAATGGGTAATTACATCAACCATGGGATCCCTGGGGAAACAGGTGAAAACAGGTAAATCAAGCTTTGAAACACCTTGTATCAGCTAGGTAATTTCCGGAAATAGCTCTTATCAACTAGTTGAACAAAATCATTCAAGGGTAGTGTATGTTCAATGAAATGTCTCATTTTAAGATAACCCCAGGGTGAGCGAGCCGAAAACATGCTGAAACAAGTTGAACCGAGATGAAAACAGCTCGTCCAATGTTTCACCTGGAATTTTCCTCAGGGATGCCACAGAATTAAGATCATGTTGTGCAGGGGAAAGTTTCTACGTAGACAATCCAATTAATAGATCACAGAAGGGATTATAAAAATTCGTTTATATATTAAGTATACAGGTGTTATTCTCCATGTACTGTGTAAAAACAGTAAAAAAATTAATCGGATAGCTAATACTTTCTCATATATTAAAAAATAACATAAGTAAAATACTGCCATGATCTAGGTTTGACTGTGAACTTCAAGGAGAGCCAAGCTTAGCGGTGCACACTATGTAAATGGAGATAGTGACACAGACTCCATATTGTATGGAGTCTGTGTCATACCATCAGGTCATATCATCAGGTAATCTTGTTAGTCAAGATAATGCTGGGCTGCTTTCAAAATATTCATAAATTATTGTCAGCTATCTACATTTTCACTCACTAGTAAGGTATTCCAATTGGTAAATCGCATTGAAGAAAACTCAGAAAAATCTATTATATGACAACACAGCATCTTTACTCAGCATTAACATAAGGGTGTGTGATGTAAATTGAATATATTTTAAAGGGTGTTTCTGCAATACCATATGAATTGAGTGTGTGGCACTGAACAAACACCACACCTATACTAGATTAAGTACCTAATTTTACAGAAGGGGTAAGAGTAGTGCATAGTTTTAGTTATAATGGGAGGGAACCAATAGGTGAAATCGCTGTGAAGGCTTCCGCGGAGTATAGCAATTGAAGATCCAAATCTTCCGGGAT
>LYUA01000036.1:913779-924031 GCA_002093875.1 Calopteryx splendens | reverse complement strand
CCCCCCCCCCCCCCCCGAAGCTGAAGGTCAGCCTGGGGAGTGGGATGAGATCTAGGGGTGATGGAGGCACAGTAGAATATTTAAGAGCAAGAAGGAGAAGTAGGAGGGGAAGAGGTTTTCATTAGTTAGATTAAAATTTTTGTCTTTGGAGGAGACTTACCAACTGCTCCAGGGAATCAATTCTGCTGTCCTTGTGTTACATATGGATATGGGTGGTTAGGAAATCTTTCCAGGGTCCAGAGTCAATTAGATGTTTCATGAAATGGGTCTTATCTGGTTGTGAATTTTAAAAAGGGGCACAGGAGTTCTTTGGGCATGAATTTAAAATGTCGACCATTTTGACTTAAATAGACTTGTAGTCATTGCATTTCATTCTGTAAAATTCTAGAATGTTTTTGGGGGTCCCTTTTGTCATGATGTTTGTTAATTAGGCTTCTCAAGTTTATTTTATAGCAAAGGGTGACCTTGAAGACATTTTTCTGGAGAAACTTGGTGACTTTCAGAGAGGCCTTATCCATAAACATGATTTTTGCCCACAGGGTTTTTCCATATTATTGGGGATGGTCTTGTTAATCATTATTTCACCTATTTATCTGCATTAAATCAATTATGAGGAAAGAGTAGCCATCAGTTGAGGTCATATGTTTAAATGTGAGAAATTCCCAGTGAAAGTTGACATCTGATAGGGGAATAACCAGGACCCTGTTTATCATGGCAAGAAAAGAGGTGAGGTTATGGAAAAGTTGGCTTCACAAGGTAGAGTTGTCATATGTTCCATGTACATAGACTTCTTGTTAATCCACATGTTAAAGAGGACAATGACAATGGATGAATAACAATGCCCTGCATTTTTTTGATGGCATTGCCCGTGCAATAGAAATAAATCGTGTTGTGGATTTTTCTAAAATAATTTTTTTTACTTTCAGCTGTCATGCTGTTTTCAGTAGATTATAAATAATTTTCCATTCATAAATTTGATCAGTACTGTGCATAATGTTTTATTTATTTCCCATTAAATAGCTATTTTCATTTTAATCCTGCTATATGGGCAAGGAGAACAAACCAATTCTTTAATTTGAGCTCTAACTTTACTAGTGGCATAGAAATTGAGAATAACTAGCATGAGGTGGTGATATTCACTCTCTCTTAATCTAGTATTTTTTCTAAAAAAAGTTAAAATATTTTTTTCAAAATATGCCTAATTTCATATTAAAATTTCTTTTAAAAAAGGAAGCATCATCTAAGATTTGAGATTAAACTATTGTATGTCTTGAATATTAATTTTTCCTTATGTGATTGTAACAGGAGAATTAATTGATAGTTCTATGTGTATTAATTTATTAAATGTGCATCTATTTGCAGATGGTGATGAAATTTGGTCAGATTTTAAATCTTCAGCAAAATCAAAACGTCGTGTTTCTTTCTTTGAACCAGAAAGGTCACCTAGCCCAAAACAACTCAGAATTGTTCACACCAGATGGGACTTAACTGATGAATCAAGTGAAACTGATAATTCAGTTTTGAAAGACATGGATGAAGGTGACTCCAATGATATATATAGAGTAGGGCAGAGTGGTGTAGTAGATGACTGTGATGAGAATTCCAAAATGGAGTGCAATGTAAAAACTTCAGTTGAACCAAATATACCTCTTTCAGTGGATACTAAGGCACTAAATAAGATTTTCTTAATTGATAAATTAAATGAATCAGGGATTTCTGATGTAGATAATGCAGCTGTACATGAATTACTTGATTGTGATGCCTCAGACAGTGTCCATCAAGAAAAACATAGGTCAATATGTACCCCCTTAGAATCAATTGGTGAAGGTACATCTAGGGAATTTCAATCTCTTGTTCAAGAGGTATCTCCTGCAAGAGGAGAGGATTTATCAAAAGGAACTAAAGGAATTGATGGTAATACTATTTTTAGCATTCTATTGTGATGTTTTTATATTTTTAGTTAAGAAATCCTAGATAGTAGAAGTTTTTGGGATTTTCTATTTTTTCTGAGAATGATGCCCTAAAATTTCCTATCACTGATTATCTCTTTTTTAAAAAGATACATTATGTAAATTTCTGAAATTATATGCATATCTTCACATTGTTGGGAAATCTAATTTAAAATGTATATGTAGGTAACAAACTTTATTTACATTTATGAAATTGACTTTGTGCAGAAAGAAATGCATTGGGAAGGCTAAGTGTTTTGTTGTGTGATAGCCTTTTAATTTCTGCAACTACTTATTGAAAATTCTTTCACCTTCCAATTATTTTTTGTTCTGTTGGAAATGGTGGCCTCTGTGCCCTTAATGAGTACATACAATTATTGTAGAGCAATATGTACATTAATCATATGTAGTTTTTTGCCAGGCCTTCCATGTATATTAACAGCAGGTGTTATGTCCTGTACCATCCCAACTGGTTTCCCTTCTTTAAAAGTTAAATTTGAAATGTGTACGCCTCGAAGGGAAAGATAATATAATTTTATTGAGCTCAATTGCTGCATTTTCAATGGAGGTTAAGATTTTCATATTGACCACATTTATATATATATCCTATATATTTTTTAAACAACTTGGAGTCTGTTTCTCAAAGCTACAATTCAATATACACATCCTCTAAAAACAATCATAACTGTAATCTGGAAAATTCTAAATCACATACACCTTGGAATGTTGATGTGATAAGCACTAGTACAGAATTAGGTATTTTCATCATAAGGTTATGTATAAGTAAACTACAAAGACTAGTCAATTGATTTGCAGCTGTGAGAAATTTGACCCTGGAGTACACTGTATAAGTACTCATCTTTATTTTGTTATAAATATCTCTGTATTTTATTATGCCCTCCTTTTCTTTTGAATGAAGAAGTTAAACATGAGAATCCAGATAAAAGTCATTCCAAGGAAAATAAAACACCTGGAAAAAGAAGAGTAGCACAATGGTTTTCTAGACAAAAAAACTATAAAACATCCAAAGAAATCAACAATAAAAGTGCCACCAGTGAAGGTATATACTGATTTCAATTATTTTATATTTCTTTTTAAACAGTTGTCATTTATTAAAATTTTTGTACGTACATAATTAATGCGTCTTAATAAAATTTTACATATTTAGAGCCAGAGGCCAATGTTGAAAATCAGAAAAAAGAAAATAATGTGATTGAGAGCCCACGAACTAATAAAATGAAGAAGAAGAGGAGAGAGAAAGGAAATAAACTCAAAGCTCACACTCTAGAAGGTAGTATTATATTTCTGTGGCTTTTTACACTTCATGGTACTCATAAGCGTAAAAAAATGTAGCAACACTGAGAAAGAACTCACAAAGAATCTTGACATACCTCAGCACAATATCTTTGGCATATTTTCTGCCTCTCTCAATGGTGACAAGGAATGGAGGGAAAATGAGGAGCGTTAAGGATGTAAGAAGAGAAGGCTATATAGCTGGCTAAGTCATTGATGCGTATGAACCTCTATGATTATAGTGTAGTTGTGAATGTGCACTTTATTAACAAGACTAATGCTCATTTGTGTGTTGTAGTCTAATGGATTTATTTTTACTTAATAAGTTTCTGGTTGCCATTATTGGAGCTTTGTGATGTATATATTATCTAAAGGTATAAGTTAACCATACAATTCCACCTCAAAGATCTGCAGGCTCCCGTTCATTACACAACTTGCCTAAAATATCATTTATGGTGACACTATTCCACTCATTGAACTTCCACTCCCCACGGATGTGGTCAGACTAAACACATGTGAAAATCTTAAATGATAAAACATGTTTATGATAGCTCTTTTCAAGAATACTCAATAAAATAAAGTCGCATTTTCAGATCTCTAACATGTGGTATAAAGAATGAATTTGAAGTTATGTCAATTTTAATTTGTGTTGTGTTTTGCCTCCTATGGACTGCAACCATGGAGTGGTTGCGTGCACTTTCAGATGGTCCCAAGCTGTTTTGGGAGGGGCAATGACAGTTGCTCCAGATAGGGTCACCCTTGCCCAGATAGGTTGAAGAGTAGGAGCTAGACCAAATAGTCCATGTTCCTCAGTAAATGATTGGGAAGTTATGTGATCCTAGTGGGGTGGCCATTTAAGTTATGGTATCATGTTAAAAAAAACCTATTGATGAAGATAATAGGAAACCACCTCATTTATTTTTCCCATAAATATAAAATGCATAGGCAGAAACAAGTTGATAATGAATCCTGGACTTAATGGGGCTCAGCTCACTTGAGTGCGTTTTCCACCTAACAGTAAGGGAAAAAAGGCCTTATCTGTCTACCTTCAGTTTTTTTGCCAAACAAGAATATTTTTGAGACATTAAAGTTGATGCTCAGTGGGCATTTTTAAGTTTCACACTGTTCATGTTCTCTCTGAAAAAAGTGAGATTCTTCAATGCGAACTTCATTTGTAAAGCATGATGAATGAAAAAATACAATAATAATAGAGGAAAAATCTGAATATATGACCATTGGAACTGGTGTTATGCCTAGCAGCAGGGGAGGTATAGCAATCTCACCTTTCATTGCACCAAGTGCTTGAACAGCCGAAAAATTCTAAAGCCACAAATAGGAAAAGCCATAATAGGGTTAGATCCATTAGAATTGAGACATGGCATTGGTAGATAATTTTTAGGACAGGGGAGTTAGGAAACATTAAATAAGAAATAGTGAAAGGAAGTAAATAAATATATATGAGTAAAGTTGGAGTAATGTGCGATATAAAGACACCTGAAATATGCAGAGATTTTTCTTTTCTATATCTTATTAATCTCTCTCTACTATACTCAGTAGGTTCTTTTAACAATGACTTGTAAACATTATTTTGATACCCTCCCAAAATTTTATTATCTTATAATGATTAACCTTCATTCAGTTCCTTGCCAGTACTCTTTTGACTGAAGGCTTGCCTTACGCAAAGTGATATTTCTGTCTTTTTCAATGCTCCTATGTATTTTATGCTTTCATGTGTCTTCAAATGTGTATATATGTACGATTTCTGTTTTTCTTGGGTCTTGTTAATATAATTATTATAGTACATAGTCTGTTTTGGCAGGGGTCATGGCAGTCAAGTGGGTAGGGTTCTGAGCTACTAACCAGGGCCAGCTACTACTGGGCCAGGGTTCTATTTTGGGTGATGCCTCTGGACACCCTCAGCTTTACCCGAGCTGTGTATAAAAAAAACCCATGGTCCAGTAGGACCCTTTAGTGTCTACCATGTCCCTTTGGAACTGACCCCCCTACCCTGATGGTGTGAATTTCACAGGCCGCTGGGCTTAGTACTAGGTGAGCTCTAACCTCACACCTACCAAACCAACCTTCGCGTTGATTACTGTGAATTTGATTTTGTTGGTATTTTTGGAAAAAGTTAATTTAAAATATGGTTTAGATAATTTTAACCCTTTATATTATAATAACCCTTTGTGCTATATCTTCTTGCCTTACTTTTCACAGAGGGAAAGGTGGAAGGGGAACAAAAGGAATTGAAGTCTATCAGCATTAATGAGATTACAAACCTTGAAACTCCCATCAAAAATCAGAGAAAACATAATCACTCTGTTTTTAACAGCTTCATGGGAAAAAAGAAGGTATATACTCTTACTTTATCTTCTCTGCAACTTTTCACTACAATATTTCATTGAAGATTGGAATATAAAAAGAGATTATGACCAATTAAAAAAGATTATTCATTGCTTTGCTGCTGAACATATTGTCTACTTAAGAAAAAGCACCTAAATTGTTCCTAAAGGTTTCATGGATGGCTAAAAAACTGTATAAATAGCCACATTCACAGTCTCATAGCTGTGTAGGTATCTGTGTAGTCCCCTACACAGATAAAATGTTATCAAAAACTAGAAGCAATCAGAAGTAGACAGGAAAGAAATTGTCAGTACATAACAAATTTATGTATTAATTATCTACCTGTGTGTATATATTTTGTCATTTGAGATGGTCATATGAATGTGTTCCACTTATTGTTGCTACGATATAAAAAAACACCAAAATAAGAAGTGCATGTTTAAAAGGGTTGCTGCCTATTTAACTTCCATGAACTAATATTTATAGATTAATACATTTTTGTGTGGTCTGAGTGATAACTGTAGAGTATGTCATAACCAATTCCAGTAATTGGCTCAAACCACTATGAGTTCTTGCCATTGATGTCAGGATTAAAATGATAACACAGAGCTTATTAGGAATAAAATTTTATTGGTTAATTTACTTGAATAGACAGAATTTAAGTTCATCTACATCTTGGAAAGGAAGAAGCTGAGAATGTTGGTATTATGGCCTTAGGTGCATCGGATCACCAATTCCCCACTCTATTACATGTTGACTATTGCTCAAGTACAACAAACAAACTGATTATCTCTTCTTGAATTCAAAAACAGTTAATCACTCATGGACTTTTGAACAAACTTATCTAATGAGATCCAAAACAAACTTCTTGCCACTCCCCCAATACCACTCTTTGCACCATCACATAGGCAAGGTTACACCTGGCTTTAATCAGCTAGGTGACTTGATACAATAGGGAGGATGGAAAAAAGGGAGAGTGAAAGAATCAGGGGCAGGGAATTCATGTTAACCATGTTAAACCAGCTAACTTTTAACTTGTGCATGCATGTGCAATGTGTACATGGGAATTTTAGTGTCAATAATTTGCAATATTAGTGCAGCCTCTTAATCCTTTGTGTATTTAGCCATTTGGATCTGGCTAACATTTGTAGAGCCTAGGTAGGAGTGCTACTCCCTGCCAAACACACGTGCAGTTGACTATGAGGCAGAGGTGATGTAGTGCAAAGTATTCTCTTGAGTTTTAACCATTCTCTCAGAGATAACATGAGGTTTTGGAGTCTTGAGTGCCCATGCGACCCACAGCATGCGTGCACTTATGCAGGCAACTCAAAAGAAGAGAGCCATAGCAGAAAGATGTCCCTGCTAATATTAGTCATTCTTATAAAGCAAACACGAGGGTTTTTCTGATTTAGATTTATTTCATTGCACTTAAGTTATATTTATTATCTTTCCTTAAGCTAAGTTTTTGTTACTATATTTTATCTTCAGTAAGTTTTGAATTACTAATTATCAAATTCCCTCTCCAAAAGACCATAAAATCAACTGGGGGCATTTAACCATCTCGCTTTTCGAATAGGAACTTGGAAAATTTGGAACTGTAGATGGGAAGGGGGTTGAAAATATAATGTTTACAGATGAATAATTTTAATGTTTTGTAATAGCAGTAGTATAGGGGGAGAGGGAGGAGGGGAAGCTAAGGACAGGAGCTAGGCTAACACATCCCTGGAACCCACGTTCCACCACTGGAAAGTGGTGTTACTCTCCTGAGTAATAGTTTTCCTTGTCTCTCTCCCTATAATGAGCATCCCTCATTGAACAGTATAAAAATATTCCAGGAAAAGAAGTTTAAAATATTCAAATTTCAGCATATACATATGTATAGAAGGTAATTTTTCTACCCAATTGAAATGTTTTTTTCTGAAAGAGCTTCTTTGTGAAAGAAAACAATATGACAAAAATATTTTTCTGAGTGTGGAAAAAAGTACCTTTACTGCATATGTACTTACTGTACATTTAAAAGATCAAAATGTTAAATTAAAATTATTAATTTTTTATTCATCTAATGAAACTTAGAGTAATAATCCTGCCTAATACTGAAAATAAATAATATATGTAATGCTTTATCTGAGAAGCATGGACCACTAATTTTCCTTAGCTTCTGTTTTCTGGCAGCTCTTGTGAATATGTGTTACCCCTCAAAGGGTTCAAGTTCTTGAGAATCCAAGAAGGAACATCTCCAAAGATTAATTTCTATTCTTATGAGTGAAATTATTTAAATGTTGCTTTATTGAATTAGATGATGTAGCATTTATTTATAAATTATATTTTAACACTATAGGAACGTAGTGGCTGTACAACATTGTCATATCATATACTTTATGCATCCCTATGTTGTTATAGATTTCAGTTGACAATGCAGCTAAGGAAGAGCTACCCAAATCATCAGAAAAGTGCACTGATGTGAGTGATATTGAAAAAAACCAGGATGATACTATAAAGATATCTAAAAATTTACATAAACTCATCCCTCCCTCCAAGAAGCAGTCTGATGAGGCCAGGAGAAGAATGGTGGTGAAAAAGAAAGATATACAAGTGGTAAGGAAGGTTCTTGTGTCAATGAGGCATTTGCTTTAATGATAAAATAGTTTCTATTGAAACCATGATGAAAAAACGTGAAAGAATTGGAAATTATCATTCTATAAGTTGATAATTGTTTGAGATCTTTACATAATAACTTTATATGAATGTATTCAACATGTTTTTAATAGTCGAGAGATAGGTAACCATTTTTGCCCCAAAGGTTAGGAAACCTTTGAAAAATCTACACTCCTTAAGCCAACTTTTATGATTTATCGTTAAATTTAATCATTAGTAAGCAAGGATATTTACATAGTGTGGAGGTTAACAGCAGGTCCAATTTTCTAAACAATTACAACTGCTCATTAGTGAACATAAACTTGCTAACCAGATTAAATCCATATTAAATTTAACTAGCACTTTAACAGATGGTTTGAACTTAAATAGTGTTATAAAACTGATTTTCGGCTCTAACTGGAGGTTAAATTTTACCTTCAGGTTAACTAAACATTATAAAACTGGGCCTTAATGGAAAAGCATTGAGAAGTCATCCCTGGGGCATATTTACTGTGATGCTAATCTCCCATCCTCAAAGCCATAGTTTTGAACATTTTGACCTAAAAAATTATTATGATAGTTGTAGCATAGGATCTTCACAGGCATCATAATGTAAATAACTTGATGATGACTTCATATGATCTGCTTCATGAAGACTGGATTTTTCAAAGTTTTCATAACCTTTGGGAATAAATTGGCTTCAGCATGGGGCTAATACACTCTCACTCATTTAATTCATAATGGAGTAACCTGTAACAACTGCCAAAACTTTGAGCAAACAACTCACCAAAAAAGCAGACAAGCATACAATCAGGGTTGCACTGATAGAAGTTTTGGCAGCATGGTATGAGGTTGTCTACCTCTTGGGCCCTAAGATGAACTTACGTAGTGATCAACTCTATCTTTTTGGTTAATGCTTGTAATTAATCCCATTTCTCCTGTCCTGGCTAATGTCTTGCTACAGCGAGGCATTAAAGTGAGACACAAAATCCACTCATTCGTCCCTGAGTAAATGAGTGCAAGCAGGGCCCTGACTCAAACCTATTTATTATTGTATTGTCTTAATACACAAATAAGTGGAGATATCATGAAAAATCATTCACTTGACTGGAAATAAACTTATCTCCCATTAATGGTTAGGTGTGCTAACCAGTTATATTATTAGTTAACTTATATTCCTTTAAAGAATTTTTATGATGGCATTTACACAAGCTAAATGCCACATTTCATTGCACAAATTAATATGTGGAAAAAATAAGATAAGTATACTTGCTATGAGATTATCTGTTAAAAATTTGCTAAAATAAGGAAATGAGTCAAGCTTGCATGCAAATTGACCCCTTGCCCTCTTCACATTCTTGGGACATAGGTGGTATTTCACCTAATCTCCCAACTTAGCCATTCCAATGCTTGAAGCAATTGGTTTTTTCACCTCAATTTAGTTCAAAAAATTCTGTGACGGCTAATATTTTATCCTTCTTAAAATTCATCAATTGGAAATTGGTTGCCTTAATTTGTTTATTGTCAATTTTTCCTTAGTTCCAACTTGAACATGGTCAACTAGCTTTTTTCACATTGGCAGCAAAATTTTCTTGATTTATTACAATGGTTTGTTGAGCAATGTTTTGTGAATAATTTTGTATAAAGTTAGGCCTGTAATGTGCAAATAGAAATTGAAAAGTGACTGGAGATGAGGGCAATTCTGCATCTACAAAAATACCCCACGATCCACCAAAAAGGTGTGTGGCAGGGGGCACAATTAGGACCACTGCACCTGCATATTTTTAATTTTTGCTTTTATTCATTTTAATTTCATGTACCCTATTTGATGAGGGATATGAGGCATATTACCCATATTATTTGGGACCCTGAGAGGCAGAATTTTCTTATTGGTCACACTGAAGATGATGAGCTCCGAAAAGTTTTATTACAGGTAATAATCGTAAAAGTCATTGTAATTGCTGTATTTGACAGAATATACTAGGGTTGATCCAAAAGTAAGGTTCCCTTCATTTTTACAAATAGACAACATT
>LYUA01000036.1:864668-878366 GCA_002093875.1 Calopteryx splendens | reverse complement strand
TATCCTTATTTCAGTCCATTTACAATGTGATCATTGTAAGTTTCAAGAACTTTCATACTATTTTTTCCTGGATATCTTCCATAAATGATGAAATCAGTTGTGCAAATATATAATTTCTCTATGCAGTTGTCGAAAGACGAAGATAAAATTTGTGTTGTGCTTTGAAAAAGGGCACATATCAAGATGCCATCATTGTAACAGAATACATCTTTTGTCTTTAATTCTTTTTTGAGAATCAGTTACGTACTATCATGGGTTACTATTTCATTTCCAGGTATTTATTGTAAGTTGAATATGTCTGTTTGTTTTCTCAGGCTGCCTTTGGTCCTGTGGCTCTGGATATTTCACGCAAGAAAACCTTAGAGAATATAGCAGTGTTAACAACCAACTCAACTTTGGTAGATGATGGAGGTGCAGTAGGCATCAATGGTGGAGAAGATATACTTGGCCTTGCTACTAAAATTCTAACCATTGCTGTGCTTTCTATACTGATGACAGCTCCCTTGGGTGCAGTTGGTATTGCCTTGTCAGGCCCTCGTCTTTTGGGCAAAAGCTCTGGTGCAATATCTGCTGAGAATACTTCTCCTGGGAAAATTAACTACAGAGTTTCTGTACATGAGCGTGAAACAAATGAATCTGTACCTTAAATCAAATATTAAGTGTCACTTCATGATGGATAAACTAGGGTCTTTTTTTTAAGCTACTTAGTTAGTTTAAGTAAGGGTAGATAGATTTTTCCAAAGAATTTTATATTATTGACTGGATTTCAAAGTAAATATTATAGACCCACTTCCTCGTGTTCTTTAAGGAAATACTTAATTTGGTTTCACTGTGATAGCATCATTGAGCTCAGTACAAGTTTTTATGAAGTTTTAGATACGGTAGGTGTATTTATTCATGCATTTAAACATTCAGCAAAATGTTTATTCTCTACTTGACCAATTACTGTTTTTTGTGAGTGGCAATGAAAATATGGTACACACTCCCAGTTTTTTTTGTTATTTATTGTCTTTTAGGAATATATTTCTTTACTTTGATTCATTTGACATGTTATTTAGTGTCATTCTGCATGTGTACACTAACTTAACAAATTTACCCACAATTCATTAGATGTTATTGAGTTGAATGAATTTTCAGGTACTTCATGTGTGAAAATGATTTTTTAAAGAGTGTATGCTAAAATAGAGGTAACAAGTGATTTTGTTTCTCTTGAATTGTGTTTTTAGATTACTTAAGTAGAATGTTTACTACTATGGAAATTTTTTCATGATGTTAGGAATCTGGAGTAAAATTGTTGCATGAGTAGCAACTTTACTCCTATGCTCATAAGTCATACTAACCCTTAAAAGAAAATGCTGTTTGTGTGTTTTTTCGCTTCTACTTAAAAATTTGCACTCAAATCAGGGAATAATTCATCCTATATTATTTGGTGTGCAAACCATTTTTAAATTGTAATTATGTAGTACCATTGCAGTCATGGGCAGAAATATTTTTTGAAAGAATGAAATTTGTTTTGACTCACTTACTGCTGAACAAATATTACCTTTCATAAGTTTTATTTTGAAATATATTGCAGTCTTTCGAATTTGTGATCTAGTGAAATAAACACAATGATAGCGGGTAAGACCAAATGCTTGTCCGGTTGGAAGGGTATGTTGAATTCATTGCAGAATTGGATTGTGAAAAATATGTACAACTAAAGTTATTTTTATTCTTCTTCCCAAATATGGCACCTCATTAATGTGGTGTATAAATTAGTTGAATTGCTGTCTTATTTGGGATTATTCAATTTCATTCTGGACAAGTTGTAGAATTAGTATGTTTTTATGTTATTACATCTTCCAGAACTTTTAAGTGGATATGGATTTTTAATTATATTTTCACATTCTTGGAACAATTAATTGAGTAAATATTTCATCTTTTATTATTTATCATGAAGTCTATTGGAATGAAAACCATTGGAACTTGGTGCATTTTAAAACACGAAATATTTCATTTATCATAAATGAATTATGGTACACACCTAGCCACTTTTTGGTATTCTTTGTCTTTTATGTCATTTAGTGCTGGGTGAGTGAATATGGTCTTAAGTAGAGATGGGTAACTCTAAAAATTACCATAATAATTTTTGTGATCCACAGTGACCACTGTAGATTACCATATTTTTAGTAATATTTGTGAAATGCCATCTATGGATAATATAAGATATTATTCAAAGCTATATTAAAAGAATTATAAGATTAATATAGCAGGGGAGAGAGAGGGGTATCAATCCATCAAAATAACACCAGCATGTGCAGCAACACGTTTTTCTGGGCTCATTCTACATTGCTGAAGTGCAATAGGAAATATTAAAATTAAAGCCTTGGGTGATTTGTATGAATAAGGTATGGTAAATAAGCTTAAAATTGTTATTTGTTTGTTTGGATGTGGCCAGAATTTCTTTCCAATGTGCACTGGTATCATTTGGTGCAAAATTTCTCATATTACTACAAAAGATGGATGAGTTGTGCCTATAAATGCAGTTTTGTACACTTTTTGATGGTTCACCTCAGAGCTTCTGCAGATTAATAGTATCTCTCATCTTTTTCTCTCTCCTATTTACATTTCTGAAAAATATGTATGTCTTACACTAAAAAGTACTGGAAAATTATTACATTATCCATTTATAAACACAGGGACTGGATTTTCTCCATCCTGTGGAGTAGGTTCCTGAATTTAAACACATTTTCTGCTTATATTTAATTTTGTTTTAAATATATCATTCTACAAAAAGGTCAATTGATTGACTGGTTGTGCATACATATTTAAAATGTAATATGTCAGCAGTCAAATAACAGTCAATTAGTGGCATTAGCTTGGAAAATTCCAAAGTAAGAAATTTATCTGATAATACCTTGTGCTTAAAAATTGATAACATCCTACCAAATAATAATTCTTAAAAATACCCATTTATACTTACATGAAATTTGAAACAGCTGTAATCAAGCCAAATGCTCACTTAAATGTTTATCTATTTGGGTGAATAAATGTCACACAGTAGGGTAACCAGAAAATAATTTTGGAGCGGCTAATGTCAACTCTTGCTCAATGCTCTTCATTGCCAACTGAATTTGAAAAATTTGTTTCTCTCACCCAAAACCTTTTATTGGTATATTTATTTTAGACTTTTGTTGATAATTTATTTATTGTTGCTATTTTTCTTAGCAAAAATGAAAATTGCACTTTGCATTAAAATACAAATAGTGTTCAACTTATTTAATTATTTCTGTGGGAGTAAAATATTTGGAGGACTGTTGCCTAATCAGCCCTGGGTACCAACAAAACTGGTATCTCACATGGTCTTCTACTGTAAATGAAATTAAGTCTTAGCCAATTCAGTATTCTCCCAATTATCCAGTATCCTAATGTTATAATAAGGCCAGTTATTTGAATCTTCCAAGTATTTGAGAAAAATATATTTAGGAAATTCAGAATCCCTTGTTAGCATAGGAAGGCAAACATCTACCTCATTTTGTAAGTTCATTAAGTATAGTTAGTTAAGCATTAAAATGGAGTATAAAAACTAATTTAAAAAATTTATTATGCAAATTAGTTATTAATTTGCATATCATCATATTTTTGGTGAAATAAGATAACATTAACATCATGCATTAGCTCCTTTCATTCATGTTCCAAGGCTGAAATTGATGGGAGTTTGTTTTTTTTGTCCAATGATGCTGACTGAAAGCGATCATTTAATATTTCCTGCATTAGCTCAGTCTCGTCTACACTTTTAATTCCTTAGTACTTAGCCCTTGCTTGACCATAATATTATGGAAAATATTACAATATTCTTTCACCAATTTTGTGTCAACAGAAAAATTCTCACTTTCGATGTGGAGTTAATGGATTCAATGTCTTACTTTAAAACAGGTTTCCATAGTTGAGCAAGCTGACATCGTTCTTCTATTTTCTGTTTCTTACAAAGATAAAATGTTTTCATTCTTAAATGCTTTTTTCAATTAACATTTTGACTGAGATGTATGCATCTAATCTCATTGGTGAGAAAAATGTGTCGGTAATTCAGTGGAATTCCTCAAGTTTTGATGTGCAAGTTGCATATTGACATTCAATACAGTAACCATTTACTGAAGCAGCACAATTATTTCAGCTTTCTTGTGTGCTTTCATTTAATTTTTTATGAAAAGCACGCATTTAACTCCCACATAAGCACAGATTTTCACCATTTTCTAATTTATTTATTCATCAAATTTTTAGTTTTTTTTAGTATACCCCAAGTTTCCTATTCCACCCATTTCTGATAGTGTATTAAATTTTATACTAGATAAAAATACATATGCATAGATCATCTCATGGTCAAAACCTCAGATTTCTATGAACCACTAGGACTGGAGAGAGACTGATCAGGGACAAAGATTTACCACAAGTATCTGAAGAGTAAGTTTTTTGAGCGTGGATCATTTACTCTTGAGCCACTAACAACCCCATTTTTTGACTCATGATAGCTTTGCACTTGAAATAATATACTATCCACAAGAGCTTGTATTTAGCATTCTCTGAATGAGTGATTTATCCCACAAGTTTTGGAATATGTACGTAATAATGCACAGAAAAATCACTATGGGAAAATAATATTTAATTGTAGAGTTTTAAAAACATCTCTATTTTATACCAGCGTGATGGAAATTTTAAAAAGTGTAAACCAGAAATTCATGCCACTTAATAGTGCTCTGGATAATGAAGAGTAAACATTTATTTGTCTGGGGCTTTGTTTTCATCAGGTTAAATTCAGTCCTAGTTATTCATATTTATATTTCTTGTTGCCCTTTATTTTGAAATAATAGTATGTACTCGTATTCAAATACTCCTGATATTATCAAGTTCACTACACTATTCGTCAATTTATATGAAAAAATCACAATCAATCTGAAAGTTGGTTTGATTTTCATAATCATCAGTTGCATTGAATATAATCATGCAAGTGTTAAAATGAAAATATTTTCAAATTTTTTAGATTGTGCTAAGAAGAAATGAAAATTTGCAAAAAAAAAAGTATGAAATAAAATTTATATTTGAACTGAAACATTGTAATAATGCCAATTTTAAAATTAAGAAGTTTCTATTTATAATTGAACCTTAACTTTACTGAACCTTATAAAAATTAAAGCATCAATTACAATTTTTCTCAGCAGTTTCAATAAATGCAATGCGGTGTGCCACTTAATCCAAGTGTTAAAAATATCCAGGATAAAATAAATCAGGATACAGCAAAATTTATTGCATAGGAGTGGGTTACATTTTGGTGGCACTGAGTATTCATTTAATTCTTCATGTACCTATCTATGCATACGTTTTGACTTTGGTTCATGTACCTCAGGCTTTTTGGCATGAGAGTAGCTGTTTTTTTTAACTAAGTTAGTAATCTGTGAAAACCTTATTTTTCAAGTCAAACTAATAAGTTCTATTGTTTCCTATTCCTATTTCCGTTTAATGGATGGAAGACTATTAATAATTCATGTATCACATGCTAAAATTGTTATTTATATTGGATTTAGTATTTCCCTAATGTGCTTACCCTGATTTACTTATTATGCACTTTACAGTTTGCTTCTTGCTTCATATTACTATTAAGGTATGAGAATTTAGTTTATTTTTCATGAACTATCCCATAAGTTGTTTTGATGTACCATTTGACAACTTTTCAGTTTTTCTACCATTTCTTTTGGTTAACTATGTTATGGAGTGAAAAAGGTACTTAAATAGGTGTGTGTGTGTCCAAGGCTTACTCAAAAAACACCACCAGTATGGATATTAATTTGGATTGGATTTGAATCTAATTAATATGGATATATTAATTAGATATTTTCTTGTAATGTATAGCTCTGATTTATTTATTCTTTAAATGCTAAGAAACAAGTACTTACTATTGGTACTTTTTTATGCTTTTAAATGAAATTAAGATTTCTTCCTTGCATTTATAAAGCAGCATTTGTCAAAACATTTTTTTAAGGTTAAAAAATGATTCAAAATTTTAGTTTATTATGGTACCTGTGTGCTGATGTTGCAGAGATATTTGCAAACTATTTTTTTAATTACCTCAATTCCCTAATAAAATACATAACTGTCTGTTGTGTTTATTGCGCTTTGCCTTGAATGCACTAGTACTCACTTGATGTTTTACTTCATAATTATTGTTGATATTGATATAAATGATATGGACTTTATCTTCTATAAAATAGTTTTATTGTAGTTCAATCTTTTGTTTTGGACCTTCTTATCTAAATTCTTATTTTATGACTTATTTTTTAAATTTTACCTGGTTTTATTATTTGAAGTGAGTAGTATAGCAGTTAATGTTATATTTATAGCAATGCCATCTAGCATTTTTTTGCAATATTGCTGTTTTAATTGAATATATAACTTAGTTTTTAAATTTTCAATGAATATCATAATTCAATCAAATAATGTTTAGTAGGTATCTCAGTTGTATTTGGTCAAAGACCAATATTTTTTAATGAATATTTTCATTTGGTATCAATATACCATTTTTCATGTGCATTTGGACATTTTATAAAGTGTACAATGTGTAAGAATTTGGCGATTGGTTATATCAAATTTTATTTTTGTAAAATGAAACCAAATCTTAATTGCACATGTTAGAGCAGTTGTTGCTTGAATAATCAGTTATCTCTTGTCCAAAAAATGAGATCCATTTTCGTGAGACAGAAAAAGGAAGACTGTAGTCCTATTTCTTGTGTACAAAGAAAGAGTTGAAGTGGTTTCAACTTGATCTTCTACGTTACTATGTACTATGTCCAATGATAATTTTAACAAATACGTGGTTGTTTCTTTGCCTTTGATGAACTAAAGCTTCTTTGTTAGTGAACCAGTATAATATATTAAAGCTGGAAAGGAGTAATAATTAAACTTACAAAGCTGCACTCCTTGAACTTATCCCTAACCTCCCTGTGCTGGAGAATAGGAATTTTATCAGCTGCTGATGAGAGGTAATGGAAGCTATATATGGATATTGAATGAGTTTTTTTAATTCTCTTCAATCTCCTTTACTCTTTATTTCCATTGATGGAGACTTGCAATATTTTGGGGTTCAGTATGTATTAGTATATTTTTCCATTTCTGTTATTCACTTCCTCTCTTAGAGCTTGATATTGACTTCAAAAGTGAAAGCTCAAACCGTTCTACTAAGGGTTGATTTGTATAAACAAAGTTTAATATATCTGCTCAAATTATCAGTTAAATAAATTCATGTTTTTTGTTGTCAAGTGTTGCAATGTTTAAACTTGTTTGAAGATGTGTTAACTATATGATTCATAAGTTATGTTTCATTGAAATTAATTACTACTATTGTTGTGATTAGAATGTTTTTAATTTTATTTTTGATGAGTTGTTTGCAAAGGATTACTTAAATAAATTATTGCTGTACTTACATGTTTTTTTTTAAATTTCCTTCTATGTACAAATGTAAATGGTACTGCCTACCTTCTTATTCATGGCCAACAGCTGTTTTTGTACTGACATAATTGTTGACAGAATTGAAAAGGAATTATAGCTTCCATACTGCATATCATGTAGTGTAGCATTCGATTATGGGAGAGTACCTTTTATAAATTGACTCTTTCCTGAGTGTAAATTATTATTTGTATAATATTTAATTACTCTATAAATGTCCCAATAAAAGGAGACACAACCATTGAAAGAAATAATACAAAAATCACTATCCTAAATTTGTTATTAAAATCATGGTTACATTGCAGTGAATTTTAAATTCATCAACGATATCTGCTAAGTACGTATATGTTTCAACTTAGGTTGCCAGCTATGAGCAAGGTTTTAGTGAATTTATGTGTTAGATAATTGTTAGAAAACTCAAGGTTACAGTTGGTGTATGCTTACTAGCCAAAATTATTTATTAATATGAATGCTATGCGTTTAGATGATATTGTGGTCATTGGAAAAGAGACTGACTTATGGCCAGTTTAGATTATGCATGTCTATATTGGTATACAGTAAAGTACACAAGTAAGTTTTCTAACAGGTTAAACCATCGTCAATGCCTGAAACTAGAGTTTGTACAACTTACTGAATGGTCCAACGTATCTTACCTATTGGCAAATGATGTATATCATTAAATTGAACTATTCCAAAAAAATTGAGGGATATAAACTCCAAGAGCAAAAAGTGTATGATTTTGGATGCTGTGAAGAGTCAAAGGGATTGAGGTTGTTTTGCCCTGAGAGATGAAGGCTTAAAAAAGCAAGATATGGGATGTTCCTGGGGTCATCTGACAAGGAAGAGGTGAAAGTGAATCGTTAGAACAGATACTATCAAAATACCAACTCACAGTGGAAGAACTGATAATGACTCAGGATCCCAATTTAAAAAAATCAGAATTTACCCGGCTAAGAGAAGAAAATATCAGGAAATTAGGAAAGAATGAAGTCAACTGGCATGAAGGTAAATAAGGCTTGTCTAAATAAATATAAGTTGCAACCACGGTGAATGAAGAAACTAATATAAAAATACTGCATTGCAAAGCATGTGTATACAATACCTCATTCCAAATTTATTCACAACCATGGTTTCACCACTCTGTGGTCTCATATCCACCTGATGAATATGGCGTGGCAGTGAAACTGGCCGTGAATAAATTTTGAATGTGGGATTGTAGTGTTTTTTCCCTCTTTTTGTTTAATGCAAAAATTCCTCCCAGTAAAGCCAGGAACTATTAATTATCAAAAAAAAGTCTGTAAGAGTCATTTGGATGCTGAATGAGAAAACTAGTGTAGCTAGGAGGGGCCTGTCAGCTTAGAATGACACTATTTTGGGAGACAGCACTTTACTGCTGGTCTAGTGAAGTGGTCGGAACCAGTGTAAATTATTCTAAATACAGTAAAAATGAAAATCCTTAGGAGCTTGTGGAAAACTGGTCCTGTTTGTATAAACTCGAGCTACACTATTGGATGACAATGATTCTCTCATAAGCCATTGCAAAAAGAGTCTGGTGAGGATGACAATATAGAAGCTCTCATTAAGCCTGACAGAGGTTTGAGAAAAGTTGATGAAAGAAGAACTTGATTCATTGGCTGATACTCAAATCTAGGAAATTGCAGATCCACCAACAAACATGAAGAATTGAAAATGCAGAAGTTGAAGTGGAACTCAAATGGTGGCATTGGTAGATAAAAGTCCAAGTAATGGCTAAAGGATTTAGCAAGTCTATCAGGATTTGTGCACAAATGACATCATTTAGCTGGGGAGAAGAGGTTTGATCAAATGTATTAATATGTGACAAGGGGGGGAGCTAAGGCATCAGTGGCATAACAGTATATCTACTAGGAAAACAGTCCAAAGTGACGGTCATACATCATTTGAAGTATTTTTATTGATTTATTCTGCATTGACAAAAAAAGCAGCGGTAAAGTATCCATCTACTTCAGCTTTTCATGCATATTCAATGTTTATTAAATGCTTTGACATATATCACTATTTTGATTAATTAAAAATTAATCTATGAAGTGGAAAAAACTAAATTTTGGTAAATTTGTGAGAATCATAACTTCTTTTCATAGGAAAGGGTCAGAATCACCATGACAGAAGGAGAATCAAAATAGGCCAAGATCAATGTGACGTAGAAGAATTTTGGTCTAAGTTTGCTTTGCTTTGCCCTATAATCCTATATCTTGACTATGTTCATTATCATCAACTCCTGACCACAGTGCCAAAGAGTTACCATAGATTTTAACATCACACACCTTGCTTACCATGTACTGAGGATATCCATTTGCTTCACAGTTATTTCATTTGCCTTTTCTTGCCCTCCTCTCAATCTCCAAGTATGTACCGATAATCTATATTGCATGTTTACTTTTTCTTGATGCGCCAATCAATGACCTAGAATGACCATAGTAGCTTCATTCATCCGTGCCATTAATTTGACCCTTGTGAGGAATGAAATATAAGATATTCTGCAAGGCTGCCAGCCTTTGAAGTACCAATGCAGCATTCCCTTATAGCAGTTAGGGCATTCTACCAGTCAGTCTGGTACATTTTCACCTGTATGCCACAAGGAAAACCGAAGCTTACCACAACAAGGAGGTACCTGTATGCAGTGTACTAATAAATTAGAATGTCTGCCCTGAATAGGAACAGTGTGGAGGGAACATATGTAAACAGACAAAGGCCAGTTATTGGTTAAGCAAGCATCATTACAGTGGAGCAAGAAATTTTGGTGGCAATGCAAGGATTAAGACTGAAGAAGTAGCAATTTGATGAGATATATTGTGATTTACTTTGAAAAATACAGAGGTAGAGAAGATATTTTATTCAAATTCAAGAGCAATCGAAAGAAGTAATATAAGATGCAGATAATTGTCAAGAAAAAGCTCATGCTACCATTAAAGAGACTAATTTGGCCGAGGCTGTTAATCTTCTTTCTAAGTAATGGGTTAATTGGTGCATTTGACTATGGCCTGGAGGCTAGACATGTAATGACTAGGAATATGGAAGATTTGAAAAATTGGGATATTCCAGTGTCTAAAGGGTGCAAAAGATTTGCCTAAAGTACAAGAAAGATGGAAATATTTTTATGGAATATGCAGATGAAGGCTGGGATGAATATCAGATGAATATTTGGCCCTATACTGAATATGTTAGGTATCGCAAATTATTGTATCTGATGTGAGTAAAGGAAATACAGGTCAGTCACACAATAAACTGAGATACATGGAATGCATGGCATTTAATAAAGAGACCAAGAGTTCTCTGAAGAAAGCAAGTTGTCTATTTATTTGTCAAGGTCTGGAAACTTAAAAGCCTTTTAGGCATTTTTGCTATGTTTTAATAGCATATCAGCAAGAAATATCTTTGTTGTACATTATCAAAAAGATACATTTTTTAAATATACAGGCTTACTATTTAAAATAAAGAATGATAATTTTATTTGCCTGTCGATCACAGTGCATGAATTCCATGAAAAATCAATATTACAAATATTATGGCCTTATCATAATATTTGACAAGGAAATAGACTACGAAGATTATTTTTGCGTCTTTCTTTTAAGACTCGCGATTAAAATACCCTTTGTTTTCCACGAAACCCTTCGAGTATTTAATATACATGCTCTACTATATAATTGTATACATGCTCGAAGACGAATCCAATCATATCTTCCGCCAATTTAATGAGCGGTAAGAAGCCTTCATCTGTTAGATCGGATCGGGTATCGGGTTGATTTTCTTGTCGACATATATCGATATATCGATGAAACACATGGAGTCAGCATATGAAATGTTGTTTCGAAATGATCCCTCAATATGCTGATGATTAGCGTACCACACTGGAAAATCTATTTCAGATAGTATTTCCACGTCATGATTCTTTAATATTTTCTAAATGCTTGTTACTGAAAGAAGTTTTTCTTGTCACTCTCCTCACAGATAACGGTGGACAGTTTTTCAGGTCTGCTTAAATTTGCCTACGAAACTGCTCTTAAGTTAGTAAAGAATGATTTAATAAATTTTTATTCCATACGTTGTACGGCATAAGTTGTCGTACAGCCACTTCAATAGTCTGTAAGTGTGGGTTAAGAGCTCAACATGTCTAGTAAAAAGTGTCAGAATTGTGGATGTACAGAGATAGACACTGATCCATCTCGAGGAGATGCTGTTTGTACCGGTTGTGGATCAGTTTTGGAAGATAATATTATCGTTTCGGAGGTTCAGTATGAAGAAAATGCTCATGGTGGAAGCTCCTCTATTGGGCAGTTTGTTTCATCCGATTCCAAAGGTGGAGGTGGTTTTGCTGGAGGTATACTTTCAAAATATAGAATTTTAATTCTTTCTCATACAATTTTGTAATTTTCTAATGAGTGTTTATTCATAATGAATGAATTCCAAAGGAAACCTAGTGAAGCTTTTTCATTTGTGTTTGAATTCTAGGGTTCCATTCTGGCTTGGGGAAGGAGTCTAGAGAAATAACACTTCGTCTTGCACGTAAAGGAATTGTTAACCTGGCTCAACAGCTAAGGTAATAAATAATATACTATTTCAGGTCGTATTGATATGCATTTACTCATCGAAACCTTGCTGAAGGTCTAATCCATGGCTAGACATCCTGTTTCGAATCCTTGCCTTAACCAATGCTAAATAATATTTTTAATATTCCTGTATTATTTGGTGTCATATTTACTTGAGACTGTTCTAATCAAATTGACAAAATCCAGCAGAGGAATGTGTTAGTTAATAGGCAATGGGCAAGTTAATGCACAATATTATTGTACAGTTGTAGCTTTTCTGTTTTTCATTAATCAACATAAACCCTACCAATATAAATATAGCCATAATAATGAATTGCTAACACACCAAAACAACAAATAAAAGGTAAACAAAAACTATCACCATCTACACAAAACTGCTAGTTCCCTTATGCCCCCAATCATCAAAGGGAGTACCTCATTAGGAACTCCATTTCATGACTGGCAAGTAAATTTAGCTTTCACTTGCTCCTTAGGCCTGTATTTAGTAGCTATCTTGTTTCCTATTTTTTTTAAGTCTGTTAAAATTGTAACCGTTACTTCATACTAATTCAAGAGGAAGTGATGTGATGCAATAATTAGTTTCACAGTCATTAGATGATTTATCATATTTAGATTTTTTGCCAATGATGTCATGTATGTGATTGATATGAGTGCATATTGCATGTATCATGGATTGATTTTTCTGTATTACTTTTATTGGTGAAGTGAATAAGTACATTAAGTAAAGTACAATACTAGTAATCATTTTGAATTTCTATCATTTACCAGTGATATCAATAAATCTAGTAAATTTAAAGAACTGTCTTAATCTACTTCACTAGTAAAAGACCTTTTTGGATGAATTTCATGAAAATTGGCAATGGGTGCCTTTCAAAAAGTTATAATTTCATCAACGTATCTAAACCAATATATTATAGAGTTCAGCAGATAAAAACCTGAGTTAAAAAATTTCTTTTAGAATTGATCCATAAAAATCTCTGCAAGCAGAAGCAAGGTGTGTGAACTCATAGCTAGCCCATGTGTCTGTTGGTACAAAGTTTGGTTGAACAAAAAAGATTTTCCACCGCACTTAGTGTTACACTTAATGTGGATAGTCCGACAATAATCTTCTCTGGATTTATTTTTGGGCATCAATATCTTTAATGTTCTAAGTTTCTTTATGCCAAACTCACAGTAGTCCGGTGGGTAGAGCACTAAGCTACTAAGTGGCCCTGGTTCAATTCCCAGTGACGACTGATTCTGGACACCCTCAGTTTCACCAAATTTGTGTACTATTTTTCGGGTTCCAGGTTATCTTGGGAAATCACAGACGGTACAGGGGTAGGAACTGGCTGCCTTACCCTGATGTATGAATTTCACACCTAGTTGGGCTTAGTATTGGGTGAGCTCTACCCTCACCGAACAAACCAACCTTTGAGTTGATTACTGTGGTTTGATTTATGCCAAACTTAAGTTTGAATGGGGTATATTGTGGGAGTAACTTTTTTAAAGTGTGGGCCACTTTATCTCCTGGGGTGATGCTGGACACAACTGGTCTTATCGGTGCATTGGGTTTGTGAATTTTAACCATTCAATAAATCTGCCGAGGTGTTGAATTTTATACAGCATGATGGTGTTGAATTTTATACAGCATGATGGT
>LYUA01000036.1:843713-855218 GCA_002093875.1 Calopteryx splendens | reverse complement strand
TCATATTTTTCCCCGTTGACAAAATGGAAGTGTCATCAGCATATAGGATAACAGGTTTCAGGTGAATAAGCTTTCACAAAGACCAGGAAGTTTATTACAGGGACCTAAAGATGTAAAGAAAAGAATAGTAAAAACTTTGATTTGGAGTATGGCTTTGTATGGGTCAGAAACTTGGTAATTGAGGCAATGGGACAAGATGTAGTTGGCATAGATGGGAGGCTTTCCAGGTGTGGTTGTGGAGAAGAATGAGAAAAGTAAAATGGACAGAAAGGAAAACATTCTAAGAAGTGCTAGACATGGTGGGGTAGAAAGAAGATTGTTGGAAGAAATTCAAAGATGGCAAGAAAAGTGGATGCGACCTTGAAATGCAGAAGTCTGTCCTAGAGGGGGGAAAGTTGTTAAAGAGCGGTAGAGGGAGGAAAATAATAGAGCTGTTGGATGGAATGGATAGTGATAGAATGCATGTAGTTAAAAAAGGGTTTATTGTAATTTGTGATTTAGGGGAAATAATGTCATGTTAGTAGGGAATTAGAAGAGTAGTAGTGTTAAGTCCCTTGGTCAATCAAAAACCTATATTGACTTGTATACTACTGCTATTGATGAGAGGAATATAAGTCATGGCATAAGAGAAGTAACATTAGGCAGGAAAGAGCTCAGTCAACATTCCTTTGGATTGAACTATGTACTTGTAAATAATTCAAATGTTTTTGTTGTACTGTTGTGTCCTGATTGTTCCAAGATTACATTAAGTAATGCCATGAAATTGGGCCATCTGTAATTGATTTGATCTCTGCATTTCCATTCATTCCATAATTATTTGTGATATCCCTTGACTTTCTTTTAGACATGTTGATTGATTTCAGCGATGTGCTTCAAATTTGTGTATATGAGCTTGGAAGGACTTACCTCAGGTTATCTCAGGCTTTATGTATCAACATTCCAGCAATGGGTGAGTAATAATGATTAAACTGCTAAATATATTTTTAATTCTTGGCTATAAAGAAATATTAGATTGGATACAGAGTACATATATGTCTTTACAGTCAATCAGGACAACAGTAAGCCCACTATTACTTAGCATTGCAGTTTTAATGCTTCAGTTTTTCATCCAAGTGAAATTGTAGGATTTATATTTATCATCAGCATTTAAACAAATATCTTATTGTGTGCTAATTTCTTGCATATACTATAAAATTTAGAAATATATATTTAACCCGAGGATTGGTTACTTTTACAGTGTAAACCCATTATCATGTATATATGTGGTTGTTGCTTTTATGAACTTTTGTCATATAATTAATTGGAATATAAATGTATTTGAATACCTGGCGTGTAATCTTTTATTTTATTCACTCTTTCAAAATACACCTGTTTGACAGGTGAATTTTCTGTGTATAACGATTGCCCAATGCATCTTAAAAAACAGAATTAAACTAAATCCACACTAATAGATTGACTTGAATGGAATGTATAGTGCCCTATGGTTGTTTTTTGGTTCAAGACAATATCATTAAGAAATTTTCTGGCTAGAAGGAAATGAAAGATAGGTGAGTGCTAATGAATTACCAGGCATTGGATCCTTTTAGATAATCATTCAATGATTGCATTCTCTTCCTCATTCTTATATCTTGATTTATGTTAGTCTTTATGCCTGAATGAGGAAATTAATTGATATTTAACATTTGATCATGTTTAATATTTTGGAATTGTTTACACATTACATTGCTATTCTCTGCATAATTAAACCAAGAATTATTTTGCAATGTTGAGTTTTAATAGCCTTCTCATTTCTATTGGCGGTCAAATTATTTTGCAATGGAACATTTTTTACTCTGCCATTCACAATTAAACTCAGGATAATCAAAATTTTGGATTAAATTCATTTGCTCAGAATAACCTTTTTCTTCAATCATGGACATTATTAGGCTATAAAAAGATGGTCATTGAAAATTTGAAGGTGTTCCCTAAGATGATGTGCTGAGACACTAATGGATGTGTGTCAAGTCAAATTGAGTTGGTTTAATCCTCAAAATATTTCTTCCGCTGGATATCAACAACTGCATATTTTTCTTTACAAATCTCCAGTTTCACCAATTATATGAACTATTTCTTATTCCTCTCAGTAATTACCCAGATGTCTTCTTCCAATACAAAGGGACTACTGGTATTGCAATCTTTCTAATTCTTACCTTTAAAAAAAAACCAGGTTTTTGATGGCAAAATAACAACAATATATCTGTACAAAGGTTTTATTTCTCAAACTTTTAACACGGTCACATGCATAATATTTACAATATTTAAATAATGAAGAAAAATGGATAGATCAACTTCATAGATCAAAATATAAATTTAGCTGCGTTTAGACTTTTGAGTAGGGAGTATTTTCAGCATACATTTTACTTACAAAATTTAGACTATAATTTATCACTAACATCACGTCTACTCAAATTTGGTGTTTTCTTTCATACAGGGAATATATTTCATTTCAGTTTTGGAAATATTTACAGGGTTAACTTCTTGTTTGGGCTTCAAAAAAAATATCACCCATCCTTACAAAAACAACTGATCAGTAAACATCATAATGTTATCAGTTAACTTCTCATTTACTATATCAGTTACCATTCTTTACTTCTAATCCATCAGCTATGTAGACCACTCTTATTGATTTAATATATTTTTTCATAAGGTTAGCTATGCATCCTATAAGATGCTATAAATATAATTTCTCAACTTGTGTAAACATGGAGTTCAAAACTGAGTACCTTATAATACTGTATTTTCTACGAAGAAATGATAGTGATCTTTAGAATTGTGAGGTGACATATAATTTTGAAGCCCTCTATGTAGCATCCTTCATTATAGAAAGGAAGTAAAGAACTCTGAAGAAATGATAATGATACATCATTTAAATATCTTACGAAATGTATTCACTATGTGAAAATGACATGCAAGAATAGAAATGGTAATGAATATGATTTTAAATATCTAATGAATTTAATAAGTTTAACCTGGTGGTTGAAAGTACACATGCGAATCAAGTCAGAATGTTGCCTTCATCTAAGGCTCAATAACACACCAAATGTTCATCTCATTAATCTCTTTGAAAAAATACAATGCCACTTCAATTAGGTTTGCCTTGTTCCCATAACTTTTTTGGACTGTATACTTTGTATTTTAAAAATTCCTGTCTCTCATGTGCCTCTTCCAACATTGTTAGGTGTTTGCATGTTGTGTAGTTTCTGGACGTGGATAAGTGGTAGCAACAGCATCTTATATGAACTAAGAGCTGTGTCAACAGTAATATGACATTTAAGTTCCTAAAGTTATTGAATATTACACTATTTAGTATGGCTCACAAATTAGTGTCACACTTGACATGACACTCAAACCGTATAGTCAAGCTAAAAGAGAATGTGAAAACTATTGGAAGAGGCTTAGGGATTGATAAATAATTTCTATTTTTTTCCTATAATTAATATTTCAATTCGTGTGCAGAGTAATTATCACTTTGTGAGAGAGGCATAAGTTCACTTGGACAATTAAATAATGTTATTGTTCCTCTGTGACTGAAGGTGAAGGTCCGTAAAATATTAACTCTGGGATTTGACCACCCTGAACACCAGTTCCATTAGTGCTCTCCGATGAGCACTGAAACTGGAATGTGACACAACCCACTGTGACTTCACTCATTCCTTCCTGACCGAAGTAGCTGAGCTCACCACCGTCAAGCACAGCAGATGCTGTGTAAAATGATTCTGGTTCAATTTGAATAGGATGCTCAAAATACACATGGAACGTATTACTTGAACCATCTGAGAAAAACTTTGTGTCATTCTCAGCCAATATTCGACCCAATCGTTTTAATTCAATCCGAACATTGTAATCTGCAGCACCACTAGAAGAACCATATAAGCCAAAACCCACCACAAAAATGCGCTTATCAACACTGAATTGAATACTATCACATCTTCCACGGTAACGCCACTGGTTACTCCGGTATGCACAGGACTGAAATCGATGACATATCTATAAAAGAAAATATTTGGGTTACACATTTTGGGGTTTAAATAAGTGGAAAATGGCAAATTGGAAGTATTAGAAGTTTTAAAAGTTATTTAAAATTGAATAAAAATAGAAAAAATCAATGTCAATTTGAATGAAGAACATATTCATGCATTACATAAGACTTTGTTCTTAAAGCAATTATAGATGGTCAATTTAATCATGTATAGTGATAACAATAACATATTTGCATCTAATTTGACAAAATTAATTTCATATCCAGTATCTGAGCATAAGTCAATATTGCTAAATTTTCTTCTCCTTAACTACTGGTATACTATGCCACTTAGATCAAAAATGGCCAAATGTTTGCGGTCACAGCTTTAGATCTACACATTTGAAAACTTATAGCCTAATCCTCTAATACTACACCATAGTATAGACATTAAATTGTAGAATATTTTGCACAAGGATACCCACCTGTGGTTTTAGACCTGTGCGTGGTTTAGTCGGATAGTTAAGCGTGGGCTTATCACGGGCCGTGAAGTGCAAAAAAATGTCAATGGTTTCCTTGTGGGTGAGGATTCCCAACTGAGCAGCACAGTTTGCAAAGTCTTCAAGGCTCATGGTGGGTATTCGCACCAAATAGAGGGCACGTCCCAGGGCAGTGCGTTTATTTTGAGGAGTTGGCTCCACATCACGACGGGTGCACTCAGCAGCCGCCCAGCCCAGCGCAGCTTCAAATAAATGCGTCTCTTTGCAGTTAAGAGTCTCCCGAGACAGAACACACTCTAATGTATGGGAGTCAATATCAACAAATCCCTCCGACTTTAATGCCATTTCTGCCTGTTTGGAGAGGAATATCAAAAATTAAGTCAATCCTTGGTCAACACTAGTGGACAGGAAATCTAATTGAAAAGGAAACTCCTTTGCAAACAAGTGTCAACAATAGATAAAATATAATTTCCATGCACTTCAGGTAATTTTCTCTCAAGGATCCAGATGGGTTGTCAGCATTTTAATTCATGATACACTAAACTAACTAGTAGAAAAAAGTTACTCAAAAAATGCATTTTGCATGTATAAAACTACTTAATAAACAAACCTAAAAATGAGCAACAAAAACTATGCCATCACTAATATTGTTTTGAAAATAGGTGTTTAAAATTGTTTTACTACAAATATTCTGGAATTAAGTAAGGATATCATTGGATTAACTTACCTGAGCGTCGATTACTTCCCAGCACCGTTGCATTAATTCTGGTTCTTCAAATAACCGCGATTGACTGAGTAATAGGCAAGCATTTTTTGCTGTCAGACTTGTTTCTAAATAATTTACACAAGCTTTAGCAAGATGAGGTACAATATATTTCTTTGCAACATATAATGTTGCTAGCACAGTATCTGCTTCCAGCTGGATTTCATCACAGTATAAATATCTGGAAATAATCAAAAAGTTTATTAAGTATGAAGTTCCATCACACAAAGCTCAAGTAAAACATCTCTGAGTCTACCCACTTAAGGAGTGTGAGGAAAGCTGACGGTTCAACATCAGGTACTTCAATTTCCTGTTTGTTTTCCGCTAGACTTCCGAAAAACATGGCATAGAAAACTGAACTCCCTGTCGCTAGCACATACTTATGAGCGGGTATCGTTTGAGTATGTCCTGCAATTAAAATTGATTTATAGGTTTTACACTTGCTATAAAGGCACATTTCACAGTGAAAGTTTGTCAAAAGCTTACCTGAACTCCCAACTATAAAACGAATGTCTGACATCAGTTCATTGTTAAACATAGCAGCATTGCGTTCTCGAACCGTAGGTTTCGACGCCTGCCAATTTATGTCTAATGTAGATTGCCCAGGACTAGAGAGGTTAAATGATGCTGTAACAGAATTCGGCGAAGCAAGGGGAGACGTTGGAGCACTTGCTGGCTGGGTAATCTGCATACTTTCTCGCTGAGAGATTGTAGGAGGCGGTGAGAGGGACAAACCCCCATTGTTGAGAGATTCAACTAGAATGAAAATAAAATCAAATGAAGCTAATAAAAATTAAAAACGTACCAGTTTGAATTCATTACGGTTTTTGAAGACAAGTACATCATACATTCATTCGTGTGGAAATGTCAATTCTTCATCATAGTTTTCACTACGCCCATACAAAAATTCATCGCTTAATAGTTTATTCGCCACTTAGTCAACAACAAAATTATCCCAAATTAAAACAATAACATATTTCCAGTTTTTTTGATATCCTAGGGCTGACAACAGACTCCAATAGCTGATTTTACAGGCAAAATTCACTCACCATTTACCCAAGCACTGGTCTGCGAAAAAATATCGGGAAACCTTTTAACTGGCTTAGTAGATATTTTGGAGTATAAATTAGACATGGCCATTCTAACAGTAATTCAGCTGTTGTGTCACTAAACAAACTTCGATGTTGACGAAGTTAGTCGGCCATCTTTCCTCCTGTATCAAGGTCACCGCAAAAATAAATGACAGGCGTTCTGCGTATTAGAATCTGGGAATCTGTAAACATGTTGAGTTAACGAATGTGTGTTCATCTATCATATCACTTTTCGGAAAAAGTCAGACAATTTAATCCATTATTAACTATATACAGTACTATTTTTTAATCGTAATTATATACTTGCTCTTTTTTCACAATGAAGTTCAGACTCGTTTGATTAATACTTAATTTACATAGCAAATGAAGGTAATGGTATTATTTTTATTACCATTTCTATATATTGTGTAAAATTAATTATGACGTCCAGTTGGTGTGCAATTCATAGTTTCGAAAACTTTATATCTATGCTTTCAGAAAACAGTTTTCGTATTTTCGTTCTTGTTACTATTTTGAAATCTTTTGATCCCTTTGAAATATACTGCATATCGAGTTTATTACATTTTAGTGTTGAGTCTATTAAAATGTGTTAAATCGCTATTCAGTGAAGAATTTTTGGTCTACTATTGCTGATCTTTCTTTTGATCCATTCGTATCTTTCATAGCACTTACGGTGAAAATATATATTGGGTTCCGTGGTTGACATCTTTTCAACCCTTCGGAAGTTATGAAGGAAGATTCTGCTAGTTTTATTTGTTGTTTATTCAGTTTCATTTTGTTGTTTATTCATTAGTTAGTTTTTAAAATTTAAACCTACACATTGTTTACTTGTACAGTTTATTGGCATCCACACTAAAGTAATTATCTATTCCACGCCCGTGTTATTTGAACGAACATGGGCATTATTTTTCGCAATTCTCACCATAAATTAATCCCTTATTTTCTGGATTTTTGGTTTCATCAGCAGGTAATTGTATCAGGTTATTACCTAATTTTAGTAACTAGTTTCGGTAACGGAAAGTTTTAATAACCCAAGCGAATGCCGAGTCAGAAAAAAATCTGTTTTGAGTTCGGTTTTATTTGCGAAATCTGAATCTGAATCTCTCACGCAATTGTCTTCGATGTAAGTACCGACTTCCAAGTACGACCTAAATATATGCATGGAAATGAAGAGGGGACTCTGTACGTATTAGCCCTCTTTTGCTGACAGTGAATAACGTTCTAGGTAACGCAACTGAAATTACTTTGGTAGTCTGTGCTGTTTAGCGCATTACACCCCACATGAAAGTACAGAATTTGCAGTCAGAAGTTGACTTGAAAGGGCTTTGCAGGAAGATTATAGGTCAGGTATTTCTTTCTTTTGGTTTATTAACCCAACAGTAACCTTATTTTGAATTCCGTGAAATTTATTTTTATTTTTTTATTGGGATGGAAGAAATTACACAAATTACCAACAACTAACTGTAGCAATGTCTAACAAATTACATTAAAACACTTTTTGGGATATGTTTCATAAATTAGTGGCAGAGTATTGAAAAAAGGAAAGTCGCTTATTCCAAATGTGTGTAGAATACTTTTTGTAGTGTTTTTGCACCCCGGTAGAATATTAGCTTATGTGATCCCGTAAGGGTCCCCCAAAGGCTGGACAGAGGGTAGCCATGCATTAGCATTATCTATCTTAGGCAAGCAGTGCCTTAGAATTTCATCTATTTTAGTTGTTGCAACAGAAGTTAATGTTTTCAAGTTTGTGATGAAGGTTAAAATCCACGAATAAGACGTTTTTATGCCATAATTCAATAAAAAAAAGAAACTTTTCCTATGATTGTGGTAATCCAATGGCTGCAAAAATGAGACTATCGGCAGCATTCTGATTTCCAGTCGTGAGGTTTTCGGTCGCACATAGGCACTATTTCGTGAAAAATTAGGATTTTTAATCAAGTTGGGCTTGTGGGTGAAGTTCCAAGGGAGGAAGAAATGGAGATACTAACCCGGTGCGAAACCGAGAGAACTCCACCCAGATTATTCGCCAGGAAAATACAAGATCATACAAGTTGGGCTTGTGTTATTGTTAATGGTCTGATAGGATCGGGGCAGTGGAGAGTGACACGGGAAGAACCAGTATAGCCATCAAGGAGGGGAGCTATATAAAGACGGAGCTATCCCACATACTGGAAAGAAAGGTACTACTGATTGGGCTCACTTCCCCACGTCTAGACGTTCATTGAAGAGGAAGGACTCTTGAGCGCTCTTGAATTGAGGCCCCCTTCATATGGTTTACGCGCGTTAGCAGTAAAGTACATCAAATAAGCTACTAGTAAGTAATTTAGTTCCGTTTCCCCTTGGAAAATTACGAAAATAAAGTTTTCTCACGTTTGAGGTTGTCTCTTTTTATTAAAAATAATGCTTAAAATTATTCCCCTATGTTAGAACCAAGTCACGCTCATTTACTGATACGTTTCAGGTTTATTTGTGTGCGTTATAACATGTTAACTCTCGTTTCGTACCTGAATATTTCAAACTCATCCACCTAACAAAAAATATTATCTTGAAAAACGATAATGTTTTCTGTCTATCTCGTGACTTATTTTGAAAAAAAAGCATTTGCCGGAACACACTTAATGAATTTATTATTCTCCAAATGGCCTTGTGCGTACGAGTAAATTATTAAACGCCGCGTTCGACAATGTTGCAGCGTGGCGGATAAACAAGACGAGCGCACAGCAACTCGAAAGAAGCGTTCTCATGTTTTTCAATTGAAGCATTATTTCATTAACATTTTTAATTTCCGAAACGACTTTCCGGTTCAACTAAACCACGATGACAAGAAGATTATGTATCTTTCAGAGTGCGTAGTTACTTTGTATGTTGCCTTACTGCGAAGACGCCGTGGAGAGAACACTGTAACTATTCTAGGCCAAGTGATTAAAGTAATTACACTAATTCTAAGACTTCCATTTTGAAAAAAAGTCTTATTTTTTTCAAAATGAAAACGAAATAAGAATTTAATAATTAGACTTGTGTGGCACATGGTATTAATAATAAGAGCAACAAAATGATCTGTTTGCTGAAAAGCTTTTCCGAGTGTCCACTTTTCTCGGATTTAACCCATTGGTAGAAATGGATTGTATGTTAATGCCCATTGAAAATGAAGAAACACGTAGTATAAATACTAATTTATTTTTCTATGAATTTCATATCTTATATTTCCAACCTTCAAACCAAACTTCAGGTTGATTACTGTGGTGGGGGAAAGATGATTTGAAACGACAAGAACATCCGCGAAGTTGGCTACGTTGAAAATATTTCGGAAATGACCGTTAGATGTCTTCAGTGGTTAGGATTTAATGGAACTTAACGACCCGGGAAAAAGGAATGCCCTTGGCATTATGGTGATCTACGAATCCTGATCAGTTTTAATAAATTGTTCTTCTTGCAGCATTATCGTCTTTAACCTAACTCTGGGCTTACACAATTTTGGCATTAAAAGGCCCTATTGTAACTCGTTTTTCCCATTTCTTAGATTTTTAACGAGACAGTCGGCGTTAACAGAACTTTTCCCATATGATGCAAAATATGAACGGGCATGCTGGAAATGAAGTTTAACAGACGTGCTTAGAATGAAGTTGGGTAGGAAATTATTACGTCCCGCTCACATGGTGACTGCCTGTTCACCTTCAGAGTTCGACTTCTTTTATGGCTTGGAATGTGGAAGACGTTCGTTTTTGTATGTACCATCACCCCAACCTTCGAGGTTACCTGATACATAAAACTAGATACAGCGATCGGTGGCCTTGATCACCAGGTAGAAGAAATCAGAAATCCTAAGGTTTGACGATATTTCAAAAGCTGAGTGGCCAATGATATACGAGGGACACAATGCTTACAGGACACCTTTGTTTTTGTTGGTAGGAGGAAATTGGTTAGAGGAACGGCGCCGTTGGACTTTTTATCCATTTCGGCTCCCTCCCTCTAATTTTCCAATTTTAAAATCCAATTATTCATTGTGTTGGAATCTTGTCTGATTCGCGAGAAGAGAGAATCAACATTTCGACTTGATTTTAGCGTCTAAAAATGAACTCGAGGGTGTCCGCTTCCCTGAATTCTACGTGCTTAGGCCTAAACATGAAGTATTTTACAGCCCCAGGCGCCTTTTAGCGTCAAATGACCATGAGGATGAACCATACTGGAATAATTATGGAGCAAGTCAAAATCCCGTGAGCATGCGTTAAAAATCGTAACGTAAGCGTAAACATTTCGTCGTGGCACAGTGACCGCCTAAATAATTGTTAAACCTAACGATTTATACAAGAAATATTTAATTTTATTTATTTTTTATTTTCTAACCTTTGATAATAATATATTCTGGTTGAACTTGTGCTGATGTTGTTCAACTGCGAATGTTTTCAATGGACTATATTTCGTTTAGCTTATTTGCCCACAAGAGTCCGTCCTTATATGTATCATAGTCAAAATTGTAAAATCGACGGATTATTTTAACTTGAATGAAAATTAAGTAAAACGAGTAACGGGAAGAGGTGTTTTCGGCACGCTAGTAGCCACTATTATCTGTCGATATAAGGCAGCTGCATAAAATTCTCCCTTGTGAATGTTAAGATAAGAAGTTTAATACTTCGCTCATAATTTCTGTACATTTCTATTTGTTATAAAATAATGATTACTTTGGGGGTCCTGCGGAGGATACCAGTGGTCTCCTCAAAGTTAATTTTCAACAAACGAACCTAGTAAGAACAAAAAAAACGTTTGGGTGCACCAAGTTTAAAACCTATATCTATTGAATGGAACTTGTAAAAGCTACTTCTTTTAGGGATTGTCCTTGATCTTTATTAACGGTAATCTACTGGTTAAGGTAGGTTTCTGATGGACGCCCGCTACAATAACACTTCATTTCCGCATACTTTCTTCTACCTTTCATTCCATACAACATGCCTAATCTTAATCTCTCCCTCTACCTCGCTTACCCAACATTCTCCCCTCTTATCATATTCTTCAACAAATCCATTGCCTGCCCATCATCCCCTGCATCCACCTTTCCTGCCTTCCATGGATTTCTCCCAATAGCCTCCTCTTCTCCCCTACCATTTCCAAAACTTCTTCGTTCGTTTTTTTCCGTCCATTTCACCTTTTCCATCCTTC
>LYUA01000036.1:741977-762861 GCA_002093875.1 Calopteryx splendens | reverse complement strand
ATATATATATATATATATATATATCGAAAAATGCGAAATAATCTAGAATACAAAGCACTAATCCGAAAAGGATGTTTAAAATAAAAGGTTTTGGTCAGCCTCAAGAGTTTTCTCCGGGCACGAAAGGTGAAGGCTGCATCGTGGAATTCAGTAAGCGGACATGAAATTGAGAAGTTCGCAAGAGTTCTGGATTGAACCCTTGCTCAAGGTCCAGCAAAATCGAAGGTCGCCCCAATCTGGGGAATGACTCTCCTCAAGAATTCCATCCGACGGACAGTACATTGCTCCTGATTTTACTGAAGCAGCATTGAGAAATTCTTTCCCTACGGGAGGTGGAACAGTTCCTACGTTTTAACGTTTTTGAAACGAGCGAATTTGCTCAAGCATGCACCTATAGATTAGGTGTAACTATCCTTGGCAACAACACGCCCACAAACCGTTTTAGTCTTTCGTTGTCTCGTATCTTTTGCGAGAAATCCAGTTGTTAAAGTCGGACATCATCAGAAGAAAACCTATAATTTTGCAAATATTTATGCTAAATGGTTCCTTTTTTCATGTTGTCCGCCTTAGTGGCTTAAGATGTAAACTCTTTCAACGTAATTAGTATATAAAATATCATGTTCAGTCTCATATAAAATGGTCTAAGCGGGAAAACGTTTCTCGACCGACTTTTTTATGCTCCCAGATGTTTAAGAGGTCGTAGCTTGTGTCCAGTTTACCTTCGTATGGTCACCGCGCGGACATAGAAACGGCCGAATTTTGGTTAAGCTTTGGCATTTGATAATTAAACAAGTTTCTGGATGATGAATTTCGGTTTTGAACTCCCGACGGAAAGTGTCTATTCACATTCCAAAGCATTGTAAAACCTTTCTTCTTGGAGGTTTTTAAGCACTCGAGTTACGACGTGATGAAAAACTTGGCTAATTAACTTTATGAGGCCATTTCCGTATTTGAATTATAGAAAAATAGATAACTGGTTTTTGCGCATTGGTTCTCACCGGTTTTTTCTGAAGGATGTTTTGTAAGTGGGAAGTTGTACGAATGGCTCGAAATAATATAATCCATTCAGATTAAGAATTTAAAATGCTATGGGTCTTATTGATGAAAATATTACATCTACCCTATCATATGGATTTCGCTCTAAAATTGCATTTAATTAAGTGACCGATAAATATTACTTAAATTTGTCAGAGTTAATTGTTTTAATTCATTCGACATTAGATTGCATCACTCCCATCTTCCTTTTTCCACGCCAATGCCTATGCAGTCTGCTCTGTTGTACTCTTTACACTCTCATTTTGCTCTTGTTATTAATTTTCCCCGACTAGTTGTACATTGGTCTCCCTCTCGTCGTCTTTCTTCTCAATGATACATACTTTCACAATTTCGTCGCAAGTTTCGTCCTTTTCTTCATTTAATGTGGAATATTTGTTATTATTTTTTTATTCCTTCGCTCCTGTTGCTATCTTTAACTTTGATCCACCGGTTAAAAAAAAAACAGTTTCAGACGTTTATTTGTAGAATGTATACGATATAACACTGCATTATACGGTAGGCATTGCACGTGATGATGCTGTGAGAGCGAAACCGGTCGTACGAAATAAATACTGCTGAATTTACCAGGCACATTTCCGTGTGTTATCCGGTGGATTTAAATCTACATTTTGGGTATAGCTTATTGGTTTTAAATTCACAGCATCTCAAAAATTTTATCCCACATTTTAAAGACCAATTTCTCGTGACATGATGGTCACATATTTATAACACAACATGAAAAAATGAGCAAAAATGTACACAACTTACATTTTTTTTACGAATGAGTTCCCGCCCACGCTCCCAAATACGTCGACAAATATGCGCGCACAACAAGATACAAAGCACGGCCCCTCCACCCTTCCCCAGTCTTTTCCCTTTGGACGCTCAAGAAACCGTGCTCGTTTTCCTTTCAACCGACGAATGTGTTCTTTTTCGCTTGTAAATAAATCGTATGCGTCACGCTGATGTTCGTTAGTCTTCGCATTGCCGTTCGATTCGGGAGAACCGTTGAGGAATATTCCACGAGGGTGCTCATGAGAGTAATTCGGAATAGACGATGTAAAAACATTGCTCTACGATTCGGTAGAAATATCCGGTTATTTATGGTAGTAACGTCAGCTAAGTGAACAAAATAGCTTCTTGGTCCATTTCCAAATACTGCGGCTGATGGAATAACTTTTCGCCATCCTGTCTCCTTTGTCGGCATATCCCATGTGGCGGTTATTATCTTCCTCAATATTTAGTCTGATAGCATTCCCAAAGCAAAAGCTTCCTTCTATTAGTGGAGGTGAGTACTGGTGAGTGTATTGGCCCTTTTGCCCTTCCATTCCACTGCTATCAAACCATCCCTTATGCAGTACATACGTCACCACGTTTCAATTTTGCAATTTATGGTCAAATCCTCTTATCTAACTTTTACAATTATATCTCACAGTTCCAAATCAACGAATTTGCTTTGTTTATATGACTTTTAAAAAAGTGGGAGTGGAAGAAAAGGTTTCCGTGTAGAATTTATGACCGACTCCATCATTTCTCCCGGGCACTTGTCTTACTGTGGCTTCAGTTGCTGTAATATCCTTCGTCAAATTTTGTCTATCTTTACACAGACATACCATCATGTCCAAGCTGTAACCTGCCGATTCCGATAGTTTGTAAATGTTTGTGCCAAAACGTTTTTATTTTTTGGGGATATATTGCGTTCCCTTCGCTTGAAAACTACGATGACTTCATCGATCGTCAAATATTCGCTTGGGTTATGATACTTAGCATTCTTAGGTCCTTGAAGTTTTCAAGTAGTGCTCTTAAGTTTTCATAACATCTCTTAATTTTATCAGGTACTTTTGTTTTGGCAATGAAATGAAGGAAAATGCAAAGAAAGCGATCATATCTCATTACAGAATTGAAGAAGGGAGTATGGAATTTGTCAGTTAAGGACTTCTATAGTCTCTCATTGTATTCCTGGTGTCCAAATTTGTAAACTAATCGCAAAAAAAGAATTTTATGACATTTGCAAAAAAAACATTCCTTGAGTCACATCTTGTCGAGGTGAAAGTCCTTGATTTTCGCAATTGCGATTTTGTTGATAGTAAAGATTTGTCTTATCCACTAATAGTGGAAAAAACTTATGCAAATTAAATCATGAAAACGGTCAGTGGGCTTTAGCCACTATTAATGTTTTTAGCTTCTTAAAAGTTCACTCCTTTTGGACCGGGAGTACATAAAGGATTTCGAAACATTGGCATGTCCCAGACGCTCTGGAGATCCACAAGATGGAATACCACTAGACTCCTCTCTGATATTCTCCGCTTGAGAATCATCCTCCTCACTCCCCACATCAAAACTGCGGTTCTTCGTAAGCATCCGAATCGTTATGGACAATGAAATCGTCTTCCAGTTCTAGCTCCTTCAGTTTGCGTTTTTGAAACCAGTTCCTTCGGAATAATTATTTCCTAAGGAAATATTCTCTTCCTTCGTCATATCTTTTAGATACGGCCGCTTTCGTGACTTTCCGAATACTGGGAGAATCACATAAAATGAACAACCAGCATACAAAAGGTATCGCTAATGATCTGAGGGCCTCGGGATCATCACTGAAGCTATGAGGCACATGATGCTCTTCTTATCTTCTTCCTCGCTCTCTCTCTTTCTGTTGGCCTTCATTTGGACTGAGTTTGAATGCTAAGAAAGTGTCTCAGCATGGGGCGTACTCTACCCAAGTTCTTGATCTCTGGCCTGTTTGTCTTTGGCGTGAAATGAGTTTATGGAGAGCTCTAATTTACGTTCCTTGTTGGAGCCCATAGTTACTCCAGGCGCTGACTCAATTACCTCTGCTGTATCACTCAGTCAGCTCCGAAACAAGGACGTGAACTCTCTGAACGGCGATATGATGCAGCGAAACAAGTGGGAAATGTTTGGTACGAATGGCCGTGAACGGTAACATTTAGCAGGAATTATAGGCTGTTCAAGGAAGATAAGGTCGTGCAGTTGATTCTCAGTTGTTTTCAGCGCAGTGTTACAAAATGTTTCCATCTATCCGTAGTAATCAACCCGAAGGTTGGCTTTAATAGGTGAGGGTAGAACTCCCCACGTACCAAGTCCTGCCGCATGTGATGTCCACACATTAGAGTAGGGTAGGAGGTTCCTTCGCCCGAGCAAGGAAAGGTTTCCCACGATGTTTTTTTTAAATCCACAAGATCGCCCCTCTTAAATATTTCAGGTTGGGTTGCCCGAATGCATCACCTGGGATTTGATTCGGAACCCTCTGGTTCGTAGCCGAGAACTCTATCCTCTAGGCTTCCATACCTTCCAGAGCGGCAGTATTTCTTTCATGTGTCTTTTGCCTATTTCCCACGTTTCACATTCATTCAGGACCCAATATCTTTATGCACCATTTATTTATTGAGAGTGTTGTCTCTTTGTCATCAACACCTCTTCCGACTTTGTCATTCGCCGAGTCATGCTCGCGGAAATTCTTGCGGCACTTTATTACTTTCGATGCATAGAAATGCAGAAATCCGTTGGTCATAGCGTCTTTCTTCGTCTTTCCACGTTAGTTTCACCAGCAGTCTGACAATTAATGTTTGGGGAAATAATTGATGACTGAGTTAGAACTCTTTCTCTTCGGGATTATCGCAACTATATATTGCTAGGCTGGTTAAAATTCGCGCCTCTTGTTTATAGATATACTGGCTATTGTTCTCTCGCAAAAAATAATCTGCGATGTTATGTTATGATTTAAGAAACGAATTTTCGATTAAAATCCTTTCACCGTAATCAGTGATCCCCAGGGTAAAGGCTCTCAAAAATGTAAAGCTGGGATATCGCAGAGTCCCAAGTGCGATGCCCACGAGTGTTATTCCTGCCATACTGAGTGAATACATCCTGTCTTTGATTAGGTGTAATAAAAGTAATTTCTCTGTTACTATCACTGCTATTAGGTTCGCCTTTAATAGTAAATTCGTGTTGCGTAAAGCATCAATCAATCACAGTAAGTACCCTACAAGTGCTGCTTGTAATATTGTGTTACTGAACTGTAAGACACCGACCCTGAATGTGAATTTCATACAAGTTAGGTTTTACAACTAGCAAAGCATTCCCTGACTCAGGTGGGATATGCTGGATAAGTTCGATTATGTTAAAATTAAAATACTGGGTACTGTTCAAAATGTATTTATCGTCTACAATAAATTGTGAACATAAGGGACCTAGCGTCTACATTATGGTTTACTTACAGTTAATACCAAGTGAACAACACCGTCAGAGTTCAAAATGACCTTCGGGCTGATGACTGATATTTTACGGTCACTATTTGTTGGAGTTAAAACAATTCAATAGGAGAGTCATGTGGAGGTCCTATAAAATGGAACAGTTAATCCATACTCAATTTTTCACCGAGCCGTAGCCGTATTGGCTTACGTGAAATTTCAAAATATCCGTTGGTAGAGACATTGGGAGTTATCTCTTACATTCAAACACCTATTTATTTGAATTTGGGTTCGCATGAAAACGTGACCCATCAGTAGGAGGCAAATTTTTCTCGTGATGACCACTGCACCAATTATCTGTTGAGACACGGAGGGACATTGCTGTAAACCTACGACTATTTTCGTTTCGGCTTTCCATTCGAATTGGTGTGCAACAGGTGACGCAACTCAATGCGGTCTACGGCAAGCTTGTGATGCAGCGCGTAGGGGATGGTTGCGGCTCACTCAGTAATGCATCGCTGCTGTAGTCCGGAGAGGGAGAGGGTCCGGGGGACTGTGCTTGTGTGTGTCTCTGTGTGTAATAGAAAGAGAGAAAGAGAGGCGGGGGGGCTGCAGGGAAAGACAAAAGGAATTTTCGGTACGGCGGATTACATCCGTATGGAAATGATTTTTGATGCGGCAGAAGTGTGTCCGCATTCCGTAAAGAAATAGTTATAGGCCATGGAAACCGAGATTTGGGAGGTTTTTTGGTCGAAAATTAATCTTGCCAAGGGGCCGCGAGCGGCTAGTCCGGATATGTGATTGAGTCGCGAACGATGATGGTATCGTTTCGGACACGCCCCGTCGTGCTGCGCGCAATCCGATGCGCTGGTGTAACGACCATGGGCTACCACCACCCCTCGGGACGTGAGGGTGACGTCACCGCGCATCGCGCGTTCTTATTGACGGCGGAGGTAGGCGAGGGGAGCCGTTTGCGATAGGCGAGCACGTCATGCCGGTGGAATTATGCAAGGGCCGGGAAGGTCTGCGGGATATTTGGGACGCAGGGAAAAGTTTTAATGCCCCCCCCGAGGGCGATGTTTCCCCGCCGCTTTCCAGGCTCCGCGCCCGGTAACGTGCGCATTGCGCTCGCCTTCGCCCGCGCCGTGAGTTGGGTTGCTCCGTCTTTGGCCCAGTCCGCTGTAGGTGACTGTGCTCCCCCCCGAGGTTCATTTCCTGGTCTCTTTTCCTCTCAGCTCGCCGAGGGAGTGCAAGAGCCGCTCGGGTCACGTAGAGAGTTGCCTTTCGAGCGAAATGAACTTCGCGCCTGAAAGTTGTAGGGATGGAAGGCCTCTTTCCCTGGCGTTGAAGGGCAGTGAAGTGCGGGAACGATTAAACCCGTGGTAACGAGTGGAGATGATTCGTTCTCATCACGTTGAAACGATTCAAGTCGCTAATTACCTTGTCAGAGGATCAAATTTCATCAATGAAAAAATTCGTTGATGCTCCTAATTCAATGATGTTAGCCACAAATTTCAAGGACGTGAGCAAGGTGGAGTAGCAGTTTTACCCGCAATTCTGTTATATTTGGGCTCTTGTGTGCCAACTGTGGCACTTGTGCCTTAGTTTTATCCCTGTCCCTGAGCAGACTCCTCATTTCGTCTCCCGTTTCTCTAAGCTTACCTAAGACATGTGAGTAATCCTAAGTCTACTTGCAAAGCCCTGGTTTCTTCATACAATTAACCTAGTTTCTTGCTTACTACGGTGAATGCATTTCTGAGAATTCGAATTGCAATATATTAGTCATTAGTTACAAAAGGTTTGCAAATTGTCTCTTTATTTTTGAGGAATAAGCCGAAATGTGAAAATAAATGCTTGGACAAGGCCGAAAAGTTAAATGCCGCATTACTCAAACAGCTCCTCCGTGATCTAACCAGTTTTCAAGTAAATCCAGACGAAGTTTAACCTTTTGAGGTGATGCAGGAGAGTGATTCAAATATTTAGAAATTAGATAATGATATTATATTCATGTTTATTTACTTATTTTCAAGTGTTTAAGTCCGGACTATACTACCTTCCTTAGGTATGACTATAATACTGGAAAAGTGCTTTGATTTATTTATCAGTTTATTTATTTACCTTTAAAAAGTTGGAATTATGAATGGTACGGTATTACTAATGCTTAAATTTTCCCCGTTTGAAGCTTAATGTCCATAAATGACTATTAATTTCATCAAATCTGATTACCCGGGATTATACTGGCAGATATCCATGTCTTTAAATTAATGGATTTCCATAAATAATGTAATCAACATCTTCTTGGACATCCCATTGTTTGAAACTCATTTCATTCAAGTGGTTAAAACACTCTTGGCGAGTCTTTTCCTTTTCAAAGGTGCCCCCAAGTTCTTCCAATTTTAGAATAACACGTAGAAAGTTACAGATTGATTATAAACTAATGCTCAGTAACATTTTGCAATGAAAATCGGTGCTGTGCTATTTGCTACTGCGTTTGCATCATTAATTAAACCTTATTTGGAAAGGTAAGTTTCTCACGGTCCTTGAAAACCATTTCCACACGCTCGAAACATTTTCACACACACTTCTGTGCAATGTGAACACATTTTCTCGTACTCTATTTCATTCTTTAGTTCTTCATACTTTTGTCCAAAATAGACGTTCCCTTACACCTTCCTCCCTTCCCTAACATACCCTGCTCCCCTTTCTCTTTCCTTCTCTCCTCTCCTTTCACTCACTCTCTCCCTATAGGTATATATGCCCCTTGAAATCCCCGTTAACTCTCAATCCCTCCTCCATCCTTTTTTTTGTCATGTAATAATTTTCTCCTGCAACCTCCTATCTTCCCTCCCATCTACCTAACATTTATTTTTGTTTTCCTCTTAAAAAGGTTTATTTTTTCAATCCTATTCTGTTCTCACATATGAAAAACCGCCAGTCTTCGTTCATTCCCTATCCTCGAAGTCATGGTTTTTGAACCGTACAGCAATCTGCTCCATGTCAGTCTCAGCAAATCTTTTCCAAACGTCTCTTCTCAAGGGTCTCCGTCGTCAGTTTCTTTCCAATTTGTCATTCTTCATTTTACTAACAATTTTATTCCTGAAACCCTTACTTTCAATTATGCTCGGTTTTGTTTTGTTTGTCCAACTCAGAAAACTGCCTTATATTCTATCAGTAATTAAAAGTGAAACATGAATGATTTGAAGACGTCGTTGAAAGCACGCAGTAAGACCATAAGCCAGCCGGTGTAGTAGCTCTTCACCACGTCCCTGAATCAAACGTGGGCTGCGTCAATTCCATTATAGACGCAATAAAATATATAATATCATTTATGTAAAATGGATCTTGGCAGGTACCTGACATTAAAAATCTTTACTTTAGTAAGTGCCTTTCTGTGGATATGTAATAATGCTTTTTTTGGCGGGGAGAAGTCCATCCGTTTTAAACTTAATCGTAGGCAAAAAACTCTCATTAGGAATGCAGCGATCTCATATCTTCACATTTGAAGAGCGTTGCCTTCATTTTTCGCCGCAGGGCGACAGCATGGTAAAATCAGGGAAATTTGCAAGTTTCAAGTAATTATAAATTTCTGGGAAATTCAGGGAAGTTTTTAAAAATTAACGAACTTTCGGGTGGAGAGTCTGGCTTTAAGATGGTCTAGCTTTAAGATAAGTTTTAGGGCTGTCATAAACTTGAGTCTGGACAAGCTAAAACTTTTTTAGACTTTTAAAGACGTTCTGGAGTAAATTGTTGTTTGATTCTTTAGTGTCCCATACTATACCTATCCTCATTTAACATTATTCGTCCGAACACCGACAGGCAGAACACAGGTCAAGGATTCATAGGAGTAAAAATTTAGGTTGTATCGCTAGAACTAAGGCTATACAAAACTCGTAGCTATATAAAAAACTATTTTATTTTAATAGATTAGATTATAAATTAGATATATTTAGATTATAGATTTTAGATTATAAAACTTGTTTCAAAATGTGGGAAACACGACAGAAGATTTCCACTTGGTTTATCCGATGCATGCCGACCAACTGTTGGAACGCAAGAGTTCCATAAATTGCGTGTAAAGTGTCCTGTCAAATCATACCCCTAAATGTTCTTAAAATCAAAATGGTCGAAAAATGGTGAAATACAAAACATGCTGGCATGAAAAAAATATGAAATCCTAATTATCCGGTCCCGATTTATACGGCCCTGTCTGACCTCTCTTTGGCTTTCTTTATTCGTCGTCGGCAATTATTGATTATGAATGAATTCTCCCTCTCTTTGCGCTCAGTAGGTATTACAAACTTTTGCACCGCTGGAAATTCTCCTTCTCGAGTAAAACATATTTTTCCGGTGCAACTTCTCTGGATAATTTTGTTCGATTGTAACTTCATCTTTTCTTCTCTCTCTACCATAAATTAAAAACTGTATATCATCATCATCATCCACGTGATAAATCTGATAGCAGCAGCGTGTGGGAAACCGGATAAATATCATTTCATCGCAAAGTGTCATTAAAGAGATTGTGCGAGGTAAGGCTTTGGAAATATTGACACAATAAATTCTCCGTATTTGACTCGCAAATAATATCGACCAAAGAGCATGAAGAAAACCTGGGATAGCTCATTATGGGGGTTTTGGTATCAGTTTTTTCTGTGATTGAAAAGTTTTTTTTTAATTTGTGTAGAACAAGGAGATGTCGGTGGTAGAAGTTAATGTTCATTCCAGTACACATTAATGGTAGTTTGGAATGGAAGCATAACGCCACGACTACTATGTTACCTTTCACCCGGATAATTGTTAAAACTTTTTAAGCAAGAAGCACGAGGGCCGGCAATTAAAGTCGATTTGTCGGTCGCTCGGTTTCTCGGAAAAAATTTGGTCGACTCCCCTAGTCCTTTCCCCCTCTCGCTCTCATTTCGAGCGTCACCTTCCGAATTTAAAGTCAGCTCTCGTGATTCCAATTTCGTCCTTTTCCACGTCTCGTGAATTTCGCCTCTCGGGAATTGTGCAAGTAGGTATGCATCCGTCATAAAAAAGTTTTCCCCCGTAAAATGTATCATCTTGAGAACAAATTACATGATATGGGGCGAAAGCGAGAAAAGGTATCATTGATCGACTCCTGGATGAAGCAAGAGGTGCGATGAGTAACTCCGTTCAACGTCCCTTAGGCTTAGCAGCCTTGAGTGTCTGTTCGAAATTTTGTCTTTTCTTCATATTTATTTTGACCTTTGAGACGTATTGTTTGTTAAACATAGGTGGATTTATTTTAGAGTGTTAACTGGAGACACTTGAGAATACTTCGTGCCATTAAATTTATTATCCACGAATGAAAAATTGTGTTTATATGCTATATTAAGTAAATTCGAAATTAATTCTATTTGTATATGAGAACGGCCTAGGAAAAGGTTTTACGCTACATCGCTGCACTGAAAGTCGAGGTCGTGATTAAGTAATGAACTTCGCACTAGAGACGTAAATACGCCAGTCGGAACTCTCTCTATGACGAAACCTTCATTGTTATTCTCAATGAAATTGATACTCCCTACCAAGCAAATCATTTTAAAATTTGAATGGAAATTTTAATTCATGATTGCTGTGGATTAGCTAATTCTCCGCTGCCACTGATAAATGGTAACTTAAAAGGTATCATGCTATATGATAATGATTTTATTTTAATGTTCAAGGGCAGTTCGCAATCTGTATAGGGTTTTCCACGCAATAAGAATTGCTCCCTATCTTATGATTTACCCCTATGTGTAAGATTCAAGTCGTGCTAAAATAGATCGGTGTGAATATGAGATCAAATTTTCTCATGATGTAGAAACAGTGCAATCTTTTCTCTGATATTTTGGAGATAAGTCCGTTTGCTATGAGATATTAAAACGAAATATTTAATCACAGAATTCATTTATGCTTAAAAGAAGCAAAAAAATTCTTGCTTATTCTGCGATAGGACATGTCTTTCACCGATGGCATCATTTTGTGTTTTCCGTGTGGCAAAAAAGCCAAATTTCTTAATTGTCGACATTTTTCAAGCGTCGTTAAGTTTAATTCTCGCTAAGGGAAAAGTGAACGGCAAACACTATTGATGAAGACTCCGGATGAAATGTATAAAAAAATGACATATTTCAAAGAGTGGAAATGTGACAATCTGAAGAGGTTAACTGATGCGGGAATTTAGCGGAGATCGATGACCAATATTGAGATGGTACTGAATGTTAAGTGCAAGTGTATTGCATTATGAGGCCCCCATAGGGAAAGAATTCTCAAAACTAAGGAATATGCACGGATAAGCACTTTTCATGAATAGCTCTTCTGAGAGAGTGTAATAACTCGTAAGCGAATGTTGGAACAGTTCTTTGCTTTTCACCAAAAGCATTTAAATATTATTTGACATAATAATCGGTGAACTCTGTTTCCATGGAGTTTGTTTGTTATTTACAAAGTATTTTGGATGTTTCAATACGCAGTTTAGCAAAGCCATAGCAATATTCTATTCCCCTAAATTTTGTAATGTTTTATGAATCCTTATAACACTAATGCCTATATTGAGGAAATTGTAAAGATTGTCGTAGTTTAGTGGGTCCTTAACAGGTTATTTCGAAACTATTTCGAAGAATCTGTTTGCATTCGAAGAATTGTGTTATTTAAGGAGTTTAGTGCATATAGAATTTTTAGAGTCCATATTTCAATTGTTATTTCGAAATTCACTCTGAAATTAATGGAAAACGCACTATTCCACAGAACTATTGTTCAGTGGAATAGTAAGTTTCAAACATTTAAAAATGAATTTTATAAACTTCCACGAAGTCAAGCCGGTAATCAGTTAATGTTATCCAAGAATCAATAAATTTTACGTTATTTCGATATTCGCTGAACTCCTGAAGCAGTCTTTTTTTTTTGAAGAGACCAAGACACTGTAATGTGAGATTTGTCTGGGATTCTAACACTTCAAATGGAAAAAAAACACAGAAAACGCATAAAAAGGACACTCACACATGTTATTATACGTTTCGCACAGCTGTGGGCGAGAGTGAAATGCACGGAATCGGCCGCAGTACTGCGATGTGGAAGGCAACGGGAAACCACTACATTNNNAATCGGCCGCAGTACTGCGATGTGGAAGGCAACGGGAAACCACTACATTAGTCTCCCTAGAAGTTGCAGCTTTGCATTCAAATATGACAGTAGGGGAGAATGGAGGGCTTTAGTAACACCAATCTTAGGATTGAAATACTGATGAAGATGTATATACATACGCATACATATAGTTTCGCGCATGGCGTATTTTGAATTGTCATGGGCCGAAGCGAAGTCAGATCGTTAATCTGTTTCGTTGTGCGTGAAATGCCGGCAACATTCCGTACGCAGGACGCGGTTGAAACCGAGAATGTGTACACATCATCTCTCCCTGATTAGATTGAAGCACCCCTCCCAAAAAATTTGACTGCTTTCCTAACCTTTATCCATGCCCGCGGATTCAGCCGCCAAGGCCTATATTGACTATCAAATTTTAATAATTTCAGGTGCGACTTCGAAGAATTGTCCGATATCCATTAATGAGGCAAAATTAGTGTTTTTCCGCAAGAAAATTAAAAAAGGAAAGCTCTCCGTTTTAATGAATATGTAGGAAAACTTAATTTGAAGAAGCATTTAAGTTAAGCGATAGGTTTTACTAGCTGTGTAATCGACAAGTAATGAAGATTTTCCGACAGTGACATGTCCCTTCTGACCAAGCGTCTATCAAATTAACTCTTTATGATTTGTTTGGTTCAGTCTTATTTCTTGTGATCCTGGGCATTTTTCACGACGCCACGCTCCTCATCGGTAGGTAGGGATTCGAATTTTTCGTATCTTTCACATTACGCTTTCGTTCCCATGCTATTAGGTACGCCAAAATCCCTGGATGCACTGCCTTTAATTCCCCATTTCACGAAAAACGTGAAGGGCATGCCTTTAGACTTGAGGATTGAAAATTTAGCTATTTTTCTTCGATTGACCCCGGAAATTACTGCCCCGAGAGATGCTCCTTCTGCAAGTTATTGCACACGCATTCATAATCGTGGGCTATGATGCCGAAGATTGTTTCGTGGTAGCTCTAGCGGTGCCATCCTATCATCTCTTCACTCTTTCGTGGCTCCTTTTGCTATGATGGCGCCTCCCAACACTCGCGTCTCACGATTCCTATGCCTTGGCTTTCCTCTCTGGCTCTTCCCTTATTTGGCTCCTTCCATCATGGCCTAAGCACGTGCCCAGTTATTTTCACTCTTCTTGTTTTGTCCTCCATATGCTGCTCTCTTCGCTGTCTCATCGAAGTATTTCGTCATTTGTTATTCGGTCTATCCATTTCATTTTCACCAATCTTCTTTAGGGCCATATCTAGTCTTCTTCGCTGTGTTGCTTCTATCGTCAGTGTGACGCAAGCATGGAAAAATCAACTCAGTATATACGTTCTTATGGACTGCTTCAATTTGGTTAGGTTATTACTCTTTGTCGTGAGGAGTTGCTTCTTTTGTAAGAAAACTTGTGTAAAAAAACTTCCTGTGATTACTATTGCTCACTTACTTCCCCCACCGCTAGTGATCTTCCTTCCTAAATAGCAGGCAGAATCCTTCCACTTGTTCGAGAAATCTCTTCCCCATTCTTACTTGAAAATAATCTTACTTCTATCGATTGCAGGTCATTAATATTGTTAATTTTTATCTTTAAATTTCACTTTTCAACTATCTGTTACATAGCTATATATACTCTTCATGTCTTTTCTTTACGCCGATGCTATTTTCCATCCTCTGTGAATCAATAAGGTACTGCAAAAGATTTTCGGAAGCTGATATCAAGCGTAGTTACCATAATTTGGTATTAATGAAGTGATATCATAAATTCTAAGATACTAATGAGAGCACCGAAGAACGAATAGAAGTTAGAAAAAAGATCGAAGGAAAATGAGCCCGGGTTGTCATTCCAACGGTCAAGAGAGAGGGAGAGAAATTGAAAATCGTATCAACGCAGAATCGGTCATAGAAAGATGGCAAAAGATGTGAAGGGTGAGTTATTGGAAGCGGAGAAAGAAACGGTTGAGCCAAAGGAAATCTGTGAAAAGGAGACCTTGGCTCGCGGACGAAATAATTGACCTGATAGAAGAGAGAAGAAAGTTCAGCAATTCGATTTTTGAGGGAGGGAAAGAGTGTTGCACATGGTCAAGAAATTAAGTCATCCGAAAGGCGTGAAGAGCCTTAAGCTAAGGATGAATAAAGAAGAATTTGTGTGAAGAAGTGCAGCATAACCTTGTCCATGGAAAAGTTGGAGCTAAAGGAATTGTGGGAGACCACATGAGTGAACGCAGAGTAAAACTTAATGTCATTCGGGACAGCTACTGTTACATTCTTGTTGAATAGAGGGACAAAGACAACAGATAGAAAGAATATTTGGAGGATCATTACGATTGCGGCTGGGGGGGGGTGCTGTTTATGATGATCAGAGGGTAGACGAGGGTCTTAGGGCTGTAATTGATGCTGCAGTGAAGAATTTACCGACAAACGAGGCTCCGGGGATCGGCAAAATATCATCGGATCTGATATTTAAAAAATTAGGAAATAACATTGTAACACTATTCTACAACCTAACTTGCGATATTTGTATGAGGGAAGAAAAACCGATTGACTTATGGTAGAATGCAAACGTTCCTATACAAAAGTAAAAGAAAAAGATCAGCAGGTGTGAGAACTTTAGAGCAGATAATCTGACCTCCCATGCGTCGAAAATTACGTGGCATGAGAAAGAAAAGTAAAGTAGAGTGGAAGAATACTTAATTAGGACCAAATTGTATCAAGAAGAAGTAGAGGAACAAGAGAATTCATTATTGTCATCAGAATTATTGTAAAGAAGAGGATACAGAAAGATCAGCCGACCTTTATTGCCTTCGTGGATTTTGAGGAAGCAACGTGGACTGAAATGCAATGCTAAGTAACCGAAAAAAATAGGAATGAGCGGCAATGACTGCATGCACACACTATTTAGGAAACAGACCGCATTGGTTATGATGAGATAGATGAGAGCAAGGGAGAAGCTTTGATAAAAAAAGGAGTAAGGTAGGGTTGCTCATTATCGCCCGTGTTTTTTAATGTGTATATTGAGATGGAAATTAATGAGATCAAGGAAGAGATGAGAGGGGCGTACGAGTACACGGAGGAAAGATACATTTTCTGCGATTTACGGACGGCATTGCTATACTTGCAGAGAAGAAAAAAGATCTGCCAAGGGTACTAGCCGGTATGGAGAAGGGTGAGCCTCAAAGTGAACAAGAATTAAACTATGGTGATTCAATGCAGTCGAAGTAAGGAATATCATTTCCAAATGAAAATAAAAAAAAACACAATCAATTGGAAAAAAATTGCTGTGTTGGTATTGAGATCACTGGCGATGGAAGGCGTGTGACGCCAACGGCTGTTTTTGAAATACGGCCCGAGCGGTCCATCTCGATTTTCGATTTGGTACCTAGAAAAGAGGAGGAGGACTCGAGGGAGTCGGAAGTCGGGAATCGGCCGCAAAGTGAGGGGGAGGGCGTGTCTTACGCGGGGTTGGACCAAGAGTGCGTGAGTCAGTTCGGCTGTAAAGCCCGAGTGTGAAATAAAGTCTGTCTACTACTGCCTGCCCCGGTTTATTTACCACCCTTGGCCCGGTAACGTCCAAAGGCGGGATATATAGTGAGCAGAATAGGTTTGACGAAGAAAGCTTTCTTTCTGAAGAGGCAAGTGCAAACGGCCAATAGTTGAGTAGTGCATCGCAACTTGTGCATGGAGTTTACTCTTCTACGCCTGTGAGACGTGGGCCATGGGAGCACCAGCAAAAAATAACAAAAAAAATCAGAAGAGATGAGCCATGATAATATATTGAAGACCATCACTAAAGAAAACATGGGGTGAGGAACTTAAGAGAAAAGCCAGAGTGAATTTCAGTATATTTTTCCACTTTATCACGATCCCACCGCGATTCAGTCTGTGTTCCATGTTGTTCTGAAATATTCGTTAATTTAGCACTCTTAATTTTCTAGAACAGGATAGTGTCACTAGGAAACTTTGCATATTTCTCCCGTATGTGTTTTCCTTTTGCCTGAGTCATAACTGCAAGTCTATCTTTTCTCTCACGTTAGGTATCAGTTTTTTTATATGGAATCATTTTTAAAGGTGCCTTTGAGATCGTGGCAGGTACAGATATGATTGTATTTGTCGTCAACTTCCAGGGCTCGTGGAATTTATGTCGTCGCTTTGCGGATCACATTCACGTTGTCTGACAGAATGGTACCAAGCACAGAAGTGATGTATCGTCAAATGTTTCACGTCATTTTTGGTGATTTTTTGTCGCACACGATCCGCGTTTTCACGATTTTCTCTCTATTGAGATCCTCCGGAATGCTCTTCCTCAAAAATAAAAACGGGGTGTTCGTTTTAAAACACGGAAAAATCTCCAAAAGCCTCGGCATGCGTTGCGGAAGCTTCGTTGGAATTTTTAAAAATTATTTTCAAACGTACTTCCGCGCGCACGCTGCTCTTTAAAGGAACTAGTTTTAACATTGACTGAATATCGCAACAGCGAATGGGACTGATGGAAATTTTTGCGCTCCACCACGACAGACTTTGGCGGTAAACTATGCGGAGATGATTATTGCTCATCGGAGTCCGCGCATGCTAAGATAATGACCGATCACTGCGCATTGCAATCGTCACTGAAACCTTTTGACTGCACCTCTTGTGAGCACACCAAGGGGCACGCAGCGATACATAATAAAGCTTGGTTTAAAAATAAAATTATAGAAAATTAAAATAAAGTTAAATTATAGGCTCGTTGTTTTTAAAATAAAATTTATGTTTATGTCTCTAAAATTTTAGTGTCCTAAGAGGCGTGGTAGTCCAGTGGGTAGGGCCCCCGGGTTCGATTCGGTGTGGCACCTCTTGGTACCCTCAGCTTCACCCAAGCTGTGTGACTTTTCGGGTACCAGGTCATCTTGGGAAACCACAGGTGGCAAAGGAAAGGGAACTGCCCCCCCCCCTGATTTGTGGATTTCACACGATTTTGTAGTGGATGAGCCTATGAAACCAACCTTCTGGTTGATTACTGTGGTTTTTTTTATATTACTACTTAAGACGTGTAAGTGTGCCTACAGGAAGTGCGTCATCGTTCAATTCAGCGTTTCGCTTAAGATTTCTTAAGTATGGATATCTACGAAGAAAATGATTTGTTGTACTATTTGGCCGAACATGATTTGCATCTCATTCATTTTTTTTAAAAAGGTTTTACGATCATTTCGCACGATATCGTTCTTGAAAGACTGTTGGGGAAATGTTGGGAGGACGCGATTGCAGGAAAATGCGACGACTGGATTTATCGTATACTTTGCACAACCGGCGCCACAAACCCGCTTGAACTTCTGGCTGCTTGCGCGATGCGTTGGTGCCTTTTTTTCCGAGAGGGAAAACGATCTGCCGGGGGAAAGGAGAAACCAGTTTTGCAAGCCTCTTTTTGTTTTCGTGTGTTAGCGTCAAGTGGCTATCCGAACTGGCAGAGTTTTCATTGTTCGCATTAACAACCAGCATCATGCTCGCTATGCTAACTACGCATACAATTAAACGTAAAAAATAAATCGTTTCCATTGTGTATGCTACATCCCCGGATGTCGAAATTTCCTTCTTGGTTTTACACGCAAATTAAGCCACGGCGTCTATGCGCGTGGTTGATTACATGCCTCTGGTATTAAAATATGGCGATATCACTGGGATATCGCTTTTTTTACCAAGCTTATCTGACTGAAATCATTCGAGCTCTTTCTTGCGTGAAGGAATGCAAGCAGCGCAATCCCCTGCACACACCACATTTACCTAAATGCCCAATCGCGATATAAAAAAATAGAAAACTAGTTCCGCAATTCATGTTTAAACCATGATGTTTTCTATTGATCTGCTGGAAGTTTCCAGTGCGGAAAAAGTTAAGCGAACCATGTCGGCGGACGTTCCCTTTACTTCGTAATACATGAATGCATAATTCAAGTGATAGGTCCTCGAAAAGAAAATTACTTCGCACAGGATTTAATGAGAATGCTCGCGCATCAAAGATGTTGCGCAAAACACGTTTTAGCAAATGTTGGGGTATGCTTGTTTGTTTCTTTCCGATGCTGTATCATGTTATCGCGGTCTTTGGGAACGACCCAAGAACCCGAGCCAAAACGTCGAACGGGCCGTCGAAGACATTAAAAGAGGCTGAAGATGCCCTTAAACTCCGTGTCCCATCTCCTTTTACGATTTTCTCTATCCTTACTTGTTCCATCAACCTAAAATTTCTTGGAGAAATGAACTGTTCCAGCCTTTGCTGGTGGATTTAGTTTTTTTTAACATTTCATCGTTCCTAAGGCATCGTTCTCTTCTCGCGTTCTATGCACATATTTATGCCAATGTAGGTTCTCGCCAGGCCATGTTACCTGTTACTCAAGGGCTGAATGTAGATTTAGATTAAATAGCAACACTTGCCGAACTCCTGCCAGTGGAACGTACAATCGTCACAAATTATTATTGCTTAAATCGTCCCTGAAGGACAACTTCGCATATTTATCTAATATGCTGTATATGAGTGGAATTACGTTTTTTCAAAAATCTATGTACAAATAGAAAAATTATGGAGAGTGAAGATAATACTTGAGATTCTTGGTCAAATTAATTATTCCTAATCATAAATGATTTTTTTGGATTTGTTTGTATTTCTTTGGAAATGTAGTTCTTTGTGTCATAAGTTAACCATAGCATAACTTATAAGTTAACCATATTTCAGTTTCCCGTGTACGAAAACAATTGACAGTTGTGCTGTTCGCCAAATATTTAGATTAAACGTGTTTTTAGGATAACCCTTAAAAATTAACTACCATTCTCATGGACGACTGAGAATCAATTTTAGCTTTAATTCGTTTTATTTAATTAGTTTCGTGTTAATAAGTGTATTTATTCGTTTGTGTATTTAGCATTTATTGCCACGATGCCGTGCTTTAAGTTCTCCTAATTGGGTCATTTATTTCCGTTACGACAGGGAACGGAAAGAGTTGCCTTTTAAAAACTCGCATTCAAGTTTTGAGATGTGTGATATTGTGCAACTGAGAAAAACGCAAAAGTATGTTCGGTAAGGATTAAACAGTGCGTGTAAGACTTTCGTTTCATAACATTTTCTCTCCCTGTTATTTGCTCTTGCCCTTATTATAGGCAGATATTTTTATTTTTTGAAATCCTTTGCGAAGAATAAATCATTTTTATGATGTTTTAATACTGATTTAGCATAATTTGATGATACATAGGTGATGTAAAAGGTTCATCGACATTGAAATCCGTGAAAGAAGCCGCCCCCTATATGAATGGATTCTCCTTCAAAGACAAGTATACAGTAACTTTTACAACCTGGTCTTAGGTGTCTTCCATTTTCCTATGATTCAATTGTTTATCTCACTATCGAGTGTTATTGAGTGTAAACAGAAAGCTAGCTCAACGTGATGTCACGTCGCGTTGCCATGGGAACGCCCGCCATGTGCTCGTTCATTTATACTTCTGTCATAATGCGAGAATTTTTGTTGATGACGCAATGTGTTGTTGCGCGTGGTGGTGTATGGAGATTCTGCGGATGTGGAATAAAATGTCTCCCATGAGCATACATTTGGTGTTTAAAAATAAATATCGTTGAGCTTGATGAAGGAATTCAAATTTTCCAGCATGTATGTCATTAAGGTGGGCTTTAAATTTGTCGGAACTCGTGCGTTTTCCCCCGGGAGATTATTTCTCTTCATAAGAGAACCACTCTAGTTGATCGCATTGTCCACGGGACATAATTATTTGGCAAAAATATATATCCTGAGCATTCCTTAACTTTTGGTATAATATTCTTAAGTTTTCGTGCAATAGTTCGAGGTAACGCATGTCTCTAAGGTAGAACGGGATACACTTCCATTGCCATAATTCACATTGTTCCGGTGTCGCGTTCAGATATCCAAAAACAAAGATACATCCTGTTGAAAGCAGCGTTGGACCAATGATAATCGACAAATGAGATGGATGTAAATAAACTGCCGACTGACAGCTCTGTGAAACGAACTCGTGGTCTGGATGGCATGCAGGCATTGTGGGCTCCCTTTTCACGTACCTACTGCAAGGTTCGCAAATGTCACTCTCACATTTTACGGCGACTATGGACACACACGATTAGCACTGTAGGTAATAAAACCCGTGGGAAGTTACGCTGCTCGACGCTGTTTATTGTTTACTTATCAACCGAAGACCACGACGTTTGTGGGTTGCTGCATCGTGCGTTCACAGTTATCACTTCACTGTTTCGCCTTCGACGTAACGGCGTTAACGTTCGCGGAGAGGGAACACCGGGAGTTATCGAAATTTCTAATCGGTCTCCAAAAAAAAAATAACAGCGGAGACGGCGAATCCTTGAAAGCACACTATTTAAACACATGATGAGAAACAAATGAATGAGGAGGAGTGCTTACCTTTGAATAACGTCGCTCACTTGTTTGTTTGCTCACCGGCTCCCCGGCGTGGTACAGTCTGGAAGAGAGGTCCTGAAGTCTTCATCCTCCTGCTTCACCCCCTCTCTCTCTCTCCCTCCCTCCCTCC